>CM059867.1:44945876-45374538 GCA_030490815.1 Acer saccharum
CTCTACCTGACCACATTGAATCTTATGAGATTCTTAACTGATGAGGGTCCTCAGGCCAAAAGTGATAACAAGTTGGACGTGTATGTTTAAAACGGTGATTATTTTCAAAATCAATTCTTTTGAACTTCAAAATTGTAATTATCAATTTAAATATGATTTATCTCTATTAATTCCGGATTAATAGAAATATTAAATTTTGAATTCAAAACAAAACTGATTCGACTTTAATATTACCTATTTTAATGAGAATTAATTTCAAATTAATTCAGTTGATCTCCTCCTAATATTATGGCTGATAAATCAAACGTGAACACAAATATTCCACTTGAGACTCTAGTGCTAATATGACTGTCAGACTAGACTTTTCAGCTGTTAATTCAGTGCTTGTGGGAGATGTGCCTATTTTGGGGCCAAGTGTGGCAACATCGACTCCGACCATCAACTCATTCGTGAGAAACATGGTAGAACCGGTGATGAGCTAATATGTGAGTCATGGGAACTTTTACTGGTGGCAGCAAAAGGTGTTGTTCTATTTGACCACACTTAATCTAGCTAGGTTCTTGACTGAAGATGCTCTTAAAACCAATGTTGGTGAAGAAAGAGATGTTCAGGTATGAAATGCTTTTGATGCATGGAACCATTCAGATTTATGTGTCATACTGAATGGGCTATCAGACTCGTTGTATAGCGAAAACAGCAAAAGAACCGTGGGAGTCGTTAAATTGGATATACAAGACTGAGGATGTTGTATCCAAAAAGTCTGAGGTGGTGAGTATGAAACACCGTTTGGTGAATTATGTGCACAACATGGAATCATACAACAAACCATTGTGTTGTATTTCCCTCAGCAAAATGGAGTTGCTGAATGGAAAAACCATTCCTTGAAATAAATGATGAATACAATGTTAATATGTTCTGGATTGTCTCAGAACATGTGGGGTGAAGTTATATTGTATAGCAATTACCTTTTAAATAAGGTACCCCGAAAGGAAAAAGACAAGACCCCATATGAGCTATGGAAAGGAAGGAAGTCTTCCTATAAAGTCTTAAGAATGTGGGGGTGTCTTGTCAAAGTGGTCGTACCTACACCTAAGAAGGTGAAAATAGGTCCGAAAATCGTTGATTGCATTTTCATTGGATATGCATAGGATAGTAGTGCTCATCGATTTCATCGATTTTTGGTGTATAAATCTGACATCCCAGATATACACAAAACCACGATAATGGAATTTAGAAATGCATCGTTCTTTGAACATGTATTTCTATGTAAATCCAATGATGAAGCGAGTTCGTTGAAACGAACACATGTTGAGGATGAACCTAGACGTAACAAAAGAGCAAGGGCGGAAACGTCTTTTGGTACAGATTTTCTGACCTATTTGCTAGAAGGTGAACCTCGAACTTTCAAAGAAGTAGTAAGCTCTTCAGAAGGACTCTTGTGGAAAGAGGCAATTAAGAGCGAAATTGATTCTGTTTTGCAAAATCACACTTGGGAATTAGTGGACCTTCCTCTGGGATGTAAACTGCTAGGATCCAAATGGATTTTAAAAGAAAAATGAAAGCGGATGGATCAATTGACAAGTGTAAGGCCAGACTTGTAATTAAAGGTTACAATTAACGAGAAGGCCTAGACTACTTTGATACATATTCTCTTGTGATGAGAATAACCTCCATTATTATGATGATACTTGCTATTGCAGCTTTGCGAAATCTTGAAGTATATCAAATGGATATGAAAACACCTTTCTTAAATGGAGATCTAGATGAAGAGATTTACATGGAACAACCTAAGGGTTTCCGCTCCAGGGCAAAGAAAGAAAGTTTGTAAATTGGTGAAGTCTTTATATGGTTTAAAGCAAACACCAAAACAATGGCATGAGAAATTTGACAATGCTATGATATCAAATGGATTCAAAATCAACGAATGTGACAAATGTGTTTATGTCAAGGACTCAGGAAATGGCTATGTCATTTTGTGCCTTTACGTTGATGACATGCTTATTGTAGGTAGTGATGATAAAATGATCAAATCTACTAAGGATATGTTGAAATCAAGATTTGAAATATATGGGACCAGCTGATGTAATGTTGGGAATGAAAATCTCAAGAACATCAAATGGACTCATACTAAGTCATTCACATAATGTTGACATGATTCTTGAGAAATTCAACAAGAATGATTCTGGAATTTCCAGAACACTAGTAGATACAAATCTACACCTATCAAAGAATAAAGGTGAGAGTGTCTCTCAACTAGAATATTCTCGAGTGATAGGAAGTCTGATATACTTAACAAGTTGTACAAGACTAGAAATAGTTAATGCAGTCAGCAAAGTAAGCAGATACACAAGTAATCCAGGAATCGATCATTGGAAATGAATAGTAAGAGTACTGAAGTACTTACGATTCACTCGTGATTATGGACTGCATTATACCAGATATCATGTTGTCCTAGAAGGATACACCAATGCAAACTGGATATCTGATATGAAAGATTCAAAATCCTCTAGTGGGTATGTGTTCACACTATGAGGTGCTACGGTATCTTGGAAATCCTCCAAACAAATGTGTACAGCTAGATCCACCATGGAATCTGAGTTTATAGCATTAGATAAATGTGGTGAGGAGGATGAATGGCTACGCCAATTCTTAGAGGATATTCCAAGATGGCCAAAGCCTGTGCCGGTGATTTGTATCCACTGTGATAGTCAATCAACAATAGGAAGAGCACAGAGTAACATGTATAATGGGAAGTCTAGACATATACGTCAAAGACATAATACCATTAGACAACTAATCTCAACTGGGGTTATCACTATTGACTATGTAAGGTCAAAAGATAACATTGCGGATCCGCTAACCAAAGGGTTAAATAGAGAATTAGTTAAGACATCATCGAGAGGAATGGGACTAAAGCCCATGAAATAAAAAGTCGATACAATGGAAACCCAACCTAGTTGACTGGAGATCCCAAGATCTAGGTTCAATGGGACAACCAAGTTGTAAGACTTAGTTAGGATCACTGTGGGGGTTACCCTCAAGTCCATTCCTATGATGAAACAGTGATGCCCGTAGGAAAAAGGTTAAACTATATTTTTAATGATTCTTATGCGTCGAAATTCCAAGCTATGGAAATCCGAGCAGAGTAATGCGGGTTACTCTTAATTAAGAAATCACCTATGTGAGAGAGAAGTGGGGCCGCTTCTAAAAGAGAATAGTGAAGGGCTATATTCTCCAGAGACTTACACAGAACCAGGCGCATGTTCATGGCCAAAACGAACATAACAATGAGAACCAAATCAGGTCTGGAAGATACCTGTGTGAGGTGTGTGATCGTTTACACAAAACGGCAGAACAGTTCAAGGATATCACATCTACTGATCAGCCAGTAAAGTAAGCATACCTTTACAAGGGAAGGTTCAAAGGGTAACTCCTACCTATCCTATGCAGGTTTCGACCGTTTGAACTTACCAAACATCATCTCTCATGTCTCCTAGGTCAATTTCATTCATGTGGGGGATTGTTGGAAATTTTGTGATAAAATCATATTTTGAGAGCATTATTTGGGTATAGATAATTCCATGAAAATGGAAGATTAAATGATATTTGAATTCTCCTTCGTGAGAGCTTCAAAATGGTATACTCAAACTCACAAAATGATTAATGGGTGAATGAAAAATTGAGTCTCAATGTGAGCCCAAAATGTGGGGGAAAATTGCACATCCCACATTGACTAGGGAAAACACTTATATGTGGTATATAAGTGATTGTGTGATAGTAGCTTATCAACATGTGTGGCATAGAGGCTCTCTCTTGCGCACGCGTAGGGGGGGGGGGGTGCAAATCATGGACCTCGAACCTTCGGTTGCATGACTCGTGTGTGGGCGCGTCCTGCGTACACGAATGCCGCTCCATTTAGACCATGAGAGTACAACCGACTTTTTGCTACTTCCCTAAGTCAGACGTTTTTAATTAAGGAAAGTATTAATTGTTTTGGATTCTGATTTCTTACTTGATCACTAAGAAAACAGAATCGTGTTTAATTAGGAATAGATCTCTTTGGAGATTATTCTCTAATTAATTTCCTTTACAATTTAAAAAACGTGATAAGAAAGTAATTTCCATATCAATCCATGAAACCCTACGATTAGGTTTTCTTTTTAAAAACCCTAGTCCATTCTACATAAGATATATTCTGAATATTTTAGAGAAGGAGCAGCCGTTCTCTCTTCTTCTCCTTTCTCTGTTCTTGGTAAGTTTGAACTCGGTTTGAGTTCGCGGAGAGTGGTTTGTGCTTCGCACTTCCATTGTTAAATCGTTGTATCCTGGGAGACAATTGCTATACACATACGGTGTTATATACGGCGAAATTGTCTTAAGGACACCGTGTGAAACACGGGCCTCGATTTCCCTAATGTGTTGTTTCTGTTTATTGTTTTTCTGTCTCTTGCAGATTCGAACCAGATTGTTTTTTAGCAATACAAACAACATGTATATATATATATATATATATATATAATTGTTCAAGTCAGTGCATACTAATGTAAATATATAAGACATTAAATGTGAGTCACTTATTTTCGATGCTTTGACTTAGTGTGTATGCACTTGTTAAAACTTCTCCATAATGAGTGGCTTACATTCAATATCCTTATATATTTACATCAGTACGCACTGATATGAACGAGACCGTATATATATATATATGTTCAGATCAATGCGCACTGATATAACTTCATCAGTGCGTTGGATATGGACCATTAGATTTAAATACTTTAATTCATAGTGTATGCATTTGTCAAAATTTCTCCATAATCAGTGGTCCACATGCATTGGTATTAATATAGTTACATCAGTATATATGCATTAACTAGAACGGGACCGATATACAGAAATATATATAAATATGACTCCTGTAGTCCTATATATATATATATCAGGCATAGGTTCTCATACATACCAAGGCTAGAGACTAAATATATCCAACCCTAGCACTCACATTCGATCCCAAACAACATTTCAATAATTAAACAGCTCTTATGTCCCAAAACACAAGATGAGTAACAACATTGTTGAAGCTTTAAACGTTCAAGTGATCGGTTCCGGAGATAATTATGTCATGTTTGGTCATGGATTGGGCACAGACCAATCCATATGGCAACGAATCCTTCCATATTTCAACAATGGCACCACGTATCGTGTCATTCTTTATGATCTTGCAAGTGCCGGCACCGTTAAACCGGAATTGTTTAACTTTAATAAGTATGCCACTCTCAACGGGTATGCCGATGATGTCTTAGACATTCTCTCTGCGCTCGGCGTCCTCAGCTGTGCCTTTGTCGGTCACTCTGCCTCTGCCATGACCGCAATTTTAGCCGCCATTCGCTGCCCTGAGCTCTTCTCCAAGCTCATTCTTCTTGGCGCTTCTCCAAGGTAATTCATCTACAGTTATTGATAGATGAACCTTGTTTAATTTTTTATTTTTTTTATTATTTTGTGAAGGACATACCAATAGATCAACATCTTCATTAATAATTTAAAATTAAAATTTTTCTTTGCTCAGGTTAGTGAATGACGTTGATTATGATGGGGGAGTACTAGAAGAAGCTCAAGTTGGGGGGATGTTTGCGGCAATGGAGGTAGATTACGCGGCTTGGGTTGGCTGCTCTGCAGCGGTAGCAGTAGGAGGAGATCTACCGGAGGCTGTACAAGAATACAGCCGGACAATGCTCAACACGAGGCCAGATATAGCATCTTACGCTCTAAGAACCTTTGTAAACACTGATATACGGGGTCTCCTATGTCACGTAAGAGTGCCATGTCACATAATTCAGACAGCCAGAGATTCAGCAGTGCCATTATCGGCAGCCATATATCTATGGCGGCATTTAGGTGGGCGAACCACCTTCGAGATTTTGAGGACCGAGGGACACTTGCCTCATTTGACTGCACCAACATTATTGGGTCCGGCTATACAACGAGCTCTATTACAATAATGCTACATCAACGAGCCCTACTTGATGGGGTTTGAGTTTCATTTTACTTATAAAAAAATAAAAATAAATAAGTTTACGGAGACACATTCCATATGTTGAGAGACTATCATGTTGCATTATTATCGTTTAATCTTAGTAAATCTGAGCACACTATTGCACTAGTAATGCTTGATATACCATTTACATATGCTTGCTGACTCTCTGAGTTTTAACATTTAACCATTGAAAAGTAAATATTACCCTTCACATACAAATTACCTTAACAAAAATATTCAAAATAAAATTAATTAAAAACGATTGAAATTTTTAAAAAAAAAAAAATGAAAGAAAATAATAAAAACCACTGGCCCTAGCATCCTCCGGCGAAACAGATGAGGCGCTCCTCACCTCCCCCGTTTTGTCTGAGGAGGCCGCAAAGCCTCTTCTCAATATGAAAGGAGGCCATCACCGGTATTTTTTAAAAAAAGTTTGGTATTTTATTTTTTATTTTACTTTCACTTTATCATTTTTTTTTTTTAATATAAGTCAGTTTTTGAAAAAAAAATATTTTGATGCGTCAAACATCAAACATCAAATTTGGGGCAACTTTGGTGTAATTTTCTCTATATATATTGAAATTATTGTCTTGCTTTTGAGTACTTGGAATCTCCATCTTTGCATGAATCTCAAGATTCTCAACATACAAAGTAGTGGAATATGTATGGTCTATTTAGGTGAAAGATCACGAGTCTCATTGCTAAAGTCCAAAAATATGTCACCTTTGACCTACCCACCACCACTTTATGGGGTTTGCCAGAGATTCTTTGGCCCGACCACTGTTGCTTTTGTACTTTTATTATTATTATTTTTAAAAAATTTAAGGTTTGATAGTAGGACTCACAAATATTATTGGTGTAGTCATATTATTTTTCTTATGTGAAAATATTTGCAGTTACTTGAAAGTCTTTGTACATGAATACAGAAGTATATGATAAGTGTAATAATATCAAATATATATACACGAGTAATTTTTCACATAAAAGAACTGAAAATTCATAAACATTTATCTTTCAAGGAACAAAATTGACAAACCCAAATGAAACTTTACCTGAGAAATTTCAAGATGTTCTGCATTTCATATCAAAGACGGAACATTTACAGTGTACAATCAACAATTTGGGCTGATGCCTCAGTCTATTTACATGGGCGATAATGCGGTAAAACGGAACTTTGAAGCACAAAACTTTATCAGATTTCCACCCTATCGATTCCATAGTCATCCTCATTCTCTGAGCTGGATTCTCCTCTAGAGATCATATTCATGAAGGATTTTGTGGCTTGGCCAACTGCATGAGAAGTCTTCTTGGCAGCCCCGGCGACAACAGGTTTCATAGATATAATAGGCAGGCTTGCCCTCTCTTGAATCATCGCTGAATCATACAAACAGTCGTACATAAATCAGTCCTGGTAAGGGAATTGGAAAACAGCAATAATTTTAATTGTTGCGGGAGGAAAAAATCAACGCAAAACAGAGTTAAACTTACAGATTGTTTGTTGGCGAGCAAGGGTACCAATTTGACGAATTCCAGCTTCTGCTGCCTGCACAGCTTGAGCTGACTTGTTCACCCCATCAGCTATCTCTTGGCTTAGTGACAGTTATTTTTAGTATTCAAAACGGAAGAAATAATAACATTGTTCAATATGAAGCAAAATCGAAACCCAAGAAAGTTAAAGAAACGGATTACATACATGTATCATGTATGCATGTACATGTTATAGAGAGAATTCATGCATCGCCTAAATCAAGACACAAGAACATGCATTAAAACCAGGTTATGCACACGAGGATTTGAGTACTCACCTTAAGTCACTCAATTCGAGTGTAAGATCACTGATTTCCATGCCGGAAAGTCTAATTGCAGCCATTGTACTGGGAAGTTCCTCACGAGCTGTATCAGCTAGCTTTGATAGAGATGTTGCTGCTCTCCCCATTGCCTACAAAACAGATGATGAAACAGATAAATAGAACCAGCAGTTAGCAAACACTAACCACCTTGTCATTAAACAGCATAAGATGATTTTGGGAATGTTAAAAATTCACAATCATCCATAAAAATGAACTAAAACTGAAAGGAACTAGCAAGACAAGAACCCCCATCGTCACAGTATATAAGATAAAACAGCAGGATTCAGCGGGATCAACACAGTACAGAGATCAATAATGTTTTGAGAATTCTGTCTCATAATGAATCCAATTAGTAGTGGGTAATAACTAAAGAAGCTATACTATATTTACTAAAGAATTCTGTTAGAATCAGGAATGCAAAATTACCATGCATAATTCTTTCTCAAAAGGTTAGAAGTTTCAAGAACATCAGGGTACTCTCCAATGTCCAAAACTTAAGTCTGAAAATATGTGAGAAAAAGAAAACAGGCAGGAAGGAAACATCAAGGACCTAAAACTCTAATCCAATTAATCAGGTTAACAGTGAAAAGGAAGGTGACAAATTCTTCAGTGCCTTGGAATCCCAAGCTTCCTTTATTGTATCCAGGCAGTAAATATGGAAGCAGAAGATAAGTTTACTTTGACAGCAATAAGAAACTCCCAGGCAGTGTTGTTAAAAGCATACCTAGACGTCAGGTGCATCAAGATGTCATCCTGACGCCTTGAACATGCTAGGTGAGGCACATTTTCAGAGGCGGGCGCCAGGCGAAGCCTAGGCGTGCCTGACAGAAATTAGTCAAATTACAACAAAAAAACAAAAAAACAAAAAAAAAAACCTTTGTACTTACCTATGATGGAGAGCAGCTTGTGTGTGTGAACTGAAGCAAGAACACATAAGTGTGTGTGTGTGTGTGTGTGTGTGTGTGTGTGAGAGAGAGAGAGAGAGAGAGTTCAGCAGCAGGTGGAAGTGGTGGAGGTAAAAAGTGTTAGTGTCAGTTCAGTGAAGAATAAAGAGTGAACATCAATCACATGGACTAGGATGAATATTGAATGGTGAAGATGTTAGTGGTGAATATTGAATTGTGATGATGTTGTGATTCTTTGAATTGGGGAGAGCTAGGATTGGGAGGGATGTTTTTTTTTTAAAAAAAAAATGTCGTTTCTAATTTACTATTAATATGATGATTAGATATTAGTTGTTTTATGAATTCTGACATGTGTTTGATAGTTTCGTACCTCATATTTTGCTTAATGACTTGAAATTTATAGGAAAAATTAGGTTAATGCAACAATTATGAATTATTCCCATTGGGAAATTCATAAAAAAGCTATTAGGCACCTTTTTTGAAAAGTATGCTTCGCTTCTATCGGGCACACACCTCGCCTTGCGCCTAGGCTTCAAGAAGACCTTAGCGCCTCGGTGCGCCTTGCGCCTTTAACAACTATGCTCATAGGGCATTCAATAAAAGTGATCAAATCTTTTATTTAACAAGAAATCAGGAAATTTATACTTGAGCAAAAGCATTTTGTCTTCACCACTCAATCTCAGTCAAGCTGAAATAAGAGTGATAGAAGCTTAATAGCTTATATTTTCTACGATTTCAAGAAAGGGCAAATTAAGTGAGGAACAAAAGCAAATTAAAACTTAAAAGCATAGGATAAACAATTTTGAACCCACATCGCAACCATTTTAAGGTTATAATGCATTTAAATCGTGACAACAGAATATATAAAGCATAAATCAAGAAAGCATATAATGTTGAGTTTATATGATATCAAAAACTTACAAAAAGTGTTGGGACGGCTGCAATAACGAGGCTTGTAAAAGCCACAGAAGTCTGCATGCAATCAAAGTGATTTGTATTAATGAGTGATGAACCAAATTGCCACCCTCATAATTAACAATTTAACATATAAACAGAAGGCAAGGATGAAGAAATATAGTAAATTTTCAACTCAAACGAGTCCAAGCCTAACCGCAGCATTCCCATATTGAAAGAACTTAAAAGTTTATGAACTCTTTTTACATTAAGAAAAAAAAAAGTATTCTTTTAACTAGTTCACTACTCTAAATATCTATATTTCCATAAATTCCCAAATCACATGAGGTCAATAACCATAAATTAAGGTTAATGCACAGCACTGCAGTCTGCTTCCAGTTCCCACCATCAGAACCCAAGCAAAATCACAGAAAGAAACTGCCCCCCAAGGGATTCAGCCCTCTAACCTTATCACAATAAACCAATAAAACAAGAACTAATATACTCCCTGATTTTCGATAATGAATAAGATCATCTCATACTTCCAACTTACATGACCAATATCCAAACCAAATAGTAGCCTAGTTTAGCAAAATATTACAACGGTGAAAATATACAGAATATGAGAATAAAAGACAAAATGAACTCAAAGCTTGTAACCTCAATCACCATGATAAAACCAACAAAAGCATGTCCAAATAAACTAAACAAAACAGACAATACTCATCAAACAATTCAAAGTTTTAACTCCTGAACACACGCAAAATTAATTAATTAACTAGCTATGTAATACTACAAAGCCTAATAAAATAAACCACCCAACAATAACACAATCGACTTCAAATTTCACATGAGACCCGTACGAATTTGCACGAAATAACGAATACCCATCAAGCAAATTCAAAGCTTTTAACATCAAAATTGAGAAAAACATACCGTGCAAGCAATAAAAGCCAACAAATAGAAAGCTTGATCGCTCAAGGAGAGTTTTGGGGGCGGAAGATACGAGGGAACAGTAGCAGTTGCGATCTCTACATTGAAATTAGTCTCTGAATCCACTTCAGGAACCGAATTCTCGGAGGTGGGGTTCGATAATTCAGTTGAGTTGTGGTTGTGGGGTTTTGTGGGAGTTGATGAACAGCGAATTGGGAGCAAAAGAGAGTGTTGTTGTTTTTTGGTGAAAGAGAGGAATCTAGTTAGCGAATTAGAGGATATTCTGAGAAGTGGGATTTGATACTTGCAAGAAATGGATTGAATTGGAGGGAGAGAGTAGTAGGAAGAATTCGCTGTCATGAGGTTTGGTTTCATTGTTTCAAGTTTGAATCGCAATTTTGACAAAATCAATCAACTCTCTCACTCACTCTCTCTCTATACAATTTAGGTTTGCTATACCATTTTCTTCTATTTCCACTTTCTAAAATGCTTTTATTTATAGCGAACATATAATTTTTTTTTATTTTTTTTTTTTTATATGGATAGTAGAAACTAATATATTAATAAATATAATTTATTAGTGTTGTTAATTTATAGCAAAAGATAAAATTTTGAAAATTTGAAACTCCTCCATACATGAAAAAATTATTATTAATTTATTAAATTGGAACTTGTTGGATATTCATATCCTAAACTTGTATGTGAATCAACCAAACCATCTAACATGACTCGGTGATAAAATGCACTCATTCAGTTGACCGACAATGTTTTATGTTCGGGTTTTCTGAATGATAAGTATTTCATAGCCATATATTAGCCCTCTAATAAATCAAATTTCAACCATGCAAATTAAAGAAAAAAGAGCAAAAAATAAATAAAAAGATGGCAAATGAACAATTTAGATAGAGCAACTCAAGGAAGAAAACTTATCAAATATATATATATATATATATACACACACGTTATTTACTTACAAACCATTTCACCATTTGAGACCAGTATGATCTCATTCTTACCATAACATTGTTTTCACAATAACAGTACACACACAAAAACACAATGTAGATATAGGAGAAACTTTGCAAATCTAGTATTTATGCCAAAAATGGATCAGAGCACAAGAAATGGTCCCATATCATCTTTAAGTTGTCCTTGAACATGTCCAAGATCGAATCTGTTTCAACCTTATCTTCCTGAAAATTGAAAGATAAATTTATAAGCGCGAGTTGGATGGTTTATAGAATGAATTAAACTCAACCGACAGAAATATAAGTGAAACTAATACATTTGCTTGTTTTGTATGATTCTTGCAGCAAACCATAGGCCTGACAGTGTAATAATCAGGAGATATATATAAACTGAACTCGCAAATTTATTTAAATGAAGCTTATGAAAATATTTGAAGCCAAGTTCATGTACAGAAAGCAGAAGATAGAACTCGCTCTTTTTTCTCTTAAAAGCAACTAAGTTAATTAGCTGAATGCTCAATCTTGTAATCAAATTATCCCAAGATACTTATTAGATCATCACAATGCAAATATTGAGGTTAAAATAGTAAATGAAATTATTACTACAGAAAAATTCTGGGCAAACTTCCTATTCCATAGAAGAAATCTTATAGCCTGAACTCAATTTGCAACCAAATGGTGGAAAAAGATTCATTGAAAATGGTCACACTCACAGCTATAGAATTTAACTTCAATAGTAAATTTCCACAGGAGAAAGGATGCATCAAAAAGAATTGAAGGATATATGATATGAAAAGTAATTTCAAAAACATAAGCGAAAAGTCAAACAGCATTTACCTGTAAATCAGACACTAATCTTTTCAACTTCAGAGTAGCCTCAATTGTAGCTTCCCCAACTCCAGCCCTGAAATCAAATCGATCAGCATGTCTTACTTTAAGCCTCATTAATGGGCTTTTATACGATTTTGTTGTTGTGTGCCAAACCCCAACAACACTGTATCCATCCCCGGAGTTAGACTTCCCCAGGGGCCATCTCAACCCACCCTTCACCTCTGGATCTAAAACTGCCGAGTTAATCAGATTTCTAATACTATGCATTTCATCATCCTGGAAAAGTGAACACAATTAGCTTGACTATTGAATCCTTGAACTTTAAGATATTATCAAAGTTAGATGAATGCTTATTTATTTGATTAAAAAAAGAAAGAAAGAAAAGAACAAAAAAGCAACAGATGATCTAACTACAGCATCTTAATGAGCATTGTTGCAGATAACTTACAGTCAGAGCAGTTAAGATCCTTTTGGAGCATAGCATCAGCCTCAGGTCGAGATTCTTATGAACACATGATACATCTACGACCATTTGACGGACTTGATTTAGTTCAACCTACAAGAAAAATATTGAAAATTCAGATAGCGAATAGAAGTGAAAGTTAACTATTTTTTTTCCTTCTTTTAATAGTAACATTTTGATGAAGTTTTTATAGGTGAAATTCATAAAGCCCCAAACAAGATTAAGGTTTTGACATCTTCATCTTTAAATGGTCAGATTCTAGTAAAAATTTTATAGGTGAGATTCCGAAAAGCCCCAAGTAAGATCTAAGTTTGTTGTCCTTATTCTCTTTCTTTATCTTTTCTAGTTTGCTTCATAGTTCATTAAAAACCTTTATCGATATGGTTCAAAAATCTAACTTTCAAATATATATATATATATATATATATATAATTCAAAAATCAACAATCTTACCGTAGCACACATCAAAACATCAAATCCAAAGGTTGTTCTACATGATGTCATGATCCAATTTGAAATGTATTGACATGGTAAAAATTAGCCACATACATGCCAGATATAAAGAATTGTGGACACAAATAAGTTTGTGAGTGGCAGGAAACTTGCCTTATAGAGCTCAAGCGTTTTATCTTCTTTCACACTGCATTTGCATGAAATAGTTGAGTCTGGTCTGCTGCTGCCAGACAGCTACGCAAGAAAAATATATAGTTATGAAGTCAATAGCTAATCAAATCACAATTCATAAGTGCAAGAAACATGATCTTAGAATGCAGAGTTTAGCCAAAAAAGTACCTTCACATGGAATATTTCCTTCTCATCTACTGGATCAAATCCGATCATTGGCACAGCTCCACTCACAATGTTTTCCATGTATGAAGAAGGAACATTTGTGTAGAATGATCTCCTCAATTTTCTCAAAGTGGTTTCAGAAACCTCATCTTTTCTAACGCTTTCTAAGCCACATGAAGGGCTCCTGCAACAAGAAGAATAATACCATGATTGCTGCTTAGCCCATTTTTTAAGTGCAACTCATATTGTCATGACTTGCTTCATACGGTATCATTATATACCACACAATATCATTAAAATGATGTAAGAAGTAGGTGAGTCAATGGGACTTCATATTTCCTTGATGAAATATAATATGTGAATGGTCAATCAAGAAATACTCAAGTGTGGCAGTACATATTTGTTATAACTTAAAATTAAATCCTATGCGATGTGTCAATCGTTTTGTTGTGACTACAGCAAGGATAAAATAGAAAGGAAAATCATGGGAACACGTGAGTCGGTAAACCAAAAATAACCTGATATGAATATGATTCAAGTTGAAACTTGAAAGGCATATAAGATTACTAATATAACCAAAAGAGGTCTGTGAGGTTAATTTTTTTAGTTTTTCTTCTTCAATTTTCAGGCCATTGTTATATGGTGTTGTGAATCAGAGATTTACATTTTACAAGAAGAAGAAAAAAACTCAGAGAATTAATCTACACTAGACCCCTTTGTGGAACTAAGGTTACTAGAAAAGCTCATAATTTTCCAGTAATATAACTGGCAATTTTCAGTAAACTAAAACCACAAGATTCCTTCAAGAATTTCATATGGGTCTGCAATTTTTACGTTCTAAATTTAATTTGTAAAGAAAAAAGGTAACAAGGAAGTGTCTGATACGCTGATATGTAATGTTCACACCAATTCAACAAATGAAATAATAACTGATTAAGAAAGGATAAAATAGCATACCCACTGAAGAGAATTTTGCCAAATCTAGCAACCAATGATGGCTTTACTTCCTCCAAGTTTTCACATTCCATCTTGTTCCTCACAATCTCAAAGGAAGACAGTAAATCTGGCCACACATTTTCTGCTACAGATTCCCATGGACTTCTCGAGATATTCTCTCTCACCCTGTCGTTCTCTACAAACCAACAAAGATTCAATAACACAAAGTTGAAAACCAGACCATACATAATTCAAGTAAAATAACAGAACACACTGACGTAAAATACTAAAATGGGCAGACCCTAACCATTGGCTGGATTACTATTCACCAAAACTAGGGGCTTTTCTCCTGATCTCCGCCCAACAAGTTCCACCGAAACAGGCTCAAGATGGACAGAACAAGGAAACTGGTTATCATCATCTAAACCAGCAAGCAACCATCTAGATATGGCTTGATCTGCATATACAATCTTTCCACTCCTGTCTACATTATGTTTGGATGATCTCAGATTAAAGTTTCTCTTAAATTGAGGAACCAGCACTTCTGGAGTTGGAGATGGCCTCTCTGAATCCTTTGAGTGTCGCTTGTGTGGTGGAATGTAAGCCATTACGATAATATTAACTACGTACACGGTACACCTAATGCCAAACAGAAACAACCAAATTTTAATGAAATCAGTTTCTTCAGATTAACAAGCACCAATTCTTTTTGGCATCAAAATCACACTCATACATATATTTAAATTTCACTTACAAATTCAATAATTAAACGAAACGGCTCATTATTTCCATGTTCACTTGCCACAATTGATTTATTCAAGTAACACCAATAATAAGAAAGATAATCATAAAAATTAATAACAAAATAATTATAACATTAAATGATAGTACAGGTCAATTACTTGGAATAGTTGAAGTCAGTGATCCTAGTCAACACAAGACAGTAAAGATGATACGATTTACAGTTATAAATGTTGTCACTTTCTTCAGTTTTCTCAGTAACCAAACACTATAAAAGCATCCCAGAAACTCACATAAAACTAGAAAAACTCCAAGGACCCACAAAGGAAATAACAATTTAAAAAGAAAGGAGAACACATACCAGAAAGAAAATGTTCTGCTGAGCAAAGATTTCAAAGTCTTACAAGTTTGTTCAGCACTTCAGCTATTGTTGCTGATCTCCACCCCTATATATACACACACAAACAACAAGAAACAAAACACTTCAATTATGAAAACCCACTTGAAGAAGTTTTGAATTTGGCTTTTTGGGTTCTTTTTCTTGGGAAAAGTTAACAACTTCGATCGAAAGATTGGAAACTGCTTGCGAAGGAAGGGGAGACAGAGAAAAAGGAGGGAAAACGAATATGGACCCACAATGGCAAATATTTTGGGTGGGTAGGACTGGAGACTGATATATGATTCATCTACCGTTAAGATCTTGACACGTGGCAGATTCCTTCACTGAGCGTGTATGTATGTGCATCATCCGGATGCAAATTCCTTCGCTTGTAAGCAGCCGCCTCCTCAACCTACTTATATTGTCAAATCAGTTGTTCTAAAATGGTGTCTCAATTTATATTTAACCAACAAAATTGAAACATTTGTTTAAAAATGGTGTTTTAATTATTATTTTTCAACTTCTTTCATAAATATAGACACATGTCTCAATTTAGTTAATTAGACACAAATTAGGATACCATGTTTGGACAACTAATTTGAGTCATTTTCTTTTTTAAAAAGAGTAAATTACAGCCAACCTACCTGATGTTTGGCCTTTGACAACCAAAAACAACTTTATCATTAATTGACAATAACTTTCCCTACCGTTAATCAAAGCTAGTCAAGTTTAACTGTTGACCAGATTTGGCCGCTACAAATACCTAAATGTCCATGAATAAAAAAAATATATTATTTTAAAAATATATAAATATATGAAAACAAATTTGGATCTCCACTGTAAAAAAATTGGAAATTACAAATTAAAAAAAAAAAAAAAACGTGGAGAAATAGGTCGTATCTCTATATTTTTCTTATAATTCTAATTTCTAAAAAATTAATATTCTGGATCATCAAAATCCAATCCACCTAAATATATACTCAAATCAGCTGTCTAAAAATAGCATCACAATTTATGTTTAACCAACTAAATTGAGACATGTATCTATATTTAATTATTTTTTCAACTTCTTCCATAAATATAGACATATGTTCCAATTTGATTGGTTGGACACAAATTAGGACACCATTTTTTGATAACTAACTTGAGTCATTTTCCCTTTTAAAAAGTAGTAAATATTCCTACGAAAAAAGGTATTAAATATTTAAAAACTAATCATAATTTATTGTTTCATATAATAAAATATGATTAGATTTTAATATTTTAAAATGGTGGAGGCCACAATCTATACCAAAAATCATAGGACTCATTTGGTGCACCAGACCGAAGGATTGGATTGTTTTTAATCCTCCCTTCTCATTCTCCTTTGTTTGGAGTTTAACTTAATTGGATTTTCTAATCCAGTTGGACACACCATAATCTCACTCAATTGAATTATATAAACCTACCAAATTGCCTTGGGGGACTATATTTCAATTTTTTTATTTTTCTTTTCATTTTTAATAATAAATAAAAAAAATTTTAATAATAACATGAAACTATAATTTTTTAAAATGTTTTAGTTTTTTTTAATTTAATAATATATTACTTCCAAAAAAAAAATGTTGTAGGCAAGTTAAACTTCAGGAACATGTCCCGGATGGATCGTTTGCACCCTCTCGGAGTCCCTGACCTCCTCCAAAGTATGCCGCTAAACCACCATCCCCTTATCTGCAAGGGTAGTCGGAGGTCATGTGCCCAACGACAGTCGACCAGCGTAACTGCACAAGTGGGCGGACAACCAATGTTAAAACAGTGGGACATGTCAGACCAGAGCCAATGACGAGGCGACACAATACCCTCCTTGTCAATAGGAGAACCTATATAAACCCCACTTTTCGCCATTTGAAAGGGTCTGAGATTTGAGAAGGAGAACAACCGAAGAGCCGCCGAATATACAACTAAACAACCTTGAACTATGATCTAAGAAATAATGCTCCTGAACGTTCCCTCCGGGGACATATATCGAAGGAATATCTCCTTGTAATCATTCCTTATAACACCTTAATCAAACCCTCCAGGGGAAATATATCAGAGGCACATTTTTACCTCCAACAATAATATATATTAATCAACTAATTATTTCATTTAAGAAATTATTCTAATAGTTTGTTATTCAATTTTCACTAGATTACAATGGATTGAGGTTGTTCCAATCATAATCCCTTCCAACAGGATTTGAGAATCTAAACTCATTGGGCCTACCATTATCTCATGTATGTTTTTAAGTTTTTTTTATTAAATAAAAAAATTATAAAATTTAAAATCATTTAAAAATAATATAAATCTATAATTTAATAATATTTTTGTTAATATTTTTATTTTAATAATATATAAATTAAAATAACTATTTTCTTAAAAAATTTATTTCAATAATTTTTTATTCAATTTCAAAATATTATCAAATTTAAAATATTATTATATTTAGTCGCCTCATGTTTCACAAATAAAATATATCATTAATTCGGTCAAATTCTACGTTTCTCCAAACATGGGATAATATGAATTTAGTCTAGTCAATCCAACCCCACTCTCACAATAATATCACCTCAATCCCGTTCAATCCTGTAAAATAGTTCAATCTCACACACTAAACGAGACCTTATGGTACTCCTTAAGTCTTCAAGGGCCTAATCCTCGCATATTTAGGGAGGAGGCGCCTCCCGTGTGTTTGTGTTTTGAAGGGAGAGGTCATGCTTCCTCCTTGAAATCAAGGAGGTAACACGCAGGCTAGCCCTAGGCCTTTTTAGAGGGGCTGCCGCCCCGAGCCCTTTAAAAAAGAGGTCATTATTTACATGAAATGAGTCTTCAATAGGGGCCCATTTATTTTTATTTGTTTTCCATTTATTTTTACTTCAGACAAAATGCCCAATCTCATGTTTAAAAAAGGGTCCAATTACAGTTACTTATTATTAGTTTAAATGATAGATTGATGTTCGAATTACTTTTATTTCAGATCGGCCCAATTGTTTGGTAAGAAAAAAGAAAAAAAAAACATATAGAAAACATGCACAAAAAAAAAAATTAGGTCAAAGCCCAAATGTGCACCAAACAAACAATTTAAGGTTTCAAAAGTTCATATTTTTTATTTTCTCGTCAACACTGCATATTCTCATAATCTCATTTTTTTTACATCCTTATTTTCTCTCCATTTTCTTATTCTTTAATTTCTACATACTACATCCTCGTTGGCTCGTTATACTCTTTCTCGAATCTCATCTCCAAGTCTCACTACCGGCACCACTCACCATTGTAGGCCCGTTCTTTTGCATGTCATAAGAAAGTTAAAATACACAACTAGTAAAAATTTGAGAATTTTTTGGATTTAAGAATTATTTTTTTCCCGATATTTTGTTATCTTTAAGTTTATATCTTCAAAAAAGTCGGAAAAAAAATAGTTTTTGTACTCGAAAAATTTCAATTTTTTTTTTTATTCTTTTTATCATCCATGGAAAAAATTACTTCAAAATTCAATAAATACCATTAAATTTAAGTAAATGTGATATAAATATTAAAAAATAAAACTATAAATAATGAATATTAACAAGGGGCCCCATTTTTTATTTTCATCTCGGGCCATAAGAAAGTCAAACCGGCCCTAGTAACACGGCTTCCACCTTAAATCTTCATCCCCCAGATGGAGATTCATCTCATAGATGGAGATCCATCAAAGAATCTATATCTACACAAAGATGGAGATCCAATCTCTATCTCACATATATATATATATATATATATATAAATTCACTAGTAGATCTACATTAGTGAGTTGGTGAACCATGGATGTCCCATGAACGAGTTAGAGACCTAGATTTGATCTTCATTCATGAAGGTAAAGATGCAACTTGAATCTCCCCCATTTATTGATTTTTTTTTTTCCTTCGTGAATTTTTTTAAAGTTGTGTTATAAAACCAAATTAGTCTTGAAATCATTAAAGTTTAACTAATGGTTGACCAACAAATGACCATATTGAGCTATTTTTTATAATTTAGGGACCCGCGAACTCAAAATGGAAAAATTAGTATGAAATTGTCTTTTCCTGAAAACTTAGGGAATATATTGATACTTCACTAATTTTATCGAAATACCATGGCTACAACATCTGAAAGTTGTAATTTTAACATTGGAATTGTTGCTACTCAATGTGGCTCGGTTATAAAAGACGTTCATTCATTTTAGCAATGTCACAACTTGAGTCGCCACCACTGTATATTGAATTTAAATAAATAAATAAAAACACACGCACTACATTTGTTAATGTCAGGTCCATTAGGTTATAAACCTCTATTACTATTTAACCTCTATATCCATCAATTCATTATATATATATATATATATATATATATATACATTGAGAAAATACTATTATAATTCTAATTAGTGCAATTATTTATGTCTTAAAAATGGATAAATACCGAACACGATGAGGTTGATCACGTGCTATATACTCATACTAATGTCATGAGGGTTTTAGTTTGAGTTGTATCCCCCTGTTGAACCTAATTTTATAAAAATATTTCAAAAATAAAATAAAATGGATAGGTAACACTGAAACATGAATCTTAAATATAACAATGAGCAAAAGATTTTCTCAAAATTATTTAATTGTCCATGAATTATAATGTCTTTAAAAGATACACAAATAAAAAATATTCAATAATTTCAAATTTAGTGAAAATAAAAATGGAGTTTTTGTAACAAGTTCTGCGCTCATGTTTAGTCATCCAATTTTCAATCATGCATAGAGATGAAAATAGACAAGAAAATTAGGACAAATTAACAATTCAGAAGAGATCAACTATGAGTCTATTCTGTAACATCACTTTCTTCATTTGACAAACTGATGACTTCACTACAAACACAAACACACAAGAAGAATAAAAAGAGAGTGGCAGGAGGCTTACAAATCCAATATTTATGGATAAAATTGCTCACAGCACAAGAAATGATCCCATATCATCTTTAAGTTGTCTTTAAACATTTCGAATATCAAATCCGTTTTAGCTTTCTCTTCCTGAAATTTGAAAGAAAAATTTATAAGCACGTGGTATAAATTTTTGCAGAACATAGTTGCAACAAGAAGCAGGGTAAACAAACAAAAATCATGTTCTTTAACATTGAAAGTAACATATGACATGCTAAATTTTGTGATGTAGATTCTACCAAAATATGTTAAATTAGTAACATATGACATGCTCAATTTCTGATTTCATTGCTATTCCATTGATGAATCTCCGATTAATGTCTCTAAGCTATTTGCAACCAAATGGTGAATAAAAGAAGCAGTGTAGTGAAAGCAATCAACAGCATTTTACCTGTAAATTAGAAACTAAGCTTTTCAACTTCAGATAAACCTCGATTGAATCTTGACCATATGTATCCTCAAAATCAAATCGATCAACATGACTTGCCATAAGACTCAATGAAGGGCTTTTATATTTTTTAGCTATTGTGTGCCAGATTTTAACAACAGCAAATCGATCCCCAGAACATGCCTTCCCGTAGGGCCATCTCAATCCACCCTTCACCTCCGAATCTATAATGGCAGAGTTAATAATATTTCCAATACTGTGCATTTCATCATCCTAGAAAAATAAAGAATACATTAAGATATTAATAAAAACACTATGATATTAATAACATCATAGTCTGAAATGGAGCATGGCCCTCTGGTTAAATTTGAGCATGATAAAATAAAGGAACACAAAAAAAGTAACGTGTTTTCGATGAATTTACAGTTAGAGAAGTTAAGATCCTCTTGGTTTGTAGTGCCAGCCTCAGGTCAAGATTCTTATCGATGCATGATATGTCTTCGATCATCTTGCGAACTGGGTTCATTTCGACCTAGAAGAAAAATATAGAACAAATTGAAAAAGGTAGAGATTGTTGACAATAAGTGGTATGACTATGGTTAGCTAATTGCACAGTAATTAAGAAGGGTACTTACCTTGTATAGCTCAAGCTTTTTATCTTCTTTCATACGACATTTGCAATAAATCCCAGAATTTGATGGTTTAGTGCTGTCAGACAACTACACAAGCAAAAGAGTAGAGAAATCAGTAGCTGCATGGAAAAAAAAAGTCATAAAATGCAGAGTTTAGCAAACGAAGTACCAAGATATAAAAGATATCTTTATCCTCTTCAAGATCAAAACCAATCTTTGGTGCAACTCCACTTATAATGTTTTCCATATACGAAGGAGGCGTATTTACATAAAATGTTGTATTCATTTGTCTCAAAGTGGTTTCAGCAACCCGATCTTTTATTAAACTTCTCACCGAACTATTCCTACAGTTTTACATATTAAATTTAGTATCCAAAGAAAAATGAACAAAGGAAATGTCTAATATGTAGCATTCAAGTCAACCAATCAAACAAGTAAAACAATAGCTAAATAATCAGGTAAAGATCAATCACATACGGATGGAAGAGAATCTTGCCAAATCTAGCAAAAATTGCTGGCTTTACTTCATCCAACTCATCATTAGACTCCAACATGTACCTCACAATCTCAAAAGCATATAACAATTTTGGCCATACATCAACTGCCACAGATTCCCAAGGTGTACTTGATATAGTTTCCAATGCTGTACTCGAAATCGTCTCATCTACAATATACAATGTGCCAATACTAAGAAGTTTTATACAATGATCACAAATGTTAAATGTACAATATATTAAGACATGATGCTTCTCAATTACAAACCCCCGCATGTGATGACAATCAGTTTGTAATGCTATAAAACTAGTTGTCAGTTGTCACATGTGATAATCAGTGATCCCCACAAAAATTACGTTTAGGGATCTGCGCCTGAGAATTTTTATATTAAGATAATGATTAAAAGTGCAGAATCGTAACCTTTTGTAGCTCGATAGCTGTTCACTAGAACTAGAGGCTTCACTACAAATCTATGCTTGAAGGATTCAATAAAAGTTGGCACAAGGTGGACAGAAGAAGGAAACTGGTTATCAGAATCCAAGCCAACGATGTACATGTTTCTTTTATTTGCATATAAAACAGGCCGTTCTGGAATTGGAAATGGTCTCTCAGCATCCAAGAAATGATCCCATATCATCTTTAAGTTGTCTTTAAACATTTCGAGTATTGAATCCGTTTCAACATTCTCTTCCTAAAATTTGATAGAAAAATTTATAAGCACATGGTATAAATTTTTGCAGAACATAGTTGCAACAAGAAGCAGGGTAAACAAACAAAAATCATGTTCTTTAACATTGAAAGTAACATATGACATGCTAAATTTTGTGATGTAGATTCTACCAAAATATGTTAAATTAGTTGGATGCTCAATTTCTGATTTCATTGATGTTCCACGAATGAATCTCCAATTAATGTCTCTAAGCTATTTTGCAACCAAATGGTGAATAAAAAGAAGCAGTGTAGTGAAAGCAATAAACGACATTTTTACCTGTAAATTGGAAACTAATCTTTTCAACTTCAGATAAACCTCAATTGAATCTTGACCATATGCATCCTCAAAAATAAATCGATCAACATGTCTTGCCATAAGACTCAATGAAGGGCTTTTATATTTTTTAGCTATTGTGTGCCAAATTTCAACAACAGCAAACCGATCCCCAGAACATGCCTTCCTGTCGGGCCATCTCAACCCACCCTTCACTTCTGGATCTATAACGGCAGAGTTAATAATATTTCCAATACTGTGCATTTCATCATCCTGGAAAAATAAATGAATACAGTAAAAATAAAACACTCTATGATATTAGTAACATCATAGTCTGAAATGGAGCATGGCCTATAGTTAAATTTGAGCACGATAAAATAAAGAAACACAAAAAATGTAACGTTTTTTCGATTAGCTTACAGTTAGAGAAGTTAAGATCCTCTTGGTGTCTAGTGTCAGCCTCAGGTCAAGATTCTTATCAATGCATAATACTTTTTTGGCCATCTTATGAATTGGGTTCGTTTCGACCTAGAAGAAAAATATAGAACAAATAGAAAAAGGTAAAGATTGTTGACAATATGTGGTATGACTATGGTTAGCCAATAGCTCAGTAATTCAGAAGGGTACTTACCTTATATAGCTCAAGCTTTTTATCTTCTTTCATACGACATTTGCAATAAATCTCATCATTTTTTGGTTTAGTGCTGTCAGACAACTACACAAGCAAAAGAGTAGAGAAATCAGTAGCTCAGTAAATCAGAAGTGCATGGAAAAAAAAAAAAAGTCATAAAATGCAGAGTTTAGCAAATAAAGTACCAAGACATGAAAGATATCCTTATCCTCTTCAACATCAAAACCAATCTTTGGTGCAACTCCACTTATAATGTTTTCCATATACGAAGAAAGCATATCGTTTAAAAATGTTGTTTTCATCTGTCTCAATGTGGTTTCAACAACCCGATCTTTTATTAAACTTCTCACCGAATCATTCCTGCATTTTTACATATATTAAATTTAGTATCTAAAGAAAAATGAACAAATGAAATGTCTAATATGTAGCATTCAAGCCTACCAAACAAGTAATAAAACAATAGCCGAATAATCAGGTAAAGATCAATCACATACGGATGGAAGAGAATCTTGCCAAATGTGGCAAAAAATGCTGGCTTTACTTCATCCAACTCGTCATTAGACTCCAACATGTTCCTCACAATCTCAAAAGCAGATAACAAATTTGGCCATACATCAACTGCCACAGATTCCCAAGGTGTACTCGATATAGTTTCTGATGGTGTACTCGAAATAGCTTCATCCTCTTCATCAATTTCTACAATATACAATGTGTTAATACTAAGAAGTTTTAAGATCAACGCTTGTGACAATTAGTCTTTAGCTATAAAACTGATTGTCTCCCCACGGAATTTACATCTAGGGGTCCGCATCTGTGAATTTTCATATTAAGGTAATAATTAAAAGTGCAGAATAGTAACCTTTAGTAGCTGGATGGCTGTCCACTAAAACAAAAACGGTAGTCACTAAAATTCTCTGCTTGATGCAGTATTCAACTGAAATTGGCTCAAGGTGGACAGAAGAAGGAAACTGATTATCAGCATCCAAGCCAACGATGTACATGGACCGTCTAGATGAGTCGTTTCTTGCATTTGCATTGGATGATGATTTCAAGTTTACTTGTCTCGAAAACTGAGGAACAAGCCGTTCAGGAATTGGAGATGGCCTCTCTGGATCCTTTGAACGTCGCTTGTGTGGTGGGATGTAAGCCATTACAACAAAGACACCAACTTTGTAGGCATAAAAAGCCTAATAGAAATGAACAATCAATTTTAATGGAATATTTTAAGCTCACAATATATTAACATACATGTCACACACATAAATCCATACAAACACTTAACATTTCAAGTTTCTTCCGTTACATTTGGAACACTCGCTTCTGGAAACATTAACTGATTAACGGTCAAAACCTTAACTTTCTTCAGTTTTCTCAGTTACCAAACAAATATTAATTATAATGGTATTTTATTTATAAACAAAAAAGATTACAGTACATATTATAGATTTTCTATACATTACTGATTTTACTTTCGATGTGTTAATATTTAATCATTTTAAATTTGAAATGAAGTAGTTATTGTAAGTCAGTAATCATAGTGAACAAAAAACAGTAACATTATAAATGATCTCACTTTCTTCGGTTTTCTCAGTAACCAAACACTATAAAACCATCCCAGAAACTCACATAAAACAAGAAAAACTCCAATGACCCACAAAAGAAATAACAAATTAAAACGAAATGAGAGCACATACCAGAAAGAAAATGTTCTGCTCAGCAAAGATTTCAAAGTCTTACAAGTAGCTGTTCATGACCTGCTGTGGCTCATCTCCACCCTTATATACACACACAGTTACAAAAACAACAAGAAACAGAAGACTTCAATTATGTAAACCCACTTGAAGAAGTTTTGAAATGGACTTTTTGGTCTTTATATTTTGGAAACCTGGAGATAAAATAAAATAAAAATAAAAAAATAAAAAAGCAACTCCTTGCGATGGAAGAGAATGTAAAGAAAAAGGAGACAGGTAAAGAAAAAGGAGACAGGAAAACGAATATGGACCCACAATGCCAAATTTTTTGGGTGGAGTTGGATGTATCATTCATCCACCGTTGTGATTCTGACATGTGGCTAATTTCTTCACGTCGGACAATCATAACGTAGGATGCATGCGCTTGCCATTGCATCAAGATACACTCAACCAGTTTAATCAAAATTAACATTACTTAGAAAAAACGATCTCCTATCACTTTCTTTATGTCAACTTTAATAAATTAATTGATAAGCCATTACAATAATAACACCAACTTAATTTGTACACGTAAAAAGCCTAATAATAGAAATTAACAATCAATCGATTTTAATGGAATATTTGTAAAATTATGAAATCGCTTTCTTATGATGAACCAACAAACAATAATTATTTATTTTTTTTTTTTGACAATATCTATTAATTCGGGATCAGGTATTTTTTTAAAAGCTTTTACTATTGGTAGGATTCGAGCCGCTGACCTAGGGTCATTTACCCAAGCCTCAAGCTCGTTCATCTACCAACTGAATTATGCCCCTGTTGGCGTAACAACAATTCTTTCTTGACAGCAAGCTTGCAATTATAATATTAACATATATGTCACACACACAAACCATACAAACACTGAACATTCCTAGTTTCTTCCATTAAATTTGGAACACTTAATGCTTCCAAGGAAACATTAACTGTTAAATTGAAACGGAAGTATTGGATTTTCATTTCAATATCATAACTTCGTCGGTGCCATGTAAGAAGATATTCGATGCGAAAGCATGAACCTTAACGTCAGTTATATATAAAGAAATTCTATTATCAGTTCGAACCGACAAAAGTTATATCAGTTCCTTACATGTGGACCACTGGATTTAAATACTTTGACTTATACAGTCAAGTCAAAGTATTTAAATCCAGTGACCCAGATATAAGGAACTGATATAACTTTTGTCGGTTCGAACTGATAATAGAAAAACTGTATATATATATAATGTTAATAGTAAAATCCCACTTGAACATCTAAATATATGCAAATGAAATTGAATGCCTATCAAAAAAGAGGGTCAAAGTGAATCCATTACGATGGGCGCGTGGGGTTGATTTTTTGTACGCACTGGTGAGATTTTGCTTTCTGGTGTTTCTCTCCCGTTTGCTGCTCTTTTTTCGTCTTTTTTCTTGGTTGCCTTTCCTTGTTCTGTGTTCAGCCTTCTCTTGGGTATGGATTCGTCTCCGGAGAAGTTCGTTTTCTCAGCCCAGCAATCTCCTTCTAAAATTGTGAACCCTAATTTGAGTAACCAATTGGGGATTTACGGCTCTGCTAAACGAGCTAGGGCAGAGTCTTCCGCTTGTGGGCGTGGTGATGTTGCTGTGGATAATAGGAGTTTAGACGGTTTTGGGAGCTTCAAAAACAAACTTATGAACATGTCTAACCCTTGTTCTTGGGCGGGATTGGGTACTGCAAAAGAAAAGATTCAAATCAATCAGGAGGATATTCTAATCTCGGAAGGACCAGATGGTCCTAGGATGAATTTCTCTGCAAATTTAAAGGAGCAATTACAAAAACCTTGGGCTAATGCCCTGATTCTGAAAAATATGGGACGCTCTCATACTCTGAATTTCATGCTCTCAAAACTTACCCAAAAGTGGTCGCTAATTGGGCAATGGCAGTTAACGGATCTTGGTGAGGGATACTTTGTGGCTCGTTTTCAGATGAAGGATGACCTTGATTATGTCCTGACAAGCGGCCCTTGGGTTATTGCAAATCAATATTTGGCTGTGCAGAGGTGGAAACCAAACTTTGTCCCGGGTGAAGATTTGGTTCAAAGTATGCCTATTTGGGTGAGACTTTCTAAAATTCCGTTGGAATGGTTGGACTCGGAGCTGTTGTGGAGCATTGGTGGTATGCTAGGGAAGATGTGTAAGGTTGATCCTATTACTGTCAATCAAGTGAGAGGTAGGTTTGCTCGTATTTATGTCGAAATGGATATATCGAAACCTCTGGTTGGTGCTCTTCACATTGAGGATAGAACCATTAAGGTGGAATATGAAAGTTTAGGGCTGATTTGCTTTAAATGTGGGAGATTTGGTCATAGCAGGGATTCTTGTAGAGAGGGGTTAATTGATCCGGTCATTGCTGAGGGTGCTTGTGAGGGAAGTACGGAGGTGACCAATGAGAAGGAGTCTTCCCCTTATGGCCCGTGGTTACTGGTCTCGTATGGGCGGCAGAGCTATTCGAATTACAAAGGGAAGTCTGACAGATATGGGAGTGGTACGCAGGGGTCAGCTGGTAATATGGGAGGTGTTGGGAAATCAGGAATCAGTGGAAGTATGAGGAAGACTAGTGGTATTTCTACAGATGGTAGCTCGGATAAGGTTATCCCGGTGAAGAATGGCGTAAAGATCAGCCAGGCCAAAGTTCAGAAGAGTGTTAATCCTAGTAGAGTTAATGGATCCAGGTTTGATATGCTATGTGATGAAGATGCTACTTTGAGCAATGAAACAATTCAGGAAGACGTTAGTAAGGATACTGGTACTGTCATTCAGAAAGGTAAATCTGTCCTCACTGAGATAACCAATTGTGCAGGCACCCATAACAAGTTAGGCACCAAATTTACTCCTTAAAGCAGCAAGAATAACCGCAAGAAGGGGTCTGGAGTGGCTACAACTAGCAGGTATGTGGTTAAGCTAAATGAGAATTGTCGTGTGTCTTCTTCGGTTAAGGGTCCCCTGACTACTTCTTCCCCCATGGAAGCAGTTGATGTGGAGGATCTTGATAGTGCTAGCGTTTTGAGACACCTTCATCAGGAAGTTAATAATTTTGTTCCTCAACCTGTTGACAGCATGGAAACTGTTGATGAACCTATCGTGCACCTATCCCCTATGGCTGATTTGGATAGGAATTTTGACTTGGTAGCTTCTACTCTTAAAGAAGCTCTGGCAGTGATCTCTGAGTAACAGGTTCTTCTTCTTTTCCTCCATGATCTGTATCTGGAATGTTAGGGGGGCAGGTAAAAAGGGTTTCTCTAGGTGTATTAAGGATTTACTTCTTGGGCACCGGTTTGATGTGTTGGCTATTTTAGAACCTCGTATTAGTGGTTCTAAGGTTAGGATTGTTATCAATAAATTAGGTTTCTCTAGTAGTTTTATTGTTGAGGCTGAGGGATTTTCAGGGGGTATCTGGCTTCTGTGGAATGATAGTAATGTTAAGATCCATGTGGTTGCTAGTACTAGACACAGTGTTACTGCACTTGTTGAGGATAATAGTCGTTTGTGGGTCCTTACAGTTGTGTATGCTAATCCTTGTTCTACTATTAGAAGAGGTCTTTGGAACTACCTGGATTCCATTAGAATTCATTTTAATTTGCCGTGGCTTGTTGCGGGAGATTTCAATGAAATCATTAGTTGTGCCGAGAAGAGAGGTGGTAGATATAAATATTCTAATAGTGGGTTTGCTGATTGGATTGATCGGAATGAATTGGTTGATATGGGTTTTATCGGTCCTCAATTCACCTGGATGACAAAAAGCGGTATTGGAGAGGAAATTTGGGAGAGACTTGATAGAGCGGTCTGTTCGATGGATTGGAGGATTCATTTGCAGAGGGTTTTGTGAAGCACTTACCTCGAATATTATCTGATCATTATCCCATCCTCATCCATCTCCACAGTAGACAGATTCCTAGTACTAGCAACAAAGCTTTCAGATTTGAAGCAATGTGGCTAAAACATAAGGAGTTTGAGGGTTTGGTTTCAAGGAGTTGGCCTATGACTGATTCTTCGGTTTCTGAGAAAATCCGCCTTCTTACTGATTCTCTTAAGTGCTGGAACAAGACCAGTTTTGGGAATATCTTCCAGAGAAAGAGATTAATTTAGGCTAGAATTCAGGGTATCCAAAATTATCTTAGTGTGAGATATTCCCATTACCTGTCCACTTTGGAGGAGTCTCTCTTGAAAGAGTATCAAGAGATCCTTGAGCAGGAGGAGGTTTTTTGGCAGCAGAAATCTAGAAATTGTTGGCTCAAGGATGGGGACCGAAATACTAAATTTTTCCATCTTTCCACCATTATTAGGCGTAGAAGAAACAAGATTGAGGGTCTCATGTCTGAGGATGGGATTTGGGTTGATGATAGTGGAGAGATGAGAAGAGAGGCTGTTAAGTATTTCCTTCATCTTTTTGAATTTAAGCATAGTCAGGGAGAGTATTCGGAGATACCCATGTTGTTTCCTAGACTGAGTGAGCGGGACATTTCTCTCCTTTATTCTCCTATTTGTGAAGATGATGTCAAAAGTAGCTTGTTCAACATTGGTGGGCTTAAAGCGCTTGGCCCAGATGGGTTACCTGCGATCTTTTTCCAAAAATTTTGGAACAATTGTAAATCTGATTTATGTAGGATGGTTTCTGATTATTTCTCCACGAGCAGTGTTCCTAGGGATTTAAATAATACTCTTATTTCTCTGATTCCGAAAATCCCTAATCCCACTAGCATGATGCACTTTAGGCCGATCAGCTTATGTAATACTTCTTTCAAGGTCTTGAGTAAGATTCTAGTTCAGAGACTTAGGGTGTTGATGCCTAATCTTGTTAGTCCGAATCAAGTTGCTTTTGTGCCTGGGAGGCAAATTCAAGATAATATTATTGTTGCTCAAGAAGTTCTCCACAAGTTCAAGATGGTTAAGGGTAAGGTGGGTTACATTGCTTGGAAAATTGACCTTGCGAAGGCTTATGACAAGCTGCAATGGGGCTTTATCAAGCATGTTTTGGAGGAAGTTGGCATTGTTGGGAAATTGAATGAGTTGATTATGAGCTGTATTACTGAGGTGAGCTATAAAGTTGTGGTGAATGGTGAATTAACTAAGAGCTTTAGGCCTAATTGTGGCATTAGACAGGGTGACCCCTTATCCCCCTACATCTTTGCTCTTTGTATGGAAAAGTTGTCCCACATTATTATCCAAAAGCTCGTTGAGAAAGCTTGGAGCCCGGTGAAGGTGTCAAGAGGAGGTCCGGATATATCCCACCTCTTCTTCGCTGATGATCTTATTCTCTTTGGGAAAGCTACTCCTCAACAAGCCCAACTCATGAGAGATTGTCTCGACACTTTCTGTGACATGTCAGGTCAACAAGTGAGCTTCCCTAAATCTAGTGTGTACTGTTCTAGTAACATTAGTAGCAGTTATGCCAAAGATTTGGCTGATTTATGTGGGTCACCCATCACTAATAAGCTTGGCTCTTATCTTGGTGTTCCGCTGATTCATGGTCGTATTAGGAGTGATACCTATAAAGTGATACTTGAGAAAACCCAAAAGAGGTTGGCTTCTTGGAAGAGTGCCTCTCTTTCTTTTGCGGGTAGGTGCACCCTTATCAAAGCTGTTTCGTCAGCTATTCCGGTTTATGCTATGCAATCCATCAAGCTTCCCTCTGAGATCTCAAAAAATTTGGATAAAATCAATAGAAATTTTTTGTGGGGCAGTACTCCTGAGAAAAAACATGTTCATCTTGTTAGTTGGGATGTTGTGTGTCTACCGAAGCATTTGGGGGGCCTTGGTATTAAAAAAACAAAGCTGATGAATCAAGCCTTGCTTGCTAAAATTGGGTGGCATCTGAATTTAAGGGATTCTGGTTTATGGGGTAGAATTCTCAAGGATAAATATCTTAAGGGTGGTCACATGACTGAGTTGGATAACCTATCTCCCAATTGTTGCTCCAGTACTTGGAGAGGTATTCTTCTTGGGACTAAAATCCTTGGTGATGGCGTGAAGTGGAGAGTTGGGAATGGGAGAGGTATTAATTTCTGGTATGATAACTGGGTTCCTACCTTCAACACTCTGCATAGCCTTTCCTCTTCTCCTCTTTCTGATGCTATGCGTCTCGAGAAGGTGAGTGACTACATTAATGACAGTATTTGGAATGTGCAGAAGCTGAATGCTGTTCTTCCGTGGCATGTTGTTTCGCGTATTCTCAGTATTCATGTTAATAGCAACACTACTGCTGAAGATTCTGTGGTGTGGGGGCTCTCTAATAATGGTAATTTCTCGGTAAAGTCTGCTTACAATAATATCTTTACTGGTGGTGATTTTGTCGATTGGAAATGGAAATTCGTTTGGAAACTCAAACTTCCTCCTCGAGTTCTTTATTTTCTTTGGACCCTCCTCCATGGGAAGCTTTTGACTAACTGTCATCGGGCTGCTAGGGGTATTACAACTGATACTAACTGTCTGCGATGTACTGGTAGTGATGAGGATGTTGATCATGTCTTCAGAGGTTGCCCTGCTTCTATCCAAATCTGGGAGAGTGTCCATACTGGTGTGACTAAGACCAGTGATTATCAGACCGTGTGGGATGATTGGCTGCACAACAACCTCAATTGTAATAACTTGGCGTTGGGAAAATTTCCCAACTATCTTCTCTTCAGTGTGTCTCTATGGTTTCTTTGGAAATGGAGATGTGAGTTTATCTTTAATCCTGACTTTCAGGTTCATTCTAGTCCTGGTCAGATCATTTGGAGATATGTGGATGATTGGGTGAAGGCCAATGCTGCTGTGGACAATTCTAATGCTAGGAAGAGCTGCCTCATTTCGTGGTCTCCCCCTGTTTCTGAGTGGGTAAAACTTAATGTTGATGGTAGTGCTAATTTGGAATTGAATTCCATTGCTGCTGGTGGAGTGGTTAGAGACCATAGGAAGCTGTGGCAAGTTGGTTTTGCGATGAAAATTGGTACTGGTTCTGTCTTGGAGGCGGAACTTTGGGGCATTTTGGAGGGCCTGAATCTGGTTTGGCAGCGTGGCTTCAGGAGGGTTATTGTTGAATCTGATTCGAAAATTGCGGTTGATTTGTTGAATAATCCTGCCCCGACTCTCCATCCTCTTCTTAGCATCATCCAGGCATGCCAGTCTTTCTTTAAGTATGATTGGAGTTGTTTTATTCTTCATGTGTTTCGTGAGAGCAACAGAGTGGCGGATAGGTTGGCTTCTCTTGGGCACTCCCTTGATTTGGGTTCTACTATCTTTAACTCCCCCCCTCCTCTGGTTGCTGACAGTTTGAGGGATGATTTTAATGGGGTTGGGTTTGCTAGAATGGTTTCTAGCTCTTAGTTTTGTTTTTCTTTTGTCTCTGTTCTTGGCTGTGTGCCCTCTTATTCACAAAAAAAAAAATCCCACTTGAACAAGATTTGAATTGAAGTGGGCTTTTCAGATTCCTTCATCTTGGGAAAAAGTGAAGTTAATAACAACCATAAATGTTTCATGTTTGTAAAGTTTGGAAACCGAAAAAACAAAACAAACATCTCCTTGGAAAGGAAACAAAAATTGAGGGAAATTAAAGGATATTTGCAAAACCCTCCCTAAGCTTTGAGCATTTTTCAAAAATAAATCCTTACAATGGAAGGGCAACATGCAGAGAAAGAAGGAGGGAAACTAAGGGAGATTTGAAACAAAAAAGTATATATTAATTAATTATTTATATTTTTTATTGTTATCATGTGACAGTGCCCGGCATGTTTGATGCACCGTATATGTCTTTTTTGGTGCGCTGTATAATACTAATTTAGTACGAGTATATTTTATATTCCTACTAAGTTATTTAATACTATAGTGAGTAGAGATGCAAGTTTAGGGAATGGGGATGGATATAGGTCCCCCCATCCCCATCCCCACTTCTCATACCCTTCCCCCCCCCCCCCCCCATTTTGGGGAAAATGGGGATGGGGAATTTTGGGGGGACCTATATCCATCCCCATCCCCAATTCCCCATTTTCCCCGTTTTTCCCCATTTTTTTCCATTTCCCCATTTTCCCCGTTCCCTCATTTCCTCATTTGACTATAAATTACAAATTAAACTAAAAAAATAAACATTCCATTACAAATACAAAATAAAATTCATTAGTGCATTTTATATAAAATGTGTATATATACTTAGGGAGTTAGGGTTTTCAAAGAATAAACAAAAAAATTAAAAATATATATTATAATTATATTTATATATGTTTGGGGGAAATGGGGAAATGGGGATGGGGGACCTCCCCCCCATCCCCATCCCCATTTCAACATAATTGTGGGGGAAATGGGGAAATGGGGATGGGGAGGGGTCCCCCCATCCCCATCCCCATCCCCATCCCCATTTCAATTTGGGGATGATTTTCATCCCCCCCCCCATTTCCCCATTTTTCCCCAAAAAAAAATCCCCAAATGGGGATGGGGACGCGGGGAATTGAGGCCCCGGGGAAAAATGTGCATCTCTAATAGTGAGTTGTTTATATGCTAATGATTATTATAAGGTTGGGATAGGTGATTCTTAATTGTACTATACTAATCTATTATTTTTAAATAAAATTGAAAATGAGATCTAGAGGCAAGCCTCCTTCATCATGAAGATTGAGGCCTGTCACGTCATTTCTTGATGTATGTCGATCTCCTTTCATGAGGCCAGCGGTCTCAAGGCAATGAAGCTTGGCTAGACCTCCCTTTAATCGAAGGGCATGCCTCTTTTAAATGGAGGAGGTAGTGCATCCTACATGGAAGAGGAGGCAAGTCTAGCTCCTCTTTTAAGGACAACGATAACATTCTTTGTCGAAGATGCCGCCGAAGATCCTCTATGAAGAAGGCTACACTTCCTCCATCATGGAGTAGCCGTGGGTGAGGCCTCCTATGTTAAGATTTCCTTCTTAATTTTTTTAGTTAATTAATTAAAATTATGTTTTAATTAAATATATTTATAAGTATACATATTTAAATTAAAAATTATAATTAGTAAATTGCAGTATTTGTATTATCAGATGCCAAATACCATAGAGTAATAAACTTAATCTTGTATTATCTAGTACAATACATTTTTATACAATTCAGTCTAGTCCAATATACAATGTGCATTAACAAAGGTCAAGGAGAATTAACTGCACTTTTAAGTTTTAACATGTACATGAATGAAAAAACGTGTACGAGCGTGCAGTCAAAACGACAATAACAGTTGTAGGTTGGTCAACTATTAATTTTGATGGTACTAACTAATTAATAACAATTGTAATAAATTCATTGGCTGTAGAATTAAAGAAAATTAAAGGATTAAAGTATGAAAAATAAAATACACATGATTAATTATGTGTAAGAAAAATTTATATACTTAATTTTTTTGGTGCCAAAGCATTCTTCTTTTCAAAGGAAAAATTTATATACTTAATTTTTTTGGTGCCAAAGCATGTTTGAGTGAATATTATGGTTTTAAATATTTTATTTTGCTACTTAAAAAAAAATATATATTTTTTTAAGGTTATTGTTAAATATAGATAATGAGATTTTAGGAGTAATCCAATTTTAAATTTACAGAGTAATGATATTGTTAAATGAATTTTATTAAATTTATCAAAACATTATATTAGTATATTTAGAATGAATCAAAATAATATAAGAATATTGTAAAATTTAATTAGTGTTCCCATTTGTGTTTCATGTTTCTCTTATAATTTAATTTGATTTTTTAAAAATAAAATAAAATTTTGTAAAGTATTTATTTAGAATATACATTTCATGGGGACATCTCACTATGTTCTCTTAATTAGATGATGTCAATGTTCAGTAAAAAAAAAATGTTTAGCCTACCCTAGTATTTAATCTTGGTTATGTCCCTGTCTAATAGTTAACGATTGTCACATTAAAATTAACCCATTGATAAGTTATCTAAAACAATTAGATGTGGCTATCTCACATTTACACCACTAAAATTATGGGTTTGAATCGTGCAAACCTTTCTCCGAATCCCAAAAATTGATTGTAATAGTTTTTTTTTTTTTTCTTAAGAAAATCATCTAAAAGTGGAATCGTAGGGGTGGTTTCTGGCCAAGTCAACAGGCGGGAAAGGAGTTGCGGGTGGAGAGGGGTGGTGCAAACCGAAACTGAAAATGGAGGGCGTTACTGATCAATCATTAAATGGTGATAATGAGAAGGAGGTGACTGGGCAGAGTAATGATGGTAATAAGGTGGGGGAATTATGGGAATGATTTCAGGAAAAGAGTTGGAATTCCTGGTGGTTAGGTTTTCCAGAGTCATAGTACTTTCTCCCTCATCATCATTTTCTACACAAAAATAAAAATGCGTCAATAGTCAATACTATGAAGTTGAAGATTAGTGTTTCAAAAAAAAATATAAAAAATATAAAAAATATAAAAAATAAATAAATAAATAAATTGAAGTTGAAGATTAGATCACCACAAGCCAAGCACAAATACTAAAAAGGGTAGAATGGTAATGAACCTTTAGGTGGTGGATGATTGTTCACTAAAACTAGGGGTTTCTCTATCATTCTCTGCTCAAAAGCTTCCACTGAAATTGGTTCAAGGTGGTTATCATGATCAGCAACCTAATTGCCAACAATGAACCATTTAAATATGGCATTCGCAATTTTTTTAAGTTCGAAAAATTGAACTGATAAAGAAAGGGAGAAATAGCATACCCATTGAAGAGAATTTTGCCAAATCTAGCAGCCAATGATGGCTTTACTTCCTCCAAGTTTTCACATTCCATTGTTCCTCGCAATCTCAAAGGAAGACAGTAAATCTGGCCACACATTTTCTGCTACAGATTCCCATGGACTTCTCGAGATATTCTCTCTCACCTCGTCGTTCTCTGCAAACCAACAAAGATTCAATAACACAAAGTTGAAAACCAGTTGTTTCATAAATGTAAATACATTGTCAAATACATTGTCAAATCAGTTGTTTTAAAATGGTGTCTCAATTTATGTTTAACTAACCAAATTGGAATATTTATTTTAAAATGGTGTTTTAATTATTATTTTTCAACTTCTTTCATAAATGTAGACACATGTCCCAATTTAGTTACTTAGACACAAATTAGGACATCATTTTTGGATAGCTAATTTGAGTCATTTTCCTTTTTAAAAAGAGAAAATTGCAACCAATCTCTCTGATGTTTGGCATTTGACAACAAAAAACAACTTTATCATTAATTGACAATAACTTCCCATACCGTTAATCAAAGCTAGTCAAGTTTAACCGTTGATCGGATTTGGTCGATACAAATACCTAAATGCCCATGAATAAAAAAAAATCCGATTTTAAAAATATATAAATATATGAAAACAAATTTGGATCTTCATTGTAAAAAAATTGAAAATTACAAATTAAAAAAAATAAAAAAAAAATAAAATAAAAAAAAAATAAAAAGTGGAGATATAGGTCGTATCTCTATATTTTTCTTCAAATTCTAAATTCTAAAATATTAATAATGTGGATCATCAAAATCCAATCCACCTAAATACATACTCAAATCAGCTGTCTAAAAATGACGTCTCAATTTATGTTTAACCAACCAAATTGAGACATGTATCTACATTTAATTATTTTTTTCAACTTATTCCATAAATATAGACATATTTAATTAGTTGGTTGAACACAAATTAAGACACCTTTTTTGGATAACTAATTTGAGTCATTTTCCTTTTTAAAAAGTAGTAAATATTCCTATGAAAAAAAGCATTAAATATTTAAAATCTAATCATAATTTATTATTTCATATAATAAACTATGATTACATTTTAATATTTTAAAATGGTGGAGGCCACAGTCTATAACAAAAATCATAGGACTCATTTGGTGCACTGGACACCACCGGACCGAAGGATTAGATTATTTTTAATCCTCCCTTCTCATTCTCCTTTGTTTGGAGTTAAACTTAATTGGATTTTCAAAATCCAGTTGGACACACCACAATCTCACTCAATTGAAATTATATAAACCTACCAAATCGCCTTGAGGGACTATATTTAAATTTTTTTAGTTTTCTTTTCATTTTTAATAATAAATAAAATTTATTTAATAATAACATGAAACTAAAAAAAATTAAATGTTTTTAGTTTTTTTTAATTTAATAATATATTACTTCAAAAAAAATTAATAATATATATTAATCAACTAATTATTTCATTTAAGAAATTATTATAATAGTTTGTTATTCAATTTTCACTAGATTACAATGGATTGAGGTTGTTCCAATCATAATCCCTTCCAACGGGATTTGAGAATCTAAACTCATTGGGCCTACCATTATCCCACCTATGTTTTTAAGTTTTTTTTTATTAAATAAAAAAATTATAAAATTTAAAATCATTTAAAAATAATATAAATCTATAATTTAATAATATTTTTGTTAATATTTTTATTTTAATAATATATAAATTAAAATAATTATTTTCTTGAAAAATTTATTTCAATAATTTTTTATTCAATTTCAAAATATTATCAAATTTAAAATATTATTATATTTAGTCCAGCCTCATGTTTCACAAATAAAATATATCATTAATTCGATCCAATTCTACATTTCTCCAAACATGGGATAATATCAATTTAGTCTAGTTAATCCAACCCCAATCTCACAATAATATCACCTCAATCCCGTTCAATCCTATAAAATAGTTCAATCTCACACACCAAACGAGGCCTTAAGGTCCTCCTTAAGTCTTCAAGGGCCTAATCCTCGCATATTTAGGGAGGAGGCGCCTCCCATGTGTTTGTGTTTTGAAGGGAGAGGTCATGCTTCATTGCTTCCTCCTTGAAATCAAGGAAGTAACACGCAGGCCGGCCCTATGCCTTTTTAGAGGGGCTACCGCCCCGGGTCCTTTAAAAAAGAGGCTTTGATTTACATGAAATGAGTCCTCAATCAAGGCCTATTTGTTTTGCTATTTATTTTTACTTCAGAAAATGCCCAATCTCATGTTTAAAAAATGGCCCAATAACAGTTACTTGTTATTAGTTTAAATGATGGATTGATGGGCAAATTACTTTCATTTCAGATCGGCCCAATTGTTTGTTAAGAAATAAGAAAAAAAAAACATATAGAAAACATGCAAATAAAAATTAGGTCAAAGCAAAATGTGCACCAAACAAACAATTTAAGGTTTCAAACATTCATATTTTTTATTTTCCTCTCTTTCTCCGACTCAACATTGCATATTCTCATAATCTCATTTTTTACATCCTTATTTTCTCTCCATTTTCTTATTCTCTAATTTCTACACACTATATCCTTGTTGGCTCATTATACTCTCTCGAATCTCATCTCTAAGTCTCACTATCGGCACCACTCATTTAAAAATTATTTTTCCCGATATTTCATTATCTTTAAGTTTATATCATCAAAAAAGTCAGAAAAAAAAAAAAAAAAGTTTTTGTACTCGAAAAATTTAAAAAAAAAAACTTTCATTCTTTATATCATCCATGGAAAAAAAGAAAACGCGTTTAAAAAAAAAAAAAAAAAAACAAAAACATTAAATTTTGTTTTCATTTATTAACGCATGAAAAGCCGCACCATCAAAAACAACTTATTTGTGTTCTTAAACTTTTGATTTCGTTTTTAAGGGGCTCACGCATTGAATGGTTTGTTGTATATGGGATATGGCCAACACTGCAACACAAAGTTTATTTTTATTTTTACAAAAAAATATTTTTTACATTATTAACGGATAAAATTTTCTCAACAACAAAAAATAGACAATTGAAATTATAGAATTATCTCTATTTAGTATTTACCTATGACACAATAATAATATTAAATTACATTTTACCTATAATAATAATATTATTAGACTTCATCCATCTAAATTTCAATTTTTTTTTAATATTACAATAATTCAGGATTTGAAGAGGACGACCGACTAAAACCCACAACTTCTTGGTGTATGTGGATATATAATTTATCTCACTTACAACATGTATTCACTTACCAATCGTATTCACTCACCACATACCCACCTTGTAGGCAACGGCTGATTCCAATTACATGTTGTGTGCTGTATAACTTTGTATGGAAAGAAGCTCATCGCAATAGGTTGTTTAGAGAATTTGAACTAGAAGATATGATTATCGAGGAAGAAGCATAAACAAATATTTTCAATTTGGGACATGTCTCAATCAGATAACATGACACAAATGAACCTAGTTAGGAATGAGATTGCATCATAATTGTGGAATGACTATAATAATAGATAAACATTATGATTAATTAAATTTTGTTTGTAATTTTGAATGGTTATTATCAATATAATTTATTAGGTGTTCTAACTATTTTTTTATAATATTAATATTATCTTTTATTATTGTTGTTGTAGTGTACTTACTGTTTTTATTGATATCAAAAAAAATTATGGAAAAAAAAAATTGAATTACTACCAAACGCGTTTTTAATGTTTTCATTCTTAGAATATCGTTTTCCATAATTACTACCGGACGCGTTTTCAAACTCGAAAAACAGAAAACAAAAATAGAAAATAGAAAACGAAAACGTTACCGGACGCGCCCTTAGTTTTCCACTTTTCCTTTCCTTTCCTTTCCATTCCTTTCCATTCTCATTCTCATTCTCATTCTCATTCTCATTACCATTCCGATTACCATTCTACCATGTAACCAAACGTGACCATAGAGTGTAGACCAATAACTCGACTATATATGTTTTAAAAAATATAATTTTATTAAAAGTTTTAATAAATATTTTTTTAATATATGTCTATCGTAGAAATTAAAATTTTGATTAGTTGAATAATTTTAAATTTATCTAACAAGTTTTTTTTTTTTTTTTTTTTTAATTTTATTTTTAACAACTCATATAGGTTATATATAAATATTGTTCAGTTGTTAACAAATCAACTCTTGTAGTCAAGTGGTAAAGACTTACAACTTTTGACTTGAGATTTCAAGTTTAATTCCGATAGCAGTGGCTGGACGGGCGGGCAGCGGTGGGCTAACGGCCGACGAATGGCGGCCGACAACGGGGGGTTTCCGGCCAGCGGCGGAGGTGGTGTATAAATATAAAAAATGTTATCTAATTAAATATTAAATAATGATAATTTTTAATAAAATATTATAAACCTTTCTTGACAGTTAAAAAAACTAGTGTCAGGTCCATTAGGTTATAAACCTCTATTACTATTTAAAATCTATATTCATCAATTCATTATATATATATATATATATATATATATATACATACATATTGAGAAAATACTATTATAATTCTAACTAGTGCAATTATTTCTGTCTTAAAAATGGATAAATACCGAACGCGATGAGGTTGATCACATGCTATGTCCTCATACTAATGTCATGAGGGTTTTAGTTCGAGTTGTATCCCCCTCTTGAACCCAATTTTATTGTAATATTTCAAAAAAATAAAATAAAATAATGGATAGGTAACATTGAAACATAAATCTTAAATATAACAATGAGCCAAAGATTTTCTCAAAATTATTTAATTGTCCATGAATTATAATGTCTTTAAAAGATACACAAATAAAAAAATTCAATAATTTCAAATTTAGTGAAAAAAAAAATGGAGGTTTTGTAACAAGTTTTGCGCTCATGTTCCATCATCCAATTTTCAATCATGCAGAGAGATGAAAATAGACAAAAGAAAATTAGGACAAATTAACAATTCAGAAGAGAGCAACTATGAGTCTATTCTATAACATCAAGGATCACTTTCTTCAACAAACACAAACACACAAGAAGAATAAAAAGAGAGTAGCAAATCCAATATTTATGGAAAATATTGGTCGCAGCAAAAGAAATGGACCCATATCATCTTTAAGTTGTCTTTAAACATTTCAAATATTGAATCCGTTTCAACCTTCTCTTCCTGAAATTTGAAAGAAAAATTTATAAGCACATGTGGTATAAATTTTTGCAGAACATAGTTGCATGAAGAAGCAGGGTAAACAAACAAAAATCATGTTCTTTAACATTGAAAGTAACACAGGCTAAATTTTGTGATGTAGATTCTACCAAAATATGTTAAATTAGTTGGATGCTCAATTTCTGATTTCATTGCTGTTCCACTAATGAATCTCCAATTAATGTCTCTATGCTATTTTGCAACCAAATGGTACGTGAATAAAAGAAGCAGTGTAGTGAAAGCAATAAACAGCATTTTTACCTGTAAATTGGAAACTAATCTTTTCAACTTCAGATTAACCTCAATTGAAGCTTGACCATTTGCATTTATGAAATTAAATCGATCAACATGTCTTGCCATAAGACTCAATGAAGGGCTTTTATATTTTTTAGCTACTGTGTGCCAAATTTCAATAACAGCAAACCGATCCCCAGAACATGCCTTCCCGTAGGGCCATCTCAACCCACCCTTCACCTCCGGATCTATAATGGCAGAGTTAATAATATTTCTAATACTGTGCATTTCTTCATCCTGAAAATGAATGAAAAAAAAAACTCTATGATATTAGTAACATCATAGTCTGAAAATTTGAGCATGATAAAATAAAGAAAAACAAAAATTGTGTTTTCGATTTACTTACAGTTAGAGAAGTTAAGATCCTCTTGGTTTGTAGTGCCAGCCTCAGGTCAATATTGTTATCAATGCGTAATATGTTTTTGATCATCTCATAAATTGGGTTCGTTTCGATCTAGAAGAAAAATAGTCAGAGATTGTTGACAATATGTGGTATGACTATGGTTAGCTAATTGCACTGTAATTCAGAAGGGTACTTACCTTATATAGCTCAAGCTTTTTATCTTCTTTCATACGACATTTGCAATAAATCCCACATTTTATTATGTCGTCAGACAACTACACAAGCAAAAGAGTAGGGAAATCAGTTGCTCAATAAATCAGAAGTGCATGGAAAAAAAAATAGTCATATAGTGCAGAGTTTAGCAAATGAAGTACCACGATATGAAACATATCCTTATCCTCTTCCAGATCAAAACCAATCTTTGGTGCAACTCCACTTATAATGTTTTCCATATACGAAGAAGGCGTATTTGTGTAAAATGTTGTACTCATCTGTCTCAAAGTGGTTTCAGCAACCCGATCTTTTATTAAACTTCTCACCGAAGCATTCCTGCATTTTTACATATTAAATTTAGTATCTAAAGAAAAATGAACAAAGGAAATGTCTAATATGTAGCATTCAAACCAACCAAACAAGTAAAACAATAGCTGAATAATCAGGTAAAGATCAATCACATACGGATGGAAGAGAATCTTGCCAAATCTGGCATAAATTGCTGGCTTTACTTCATCCAACTCATCATTAGACTCCAACATGTCCCTCACAATCTCAAAAGCAGATAACAATTTTGGCTATACATCAACTGCCACAGATTCCCAAGGTGTAATTGATATAGTTTCCAATGGTGTACTCGAAATAGCCTCACCCTCTTCAACAATTTCTACAATATACAATGTGTCAATACTAAGAAGTTATAAGAACGAACGCTTCTTAGAAGCAAACCCCCGCTTGTGGCAATCAGTCTTTAGCTATAGAACTGATTGTCTCATACAACAATAAGTGATCCCCATGAAAATTATGTCTAGGGATCTGCATTTGAGAATTTTTGTATTAAGGTAATAATAAAAAGTGCAGAATAGTAACCTTTAGTAGCTGGTTGGCTGTTCACTAAAACTAGGGGATTCTCAAACATTCTCTGCTTGAAGGATTCAATTGAAGTTGGCACAAGGCGGACAGAAGAAGGAAACTGATTATCAGCATCCAAGCCAACTATGTACATGGACAGTACAGATGAGATGTTTCTTGAATTTGCATTGGATGATGATTTCAAGTTTACTTGTCTCGAAAACTGAGGAACAAGCCGTTCTGGAATTGGAGATGGCCTCTCTGCTGAATCCTTTAATTGTCGCTTGTGTGGTGGAATGTAAGCCATTACTATAAAGACACCAACTTTGTACGCATTAAAAGCCTAATAGAAATGAACTTTTAATGGAGTTTTTTAAGCTCACAATATAATAAAATACATGTCACACACAAATCCATACAAACACTTAAAGATTCCTAGTTTCTTCCGTCACATTTGGAACACTTTTAGCTTCTAAGGAAACAATATTAACTGATTTAACAGTCAAAACCTTAACCTTCTTCAGTTACCAAACAAATATTAATTATATATATATAAAAGATTATAATTTTTTTAAACATTACTGATTTTACTTTGGATGTGTTAATATTTTGTCATTTTAAATTTGAAATTAAGTAGTTATTGTAAGTCAGTAGTCATAGTGAACAAAAAAACAGTAAGATCATACAATTTACAGTTATAAACGATCTCACTTTCTTCGGTTTTCTCAGTAACCAAACACTATAAAACCATCCCAGAAACTCACATAAAAAAAGAAAAACACAAAATAAATAATTTAAAAAGAAATGAGAGCACATACCAGAAAGAAAATATATGTTCTGCTCAGCAAAGATTTCAAAGTCTTACAAGTTGTTCTTCATGACCTATTGAGGCTCATCAGTCATCTCCACCTGAAGGCTGAAACAGAAGACTTCAATTATGTAAACCCACCTGAAGAAGTTTTTATCTTTTGAAACAACTCCTTGCGATGGAATGGAATGTAAAGAAAAGGGAGACAAGAAAACGAATATGAACCCACAATGCCAAAAATTTCTTCACATCCACCGATGTGATCCTGACATGTGGCTAATTTCTTTACATCGGACAATCCTACGAAGGATACATACGCTTGGAAATATATTCCGTGTGATGCTGAAGCTTTTTAAAAGTTATTATAACCGTTGGATGATAAAAAATATCATCCAACGGTTGAACAGATAAATTGCAAAACATATTTTATTTAAAATATATAATATTCTATAAACTTAAAACCGGTGTGACCGGTTAGAGTGAGTGTACGGCTGGTGTGTGGCATGGTAAAATTTAATATAATAAATCAACATAAAACCACACCGTTTTACAGGATAACTAATTAATTAAAATTGTTTATGAATACTAATTATAATCATATAAAATAGGTTAAATATTAACAATATAATATTATTCAAATATAAATTTAAAAATAAGTAAATAAATTAAATTATATTAACAATAAATATTATTATGGGTCTACTCGGTGAAGTTTTCTGTTTTTGAAAACGAAAAATAAAAATAAAAATAAAAATAAAAGAAAACACGTTTTTCACTTTTATTGAACAAAAACTAAAAACGATATTTTGATGTTTTCACTGCATTATACTTTTGTTTTCAATTTTTTCCAATCGGGTAAAAGGCATATGAAACCTATTAAATGGATTATATTTATTCTTTTTATTAATAATAAATATATATTTTAAAATAAAAAAGTATGAAAAGACATAAATTAATTTGAACTTAATTTAAATTGATTTTACTAATTAAAAATATAAGAAATATAAAAATTAATTAAAACTGTGAAATGAGTATCAAGACTATAAATGTGGTTACTAAAGTCGTAAAAGTGCTTACTAATGCCATAAAAGTAGTTACAAGTCAAATTAAAAAAATAAAATCATAAAAGGTTACCACAGCCATAAAAGTAGTTACCAACCTCGTAAAGGTAGTAACTATGGCTATAAAAGTAGCTACAAGCAAATTTTTGAAGAAACCATGAAATGATTACCAAGTCAGTAAAAGTGGATACCAAAGTTGTAAAAATGGTTACCATGACCATAAAAGTAGTTACTGGTCAAATTTTGAAAGAAAAAAAATCATGAAAAGAGAGCAACTATGAGTCTATTCTATAACATCAAGGATCACTTTCTTCATTTAACAAATTGATGACTTCACTACAAACACACAAATAGAAAGAGAGTAACATGAGCCAGGAGGCTTGCAAATACAATATTTATAGATAAAATTGCTCATAGCACAAGAAATGATCCCATATCATCTTTAAGTTGTCTTTAAACATTTCAAGTATCGAACCCGTTTCAACTTTCTCTTTCTAAAATTTGAAAGAAAAATTTATAAGCACATGTGTTATAAATTTTTGCAGAACATAGTTGCATCAAGAAGCAAGGTAAACAAACAAAAATCATGTTCTTTAACATTGAAAGTAACATATGACATGCTAAATTTTGTGATGTAGATTCTACCAAAAATTAAATTAGTATATATATATATATATATATATATATATATATATATATATTTGAAACGGCAAACTTTATTCAACCAAAGCCAAACAGAGAAACAACAGCCTAAACACGGACAGCGAAACCCAACAAAAACAGAAACCAGCCCCAAAGCACAACAACGCCCAGAAAAACCAAAAGAAACACCACAAAAACAGAGGCAAACCCAACAGAAACACACAAAAACTAAACACCAAAAAACACTCCACACAACATTTTCCCCATCCAAAGCACAACCCCTTTTTGCCAAACCGTTTGCGACCGAATTGGAGGCACGAGGAGTATGACGAACAGAAATGTTGCATAGAGATTGAAGTATTGAGCAAATCTCATAGATGACATCCACCAAAGCTAAATTCCCGAAGTCACCATCATTGACCCAGGAAATCGCCACTTTCGATACTAACAATTCTCCTCCCAATAGAGATATTTGACTCACACAACAAACAAGCCTTTTGAATAGCTAAGAGCTCTGCCATGGAGGCATCCACACTCCTCACAAAAGCTGAAAACGAACACAATGTTTCTCCTTTCGCATTATGCAGCATTCCCCCAATCCCTACTCTCCCAAGCTCTCTTTTAAACGACTCGTCTACATTGAATTTCAAATCCTCGCCGAAAGAGGGGGGGGTGGTCTAAGTCCCTAACTTTTTTGGCCTTCCCGCTATAACTTATACACAACAAACTTCAAGATTTTCAATCAAAATCGTTATTGGCTCTGTCGAGCTTTTTACGTGGTGTTTAAACCACCAAGCCACCCTTAATCGCACCAAATCAATGAGCATTGATAAATCCACAGGGCTTCCTTTGAAGATAACCTGATTCCGCGCCTCCCAGATCGACCAAACCACCGTATTAAACAACGTTGCCCATGCTCTTCCCAAGCTCGACATCGGACACACCCCCATCCAGCTTAAGAACCAATCTTTAATGTTTTTATTCGCACAATTATACACTGATCACCATCCCATGCACGCATTCCACAAACTCCACGCCCAAGAACACTGCAAAAATAGATGATCCACCTATTCATCTGACTTGCCACAGATCGGACATAACGATCCGTTGTCCATGGTAACTCCAAAACGAATAAGCACCTCACTTACCATGATCCACCCTCTTAGCAGTTGCCAAACAAATAACTCCACTTTCGAAGGGCTAAAACCATGCCATATCATGTTAACCTCCAAGAGGCCATCCTTGCTAGAATTTTCAATACACCTTCTAAAGGAACTAACAGAGAATATACCTTTCGAATAGAACTTCCACGCAATCGCAATCGGCTTGAGCATTTGAATTTTGTTGCCAGCCAAGTAATTTCAAAAAACTTCCCAGATGTCATTCTCCTAATCAAACACATCTCTTCTAAGCAACACATCCCACTTCCATACCTCAACCTCCCACTTCCCAAACCGATTGATCATGCCCTCTTTGTTTGGCGATAAGGCATAGATTCTAGGGAACCTTAATTTAAGCGACAACCCCTCCTTATATCCTTCATTCCAGAAGCTGACCTTATCCCCACTTCCTACCACTACTGTCAGGCCTTCCTCTAGAATTTGAGCAGTTAAAGATCCTTCCTTGAAGAACCCGTTAACAACTTTTATAAAAGAAGAAGCTAAGACAACATTACTCCATTTCCATCAAAGATCATGAACCTTGGCACCGTACTTGGCACATAAAACCCTCTTCCACAATGACTCATCCTCTTGGCCAAACCTCCACACCCACTTAGCTAGTAAACCCTTATTCTTGTCCTGAATCCTACCCACCCCAAGCCCACCTTTCCTCTTACTTCTACAGATGGAAACCCAGTTGACTGCATGGATTTTCTGTTTCTCTACCCCATCACCCTAAAAGAAACTCCTCTTATGCTTTTCAATCGCTTGAGCCACACTAACAGTAACATTAAAGATCGACATAAAATAAGTCGGAATGCTCGAAAGCACAGATTAGATCAATACCGGCCTGCCACCCTTATTTAGGAACTTCTTCTTCCATTGAGCTAAACGCTTCTTGATGCGAGATAACACCGATTTCCAGTACGCTTTGGTATTAAGCCTGGCACCAAGAGGCATGCCAAGATATGAAATCGGAAGATTGGCATTCCTACATTTAAAAGCACCCGCCCCATCAAACTCCCTACCTAATTTTTTCCCCACCTTAACCATATAGGATTTATGAAAATTAATCCTTAGCTCAAAAGCCATCTCAAAGCACCTCAAAATTCTTCTGGTGTTAACGAGATACTCCAATTGAGGTTCTAGAAAAATAATTGTGTCGTCCACGTATTGTAAGTGTGAAACATGAACCTTGCTATCCCCGAAGAGAACTCCTTTAATCAAGTTCAACTTAGCCACCTTCTTTAGGCATCCACTAAGACTTTCAACAACCAAATTGAATAAGAAGGGAGACAACGGATCACCTTGATGCAAACCTCTCTCCATTGCAAACTTCGCTGTGGGACTACCGTTGACAAGAACAAACATAGAGGGAGTCGATATACACCATTTCATCCATTGTCTCCACCTCTGACCAAAACCCATTTCTTCCGTAATGAAATCCAAAAAGGAATGGTCCACCGAATCATATGCCTTTTCAAAGTCCAATTTCACCAAAAAGCCACCTGTTTTGTCCCTCCACTAGGTATGGATTATTTCCTCTACCACCACGAAACTATCCATTATCTAACGGTTCTTGTCGAACGCCATTTGATTTACGCTAATCACTGAATTCATAACCATCTTCAACCTATTCGCTAAAACTTTGGCAAGAATTTTGTATATTGCACTCACTAGACTAATAGGTTTGAAATCCTTCATCGTCTCCGGATGAACACTATTTAAACCCCTTTGAACCCTAATTTCGAAAGGGCCAGCGAAGGGAGGTCCCAAGCCACCAAGGGGACCATCCCCCTTCACCATCATCCATCTTTACACATAGAGGGTTTGCAAGACGAAGAAGACTCATCATGGAAGACGGGGAGAAGTCATTGAAGGCCACAATGAGTTTTATCTCCTCTATCTCTTGTCTTGTTATTTTTATGATGTGTAACTAATTCCATATTAGGGAATCAATGTGAACCTCTATGAATGTTCTTTGTTAGAATTGACTATATTTTCATTAATTCAAGTTTTGATTTATTCAATTCATTCTAGGTCTTAATTCTTTATTTGTGTTAATGCATGATTATACACTGACATTAATTTAGGGTTTTGATAATTAAACAATTAAGTTTGGAGTGTTGATTTACATGTAACCTTAATTAATATTCAATTGAATGGGTAAAACTGATCTTAACATTGATTTATGCAAGTAGGTTTTAGTTCATTAGTTCTTGCACTTAATGGGTACTCGGTTGTAGTTTGCACCATTGATTTATGGGTAAATTATAATTAAGAACACTTGATTCATCCCATGATCATACGGTAACAATCATACTTAAGATAAGAACGAATCCTTAACTTGATTAACATCTTTTATCAAAGTCAATTCGAAGCATTGAGTAAATTTAGTTAGGGAGCATTGATGACCTAGTCCTCTCACTTCTTGATCACATTCACATAGTCTTGTTACTTGTTTTCTTAGTTTAATTTAGTTTTAATCAAATCAATCATCAAACAAACTCTCTCGGTTACTTTTAATTGCTTAGCTTTAATTAGAATTAGTTATAATTGGTAAATCACTTTTCCTCATGGGAACGATCCCTACTTGTCGCTGTACTTATCTCACGATCCGTGCACTTGCGAGTTAGGTTTTTATAACACGATTTTATCTATCACTGCACCTCATCTTCATTAACGGCATCATTAAGATTAGCTCTACTCTCATCAGTTAACATGGGAAACATTATGGGAAGCTGTTCAAAATTGCTTGCTGCAAATAGCTTTTTAAAATATGTAATAACCACATTTTTCATTTCCTTTTTGTCCTGAATCCAAACCCCATCCTCATTATTAATACCCTCTAGTTTATTACGCCTTCTTCTAACCAAAGTGGAAAGGTGGAAAAATTTTGTGTTTCGATCTCCCTCTTTCAATTTGCAGTTTCTGGATTTTTGCATCCAAAACAATTCTTCTTGTTCTATGATATTATTGTACTCTTTAATCAGATTTTCTTCAAGAACTGCAAGGCTAACACGATATCTACTATTGAGGCAACGTTGCACCCCTTGGAGTCTAGCAAAGGTTTTTTTTTTTTTTTTTTTTTTTTTTTACAAAACAGATTACCAAACTTTTCTCTATTCCAAACCTTAAGCATATCTGACAAATTAAGAATTTTCTCAAAGACATTACTACCTTGAGAATTCCAACCATCTTTAATAAGATCAGCAAAATTGTTGTGCTTCATCCACATGGCTTCGAACCAAAAAGGTTTCAAGGACCCTACAGGTGTTTGTTGACTCTGAATCTTGAGAAGGATAGGACAATGATCAAAGTTAACTCTAGGTAGGTGCCTTATAAAACCTTCAGATAACTTCATTCTCCAATCCAAGGTACACAAAGCTCTATCCAATCTAACCCAAATCTCTTCCCCAATACCTCTCCTAGTCATCCAAGTAAATTTCGGACCAATGAAACCCATATCCACCATCTCATTGCTATCAATCCACTCAGAAAAACCACTCCTTATGAAACTAAACCGACCCCCACGCTTTTCAGCAATGGTAACAATCTCGTTGAAGTCTCCCATAACCAGCTAAGGACTTGTAAAACAACATCTGATACCATCAAGATACTTCCACAAGCTTTTCCTAGAGGTAACACAAGGGCTCACATACACCACAGATAAAATCCAAAAGCTATTATTATCAGCAATAATATTAGTAATAGATTGTTTGGAACTAGCAATAACTTGGAGCTTAATATTATTACTATTCTAAAGTAACCAAATACCTCCTGAGAAGCCCTCAGCTTCCACAATAAAACTGTCAGAGAAACCAAGTCGTTGAATAACACTAGAAGCTTTAACACCACTTATTCTTGGTTCCAACATGTAAGGTTCCCATTTGTTGATTGGCTCATTTCGTGGACAAACCACATGTTGGGGCTCTTTGTAAGGGTAGCTTAAGAGTTGGTTTTATTGTTCGAAGCCCTTTGAAGACCTCGTCTAGATAAGCACCGAAGGTAAATTCTATGTGCTTACTTATCTTGAAGAGATAGTTGCACACACTCACTTAGCATTCTTGCATTTGGTGTGCATACTCTTCACATGTCACATTTCACACTTGCACCATGATGTTGTTTTTTGTTGTGTGCTTTTGTGTTTTGTAATTCGTTTCCCGATAGTATTCGGAAACGTCCGCGCATGCACTAGAATGTGCTTGGTTTTGCACGAAGACCGCTTACGGAGGATGATCTAAGCTTCACCTTTGGTTTCACCATCTTTGGTGATTCGGCGGTTTGATCGGCGGCCTGGCCGCCGAATGAAACCGCCGTTTGCTTCTAGAAGGGTCTGGAGCAATTCTGCTGTTACGATCGGCGGCCACCGACCGCCGTTCATACCTGATGGTTTTTATTTCTCGAGTTTGATTCTGCAGTTGGTTCGGCGGTTTCGAAACCGCAGATTGAAACCGCTGTTTCTCTCTTGCCTTTCACGGGAGCAATTCGACGGTTGAAATCTATGGCCTGTCCGTAGATTGAAACCGCTGATTGGCGTGTTTCTTCGAAACTTACTCAAAACGACCTCACTTTGATTTAGCCCCATATATATATGCCATTTTGTCTTTAGGTCAATTAAGAGAGTTCATATTCAGATTTCATACTTAGGATATTTTTCAAAGAGAAGAAAAATTCCAAGAAATCATTTTTAATTACTTAAACACTTTTTCATGATCATCAATTATCATCTATCATCATCTTTGATCTTCTAGATGTCATCTTGCATGAATTCTTCGTCATACTTTTGCTTGGTAAGCTTTTCACTAATATCTTACATATTTTGTGTTTTTCTTAACAAGCAATCTCAATTAATTACTTGTATGATTTTCATATATCTTTTGATACAAGATTGAGATTAGTATGTTGTATGTTTGAGAAGTTATTTTGTGATAGCTAATTAGGTTTTGAGCTTAATCTTGATTAGCTAAACTATTTGACATGTCATTTAGTTTTTAATATCTAGGATTGTTCTAATTGCATATTAATCATCTTAGATAAGCATATAGGGTTTTCTTTGCTCTATGTTGCATTTTGGATATTCATATATTCACTTAGGGTGTTATTCTCTTCATTGATAAAGTAAGTCTTGTGTGTAGCTTCCGGGATTAGGTTGCTTAGATCGCAAGCAAATTGGACTAGGTTCACTCATACCGGAATTAGGTAGGTGTGTGATTACTTCCGGGATTAGGTTGTAATCGTTTTACACATTTAGTGGATTCGAGGTTCGAGTGTGCCTTACTTACTAGCCCGTGGTTTTTCCTGTGAGGGTTTCCACGTAAAAATCAAGTGTTATTTAATTTCCGCATTTTATACTTGATTTATTGCTTTATCTAGTTAGGGGTAATTTCGTAATTTTGACTTAACACGAAAAATTGGGTAATAAGTTTAAAATCTATTCACCCCCCCTCTAGATAGTTTTATACACACCGTGCTATAATTTGTTTCACAACACAGTAAAAACATCAAAATTATACACTCTTCTCAAATCACTAGCAATTTTATGAAAAGCTTTCTTCCCCGCACCTCTAACATTCCAAACACAAGCCATAAAATATCAATAGAAAAAAGTGAAAACCATATGGCAAACCTATTCAATGACCCTAGCCATAGCATCTTTCAAATTGGAGGCAGCAACTTCAAATGTGGCATCATAGGTAATACCGATCTTACTGGCCTTATTATTGCTATCAACTTCAACTTGATTATCAAAAGCCATAGAAGCAATGACATCCTTATGGAGTTGCTGCAACACTCCAGAATCATCCAAAACTTCATCACAAGCATCCTCATCACAAACTGGATTAATATTCTGGGTAACCTGTTGTTTACTTTTCCCACCACTTGTACTCAAGGAGCCTATTCTAGCAGACACACTGTCCTGATAGTTGATATTATTATTATTTTTTTATTGTTTCTATCACTCTTCGCCCCTTTCTTTTCAATTTGAGATTTCTTAATGCGTTTCCCCAGTTGAGCAATACTGCCAGCTTTATTGGTAATCTCCTTTAGAACATCTTTCTTTTTAGAGCCAAGCCTCTCTTGAGAACCACCAACTTTCTGTTGTTCTTGAGCAACATCATTCACTACATCATCCATTTCCTCATTCAAAACTTTAAACCTGGAGCCACCAACTTTATCAAAAGCATTTTTGCTTGTCTTACTATTTTTACTCCTATAATTTTCACTCTTTCCAACATTTCCATTGCCTAACACTCCATCAATAGAGATATTTTCAACACCAGTTTTGATAGCTTGAACACTCCACCATTTATTTTGCCCCCATTACCAGCTTTACCAATGTTCCTAGTACCACCATTTCCCCTTCCATACTTACTACCATAAGAAACAAGTAACCAAGGCCCAAAAGGAGAATCCTCTATAGCACCAGAAACCTCCTTCGTATCCATCTATACTTGTTTCTCTACAATTCCTTCCCTATAATAATCTTTGTTGTGCCTATAACGTCCACATTTAAAACAAATCAGTCTGAAACTCTCATACTCAACCTTAATCATTCTACCATCAATGTTCAAGGAGCTTTAAAAGGTTTAGAGATATCAATTTCCACACATATTCTAGCAAATCTACCTCTAGATTGAGCTGCAGTGATTGGATCAACCTTATAGGTGGTGCCCAACATACCTCCTATATTCCATAGAAGCTCTGAATCAATTTATTCCATAGGAAGTTTAGAGAGTCTAACCCAAATTGGCATAGTCTGAATATTTTCCTCACCTGGAACAAAGTTTGGCTTCCACTTTTGAACCACCAAATATTGATTAGCAATGACCCAAGGCCCTCCCGTGAGAACATACTCCAAATCTTCTTTCATCTGGAACCAACGACGAAGTAACCGTCATCTAGATTTGTCAATTGCCAATGACCAATGAGGGACCATTTCTGCTTCAACTTGGTTATCATGAAGTTTGGAGTATGGGGACGACCCATATTCTTCAAGAGTGCTCCCATGGCTTATAGAGCTTCTCCTGCAACTGAGCTGATAGATTCATGACAGTGCCATTCGTTCCCTCAGAGATTGTGATATCCCCCTGGCCAATTGATAGTTTCTCCATTATTGGACCAAATCCATTCCATGTGTTGGGGCTAGACATCTCCATAAGCTTCGATTTGAAACTATCTACCCTTGTATTCCTTATTGAATCAAATCCAGTTTGTCTCCTTTCTAGACATTCTTCATCTGATCTAGCTTGTTTAGATGACACAAAATTACATGTATTCTTAACATTACCATCTTCTGTGCTCATTGGGCAGGGCTGGGTAGAGAAAACTGATAAGAATTAATTTAGGAAAAGAGCAAAAGGAGGAGAAAAGAAGAACAAAAGGAGATCAATTGGTTTTAACATCTGATAATCTTTATTTAATCAGTTCACACCCATAAATAGGCTTGTGAACAATACAATTGCAATTACATAACTAAGACTCCTAACTAAGATAAGCATCAGTTGCATAACAACCTGATCCAATGTATTCCTAACTAAGACTCCTAACTCATTTATTCCTGTTTAACTAATTCAAATTCAAATTGAAGACCAATGGATCAAGTCCCCAACCGACCTTAGACTAAACCCTTCTTGCATGGCTTACATGCACATGTATGTGTACCCTCATAAATAGGCACATATCATTCCCTACCACTTGAATTATCCTTGTCCGCAAGGATGAAATTTGGATACATCCTGGAGAAACGTCACCCAAATTGTAACCTAACGCTCCTACTTCTTCAATTGATCCATTTCCTCCCAGATCGAACACCGGCAATGGAACCAATACGCGCCTTTGATTCCGGTCATTTTCATAGCACGACTGGCCACTGGTGAGTCTAAAAACGGTCTCTCCGATTTTGTTCGGAGTCGATCTCCGTCCGGCAACGACATGGTGGCAGTTGTAACGGTTGTCGAGGAGATGCAGTGGACGGTGTGGTGGAGCTTGAAGGCGGCAGACGCAGCGGCACGTGTGGGAGTGATATGGTTGGTGGTCGAAAATTGGGTTGGTGGTCGAAAATTGGGTTGGTGGAGGAATGGGGTAGAACTGGGCTCTTTTTGGTGGTTCGTCAAATATCGGTGGTTTATCAAAATCGATAAAAACTTCCGTCAATACATATGTATCATCAAAAAACACCGAAAGATAAGTGTCTAATTGTGTTTGAGAAAACAATAGAGATTGGAGTTCATTCCTAATGGTTTGGAGGGTAGAATATATTTGGTCGAAACGGGACTCATGATGAGCCAAAATTGCGTAAACTCCGTTACGGAACTTGGCATCCATGAACCGAACAGCTCTGATACCACTGATAAGAATTAATTTGGGAAAAGAGCAAGAGGAGGAGAAAAGAAGAACAGGAGGAGATAAATTGGTTTTAACATCTGATAATCTTTATTTAATCAGTTTTCACCCATAAATAGGCTTGTGAACAATACAATTGCAATTACATAACTAAGACTCCTAACTAAGATAAGCATCAGTTGCATAACAACCTGATCCAATGTATTCCTAACTAAGACTCCTAACTCATTTATTCCTCTCTAACTAATTCAAATTCAAATTGAAGACCAATGGATCAAGTCCCCAACCAACCTTAGACTAAACCCTTCTTGCATGGCTTAAATGCACATGCATGTGTACCCTCCTAAATAGGCACATATCAAAAACAAAAGCTTCAACCGTCGCCGCCATAACTATCTTGAAGAACGATGAAAAAAGGGGTTTCCTAAGAGCACAATAAATGTAAATCTAAACATAAAAGACAGAATAAATGTTTTGCCGTTGAGGGAGTTCAAATTCATAGGATAGCATCCATATATCCCATATATCCAATTTTCAATCATGCATAGAGATGAAAATGGAAATTAAAAAGAAAATTAAGATAAATTAACAATTCAGAGAGAGCAACTATATGAGTCTATGGCATCAAGGATTTCTTTCTTCATTTGACAAAAATGATGACTTCACTACAAGAAGAAGAAGACAGTAGAGAGAGCTTGCAGACCCAATATTTATGGAAAATATTGCTAATAACAGTTGTAGGTTGGTCAACTATTAATTTTGACGGTAGTAACTAATTAATAACAATTGTAATAAGTTCATGGGTTGTAGAATTAAAGAAAATTAAAGGATTAAAGTATGAAAAATAAAATACACATGATTAATTATGTGTAAGAAAGATTTATATACTTAATTTTTTTGGTGCCAAAGCATTCTTCTTTTCAAAGGAAAGATTCCTTTCAAGCACTATTAAAACATTGGATTGTGTCGTTGTGTGTTCAAAAATATAAGCCAGGGATAGAAAAAGTGATAAAAAAAAATTAAAAATTAAAAAAATCACATTTATTTATGTACTGCTTTCTTAACCTATTGAAAATATATATTTTCACTTATAAGTACGAATATTACAAATCATAAAGTTTTTCTCTTGATTGTAGATATTGGATGAATATACATACAATCTAATAGCAGAGACGGACCTGTGGGGGATAGGGTGGGCTTAAGCCCACCTTGACCCCCTTAAAAAAATTTAAACTAGTAAGGAAAAAAATTTAAATTAATTAAATAATTAATTTTAATTCCTAATCAGAGTAAAAATATATAATCTTTCTTTCCTTTTTTTCTTTCTATAATAACAATTATTTCTCTCCATCCTTCAAACTTGGTTCAATCTATTTATCAGCATCAATATTTAAATATGTTTGAGTGAATATTATAGCTTTAAATATTTTATTTTGCTACTTAAAAAATATATATTTTGTTTTGAAATTTTAGGGTTACTATTAAATATAGATGATGAGATTTTATGAGTAATCCAATTTTAAATTTACAAAGTAATGATATTGTTAAATGAATTTCATTAAATTTCTTAGAACATTATATTAGTATAACTAATGTTGGAACTTTAAAAATTAATCCGTCGGCCCCACCCCACCTCGACTGCCACTGGCCCACCCTTGATAATATTGACAATTAATTGTCATTATGAGGAATCGAACTTGCAACCTCATATCAAAGTGGTAAGCCTTTACAGCTGGACTACAACACTTAATTTGTTAACAATTGCACAATATTTATATATAACTTATATGAGTTGTTAGAAATAAATAATAATAATAATAATAATAATAATAATAATAATAATAAAACTTGTTAGATAAATATAAATTTATTCAACTAATCAAAAATCTAATTTGAATGACAAATATATATTGAAAAATATTTATTGGATTGCAAATCGGGTTTGGTGATAATGTTTTTTTTTTTTTTTTTTTTTTTTTTTTTTTTTTTTTTCAATTTCTGTTATTTAATTAAATGATCAATACCTCAAAGTGATAATCAATTGAGATGGTGATAATCGAGAATGTGATAAGAGTTAATTAATTAACAATTAAGGACAAATTTAGGGTTGCACATTGGGGAAATGGGGATGGATATAGGTCCCCCCATCCCCATCCCCACTTCCCAAACCCTTTCCCCATTTGAAGAGAATAGGGATGGGGAATTTTAAGGGGAGGTATCTCCATCCCCAATCTCAGTTCCCTATTTTCCCCCTTTTTCTTCATTTTTCACCGTTTCTCCGTTTCCCTCGTTCCCCCATTTCCTCATTTGACTAAAAATTATAAATTAACAATAGAAAAACTGTATATTTATATTAATATATATATATATATTTATATATATATATATATAACTATACAGTTTTTCTATTATCAGTTCGTCCTGACAATAAATATATCAGGACGAAGAATGTGGACCACTAGATTTACATACTTTGATTCAAAGTGTATGCACTTACCAAAACTTCTCCATAATTTGTGGTCCACATCCTTCATTCTGATATATTTATTGTCAGGACGAACTGACAATAGAAAAACTGTATAACTATATAACAAATTAATATTTTTTAGCATATATATTTTTTAATTAATTAATTAATTTTAGTATATATATATATAATTTTAATTAACTTTTCCCTACGAATTTTGAGTTTTGTGGGGGAAGGTTACCTTTCTCGACGAACTCGTTTTGTGGGGAAAAGTTTTGTACCCTTAGCTGACGAAACTCATTTTGTGGGGAAAGGTTGGGAAAAATTTTGTACCCTTAGCCGACGAATTTTGAGTTTTATGGGGAAAGCTTACCTTTCCCAACGAAACTCGTTTTGTGAAGAAAGGTTGGGAAAATTTTTGTACCCTTAGCCGACGAATTTTGAGTTTTGTGGGGAAAGGTTACCGTTCCCGACGAAACGTTATTTTTCCCAACAAAACTTGTTTTGTGGGGAAAAGTTAACTGTGCATACAAATCTTGCTTTGTCTCATAAAGTTTTGTGGTGAAAGACTAAATTTCTTGTAGTGATATATTTAGAATGAATCAAAATAATATAAGAATATTGTAAAATTTAATTAGTGTTCCCAATTGTCTTTCGTGTTTCTCTTATAATTTAATTTGATTTTTTAAAAATAAAATAAAATTTTGTAAAGTATTTATTTATAATATACATTTTACGAGGACATCTTACTATGTCCTCCTAACTAGGTGATGTCGATATTTAGTAAAAAAAAATGTTTAGCTTACCCTAGTCTTCAATTCTGGTTATGTCCCTGTCTAATAGTTAACGATTGTCACACTAAAATTAACCCATTGATAAGTTATCTAAAACGATTAGATGCGGCTATCTCACATCTACACCACTAAAATTATGGGTTTGAATCATAGACACCTTTCTTTGAATCCCAAATTGATTGTAATAGTTTTTTCCTTTTTTTTTTCCTCAAAAAAATCATCTAAAAGTGGAATCGTAGGTGTGGGTTCTGGCCAAGTCAACAGGCGGGGAAAGGAGTTGCGGGTGGAGAGGGGTGGTGCAAACCGAAACTGAAAATGGAGGGCGTACTGATCAATCATTAAATGGTGATAATGAGAAGGAGGTGATTGGGCAGAGTAATGATGGTAATAAGGTGGGGAATTATGGGAATGATTTCAAGAAAGGAGTTGGAATTCCTGGTGGTTATGTTTTCCAGAGTCATAGTGTGGAAGGTGTTGGTCTTACTCCTGGACTTTCCCCCTCATCATCATTTTCTACACAAAAATAAAAATGTGTCAATAGTCAATACTATGAAGTTGAAGATTAGATCACCACAAGCCAAGCACAAATACTAAAAAGGGTATAATTGTAATTAACCTTTAAGGGGTGGATGATTGTTCACTAAAACTAGGGGTTTCTCTAATTCTCTCTCATTCTCTGCTCAAAAGCTTCCACTGAAATTGGTTCAAGGTGGTTATCATGATCAGCATCCAAATTGCCAACAATGAACCCTTTAAATATGGCATTCGCAATTTTTTTAAGTTGTAAATTTAATTTGTAAAGAAAATGGTGACAAGTGTCTGATATGTAATGTTTACACCAATTAGAAGATGAAATACTGTAATAACTGATAAAAAAAAAAAGGGAGAAATAGCATACCCATTGAAGAGAATTTTGCCAAATCTAGCTACCAATGATGGTACTTCCTCCAAGTTTTCACATTCCACATCTTGTTCCTCATAATCTCAAAGGAAGACAGTAAATGTGGCCACACATTTTCTGCTATCCCATGGACTTCTCGGGATATTCTCTCTCACCTGAAAATTAGACCATACATAATTCAAGTACAATAACAGAACACACTGACGTAAAATACTAAAATGAGCAGACCCTAACCATTGGCTGGATTACTATTCACCAAAACTAGGGGCTTTTCTCCTGATCTCCGCCCGACAAGGTCCACCGAAACAGGCTCAAGATGGACAGAACAAGGAAACTGGTTATCATCATCTAAACCAGCAAGCAACCATCTAGATATGGCTTGATCTGCATATACAATCTTTCCACTCCTGTCTACATTATGTTTGGATGATCTCAGATTAAAGTTTCTCTTAAATTGAGGAACAAGCACTTCAGGAGTTGGAGATGGCCTCTCTGAATCCTTTGAGTGTCGCTTGTGTGGTGGAATGTAAGCCATTACGATAATATTAACTACGTACACCTAATGCCAAATAGAAACAACCAAATTTTAATGAGATCAGTTTCTTCAGATTAACAAGCACCGATTCTTTTTGGCATCAAAATCACACTCATACATATATTCTTTACATTTTCACTTGCCACGATTGATTTATTCAAGTAACACCAATAATAAGTAAGGAAAGATAATCATAAAAATTAACAACAAAATAATTATAACATTAAATGATAGTATAGGTCAATTGCTTGGAATAGTTTAAGTCAGTACTCCTAGTGAACACAAAACAGTAAAGATCATACGATTTACAGTTATAAATGTTGTCACTTTCTTCAGTTTTCTCAGTAACCAAACACTATAAAAGCATCCCAGAAACTCACATAAAACTAGAAAAACTCCAAGACCCACAAAAGAAATAACAATTTAAAAAGAAATGAGAGCACATACCAGAAAGAAAATGTTCTGCTGAGCAAAGATTTCAAAGTCTTACAAGTTTGTTCAGCTATTGTTGCTGATCTCCACCCCTATATATACTGTATACACACACAAACAACAAGAAACAAAACACTTCAATTATGAAAACCCACTTGAAGAAGTTTTGAAGTTGGCTTTTTGGGTTCTTTTTCTTGGGAAAAGTGAACAACTTCGATCGAAAGATTGGAAACTGCTTGCGAAGGAAGGGGAGGCAGAGAAAAAGGAGGGAAAACGAATATGGACCCACAATGGCAAATATTTTGGGTGGGTGTAGATGGATGTATATTCATCTACCGTTGAGATCTTGACATGTGGTAGATTCCTTCACTGAGGATGTATGTGCATCATCCCGATGCAAATTCCTTGACCGAGGGTGGAAACAGCCGCCTCCTCCACCTAAATACATACCCAAATATAAAAATAGTGTCTCAATTCGTGTCAAACTTACTAAATTGGGATATTTATCTACATTTAATTATATTTTTTTTAACTTCTTTCATAAATATAAACATATGTCTCAATTTAGTTGGTTAGATATAAATTAAGACACCATTTTTAGATAACTGATTGAAATCTTTTTGCTTTTTAAAAAGTAATAAATATTCCTGTAAAAAGTATTAAATATTTAAAAACTAATCATAATTTATTATTTCATATAATAAAGTATGATTAGATTTTAATATTTAAAAATGGTGGAGGCCACAATCTATAGATTCTATACCAAAAATCTTAAGACTCATTTGGTGCACCGACACCACCGGAGGATTAGATTATTTTTAAGAGTAATACTAGGCGTTCCAAATTTTTTTCTCAAATTCTGTCCCAAATGATATGGCACATAAGGTGTCAACATCTTATAAATCTTGAGATTATATAGTGATTGATATGATGTTGACACCTCACGTGCCACATCATTTGTGACAGAATTTATGAAAAAAATTTGGAACATCTAGCATTACTTTATTTTTAATCCTCCCTTGTCATTCTCCTTTGTTTGGAGTTTAACTTAATTGGATTTTTCAATCGACACACCACTCATTGAAATTATATAAACCTACCAAATCGCCTTGGGGGACTATATTTAATTCTTTTTTAGTTTTCTTTTCATTTTTAATAATAAATAAATTTTATTTAATAATAACTTGAAACTATTATTTTTTTGATGTTTTTATTTTTTTAATTTAATAATATATTACTTCAAAAAAAAATTAATAATATATATTAATCAACTAATTATTTCATTTAAGAAATTATTTTAATAGTTTGTTATTTAATTTTCACCGGATTATAATGGATTGAGGTTGTTCCAATCATAATCCCTTCCAACGGGATTTGAGAATCTAAACTCATTGGGCCTACCATTATCCCACCTATGTTTTAAAGTTTTTTTTATTAAATAAAAAAATTATAAAATTTAATAATATTTTATTAATATTTTTATTTTAATAATATATATATTAAAATAATTATTTTCTTAAAAAGATTATTTCAATAATTTTTTATTCAATTTCAAAATATTATTATATTTAGTGCAGTCTCATGTTTAACCAAATAAAATATATCATTAATTCAGTCAAATTCCACATTTCTCCAAACATGGGATAATATCAAGGGATATTATGATTGTAGTCCCTCTGTTTTGCGTTAATCTGGGTTTGGTCCACTAGTTTTTGGAATTACTAACTTTAGTCCTTCTGTTAGGGATTCCGTGGAAAGGACATAGAATGGCATTGTCAGAGGGTACAATGACCAAAATACCCTTAGAAAAAGTAAATAGTTTAAAAAGACAATTATACCCTCAATTTTGTCTCATATGGGAATATTAAAAAAATGTGTATTGACCATTTTACCCATCAAATTGGGCCATTGTCAAACGGCTCCATTTCTTCTTTTAAAAACCACCACACCTACTAGAAATTCATGCTCAAATCCTTACAATCTCACATAATAGTACAATATTTTTCATCCATACATACAAAACCATCTCTCCACACTCAAAATCTCTGATCAATCCACACATAAACCACTGTCACATACACACATTTCTTCATCAAACATACATAAACCACCATCACATACACACATTTCTTCATCAAACATACAAAAACAACACTCACATGCAGACATTACTTCAAGTATTATGATGGAGGCTACATCAAGCTCAACAACCAACATAAATGGGGGGATAATAAAATTCAAAAATAAAAGATGCTCATGTGGTGTTAAAGCAGCTGTGAAGATTTTCGAATCCCAAAACAACCCAAAGAAATTGTATTTCGTATGTGAGAGAGGAAAATGCAAATTCTACATTTTTTAGGAATCGGATAATGAAGAATTCAACAAGGCAGAAGATAGTGAAAGTATAACAGAAAGGAATGATGGTAGAGATAATTTTATGTTTCAATAGGAAATGACAGTTGTCAACGGAAGGTTTGAAAGTATACAAACGTAGTTAAATTGCTTAAGGCATACTTAGGGGGGGGGGGGGGGGGGTGAATAGGTTTTTACACCTTTTTTCAATCCATTGAACAAACTTTCGTTTGTCTCTCAAGGTAGCCTTACACATAACAAAATAAACCAAGAAAGACATACATAGACAATATGAGAATATAATCATGAGAACAAGGTCTAAGCATATCATCTAGTTGTGTGAGGTATAAGAACAAATAAACACAACAACAAAGAATACTTGTATTTCAATAGATGTTCAATGAGTTACAAGAGTGATCAAATATCACTATACAATAATTACAATATACAAAAGAATCATATATACAAAAAATAATCAAAAGAATGAATCCACAAATCACACTTTACAAATACTTGCTTCATTATACATCACAAGTGATTAATATGAAACAAGATAATAACATACACAAATAAAATATAAAAGATAGAGATAGGAAGAATTAACACAAGAGATTTTTTAACATGGTAAAACCTCCAAGGAGGAAACATCCACAGGTTGAAATACAACCATTAGGGTACTATATATATTGGATGATAAAAATAGAGAATCCACAAAGTGACCAATCTTTAGCTCACCCAACCTAGTGGAGTCTAAGTTTACCCAACCCTATTGGAAAGTATGAGATCCCTCAATGATGCGAAACCACCATATATTGGACAACACACAAAACCAACATCGATGGAAGATTAGAAATTCCTCAAGAGTGCATACACCTCCCGTGTACCCCGCTCTTTTGGAGTCTATGTCTAACCATACGCTTAGGCCTACCAATATAATAGCCAACTCCCTATCCAAGACACTCATGCCTCTAGGGAGCCTCCCATGCATGACTATCCGAGTCCTCCTGACTCTAGCCATAACTTCTTGCTTACTTATCCGAGTCATCCCGACTCTAGGCAAGTCTTCTTGCTTGGCTATCCGAGTCATCCCGACTCTAACCAAGACTTCATGCCTTTTACAAGGACTTCCTAGTGTGATCATGTGAATGCAAATGATGCAAACAACCAATTCAACATAGAACATGTGATCAATACATTCCATGGTACAAATAGACCTAAACATGTGATATCACAGGTAATAAAAGTCTAGATGCAAAATACAAGAATAAAACCTAAAGCATGTGAAAACACCAAACACATAAGCTCAAAGTCTCATTCACACATACAACACTTGAACAAAATATATTCATGAAGTACAAGTTCGAGATGCTATCAACATACAATAAAATGCTAGATATATGAGATTCAATCAATCAATATTCTAGCCAAAAATTATAGAGCAAGGATTCAAGATATAAATCAATTAAATCATAGATTGCTCTAAAACACATACAAATACAATAATCCTAGATTTCATCAATCAAAGGATCAGATCAAATCTCAAGGTCATTTATCATAAAATTGATTCAATCAAGTCACAAACAACCTAAGATGTCATTCTAATCACAATACAACTCATAAACATGTGAAAAACCTAGAATCATAGAAACTAGTTTACATTTGTCTCTAAATAGACTTTTGATTAGAATGATTATGAAGCTATCTTTCTCAATAGCATTCACCAAACATAAACATACATATAGAAGAAACCCCAAGCAAATTGAAGGTTAAAAAGAAAGAAACCCCAAAGATAAGACCAATACCTTGGATTCACAAGTTGGTTCGGATTTCTATGTGGAACCACCAGAAATATTGATCAAAAAGCCACCAAACCACTTGGAAAAGGTAGAGGACTCGATTACGAACGTTCTACAACTTGAATCACTCAAATTCGACTTCGTATGAAGAAGTTATGGTGTTTGGAAGGTGAGAAAATTTGGGAGAAAAATTCTAACGTGAATTCTAAGCTTTTCTTCTTGAAAACAAAATAGAGGGAATGGAGGGAAATAAAATGGAGGAGAGAGAAGAGAAAAATGGGCCAATCAAGAGTGGCCACGTCACCCCAGCCTGTGGGGGGCTCGTGGGCCACACAGGGACAGAGAGCCTCTCTGGCCGTGGGGCCCACGGCTCCCACACGGCTTGGGCCACGTGGCCTCTTGGCCACTCACTTCTCTCCTGCGCTCCCTCACGTTCTTCAGCCGTATCTTGGGCATCCGAACTCCGATTTTGAATCCGTTTTCGGATTATGAACCGTGACTCCCTCACGCACGACGACCAACTTTGAAAAATGGTTGAGAAATCATCTCAGAAAACGACGATGAAGTCAACTCAACGAATGAGAATGAAAAGTAGCGTAGCTACATCGTTTGGACTCGAAATTAAATGAATGAGTAATCGAAATGACCGAAACTTAATAAGGAATCATAATAGAGCATATTTAAGTCAAAATACAAAAATACGGAAACATACAAACACAAAGACACACACATATGTTATTTCCTAGACATAGTCCTAGAACATGCAATAAGCAAAGTTTGTCAAGATAGTATAAATGCATGAGCATATATTATCAAGTGTGTGAAAGTGATATATAAATGATGTTTAACCATGAAGGAACACACAAGGATGCCATGTGTGTGTGTGTGTGTGTGTGCGTGTGCCTAGCCTTGTAAGAGATATGAGGTTTTATATTACTTTTGATGATCAATGAAGCACATATCTATTTGAAACCGGCATTTTGCATGAATTGTGGCCAAGACTTTCTCCGTCTTCATAAATCTTCAACATATGGACCACTAAACTTTACAAAAGAAACACATTTTAATATGGAATACATGCCAACACAAACTATAAACCTAACAAGGTTACAAACGTTGGAGATGTTATGGGAAATGGTGCAGCACCTAGAAATTTTTCATGCAAGAATGCTCAATTTGGAAACAAACATTACAAACATTCATGGGAAATACATCACCTAGAGTATGTGCAAGGAGGGTCAAAGCTAATGTTGACAGTTAACCTAGTTTTGTTTGGTGTAATCATGGCAATGCTTATACTTAAATAGTTGTAAAAAGCTACAAGCAGTATTGAATGTTAAAAAACAAACACCATTCATATGATTTCAGATTGCAAACATTAACAAGCATAAGTTCATTCATAAGCATAAGCATCATTATCAAGATAAAGTAACATGTAATATCTAAACCAACATTCATCATCCATAGTTTTTACATAACCAACCCATAGCTAATATATCCAAATATTCTGCATGTTCTTATGTTGCTACCACTATAACAAATCTAACTAGACATCCATATGTAATGGTTGGTAGCAAGAAGAATATGTAAGGAAACAAAAAATGGCTATTAAACACAACATTCCCAATGATGATGGGCTTCATATGGTCTTTAAAGAAATCCAACAATTCAGAACTAAAATTCAACATTTTCGTACGGAACATGCTGACCTTAAACATAGGGTTGACTGTTTGTATGAAATTACTATTGTCAACAAAGTTCATGAAGTTTCAAATTTGAAAGAAAATGTCGACATTCTATACGGAAAACTCAATATGGATGATGGTAAAAAACGAAAGGATGCTTTTGTCCCCAGCAAAGAATAGCAAACACCAACACCGAACTTTCCTACCATGGATACAAATGTATTTGGTGTTGCAGAACTTTATGATTTCAAATTCGATGATGATCATGCACATAAGCATAGTTTTATCCCTAGTCTAATGGATGAGGTTTGGTATTAAGACCACAATAATATAATTATATATTTCATTACTTATTGCAAAGGTTTTTGACATTTGTAATATTGTTATCATTATGCAGGAAAAGAGAAATACCATTGTCAAGGCTCTCACGGAGCAGTCTTCAACTTCCATGAATGTAGTTAAAAAAAAAAAAACCCGCACATTGAATAATCAAAAGCCTAGTCAGTATAAACTTTCACCGTATGAGTATGACCATTGTGTAGGAAAGTCATCCAAGTATTGATATGGCCATTTTCGCCTATATTGCTCTTTAAAGACACTTGATGCGCAAATAATCGATTATGTGTTTTATAAGGATTTGTCAATGAGGTAAGTAAACATTATAATTTTATATGGATGGGTGTATTACAAATGTGTCTGCTTAATTTATACTTTTTGGTGGCAATCCTGCCACCAATTTATGATATGTGGAATATGAATTTAGATTAGTTGCTTTATTCCATATCACTAATAGAGGTATTTTTTGTTTATATAGTGACACTATTATGGCAACTAATCGTATGATTATCAATCGTAAAAGTTTCAGGACCCTTGAGCCAATATAATGGATTGACAGTGGGGTTGTAGCCTATGTTTTATTTGATCTTTGAAGTGAAAAAAATTAATTGCCTTGTGCAACGATTTAACTATGAACTATAGTAATTTTCCTGTTATAATCTATCAATTTATGTTCTTAACACATGTAGATAATTAGTTTGGTCACTGATAACAACACACACAATGCCACAAGAAAACATCATCTTTGTATTGGTATTTGCCCACCCAATTTGCGGTAACAGTTTTTTTTTTCCTTGACAATAATTTTATATATATATATATATCCTTAACTATAACTTACCCAAGCACTGCAATTAATTCTCGTGTTCCTTTATTTTTTCTTAACTAATTTCCTTCCATCTATGCATAAACAGTGTATTTCATTGACTAGTAAATATGGTAGCATGGGGCGGTTAGCTGAGATATACAGTACCTTCAAAGAAGATTATTTGTACGATTTGCATCGATATGAAATGGTGAGGACCTATCTCAGATTTTGGTAATTACTGTTGACGAATGAAAATATGATGCTAACTTTTAGCTGTCAAATGACTAAGGAAATATAAACAATTATTATGCATTTTAACACTACTTTTGTGTTTGATTATCATGTATACATTTCATTCAAAGGCTACAATAGGTACATCTTGTATCTTCATCTACAATTATTTTTACAGATTTATATTCTTATTAACAATCTGAATGATCATTGGTATCTTGCACTTGTGAAAATTAAGGAATGTAAGGTTGAGATTTGGGACTCTCTACCAAGTTGTAGGAAAAACGACCAAAGAAGGTTGAAGCAAGTTCAAAATTTGGTAAAAGGGAAATTATGTTTTTTCTAAATTATATATATATATATATATATATGTTGCCAAATTCATTTACAGTACTCTTTGTTTATGAATTCATTAGGTTTTTTTTTAACCCTTGAATACCTTTTAGTTGATTTCATTGGATTATGTGTTGGCTACGGAAATAAATACCTTGTTCGGTTTGTCCTTTTCATTTAAAAGTTTCTTGGTAGTCTCTCTCGAGGGTCCCACACAACTAAATTTTTTCAATTGTGGGATTTTCGTGTGTTTGTTCATGGATGAATGTTATGTGGCTATTAATAGTCAATTTAATGCAAATGTAAGCAATCCAAAATATCATTATAAATTTCCATTGAGGTCATGTTATTTAACACCCCCAAATTAAATATTCTACAATTGTTGTAGTTCAACTTGGAAGCTCAGCACTTCTTGCTGGCACGTTAACTGGCAACATTTCCTACAAATAACCGTCTTCAGGAATTAAAAATAAATAAAATTCCATACAACATCATTCTGACATGCAATATGCACAATTGGATACCACCGGAAGTAAGAGACATGTTCCCCCATTAAAGTCGAACTCTCAGGCGAAACTGGTGAAGACATTGTCGTAGTAACCATTAGTAAGTTGTCCATATGAATACCAGCACATTCATTAAAATTTTCTATATGATTAATATCAATTAAGCGCTTGTTGTTTTTCTGCATGTTATCCATTTAGAATTTTTTTTTTTTTCCTAACTAAATTTTTGGTGTGCAAGTCATTTTGTGAGAGGTGGCTGACCATGTTGAAAAATCGTTTCACCTATTTTTTGTTATTTTGTCCACTGTGTAAATTTTTTTTGGATGTAATTACTTTTAATTATGATCAATTCAGTGATGTTAATATATGTAGAGACACATAGAGCCTACTGTATCTTATGATGAAAATACTTGCAGTCATGTAAACAATTTCGGACATGAGAAATGGAAATAGCATGTTCGAGACTTTTCTCATGAGATGATGTCCATATTCCTCACCTTTGAACCGAATTGTTTATGAACGCTTAAAAGTTTTAGTGTGAAAATTAAGAAGGAAAATTAAGAAGATAAATCCTTATTTAGAAAAACAGAATGTAAGAATTTATTGTAACTTACTATTGCCGACATTGCGCAACCAATTTCTTTGACACATGTTCTCTAATAATGGAATTAGATGAATGGGAATAGTAGGTTGTCGGTGGTGTTAAATTGAAAAAAACTAGCGTGCATAACAAGTATACAATGTCATTATGTATATTAAACATTGCTCGTTCTGCCATTAAAATGTAAGTTTTTCATTTTAAATGTTTACCGATGGTATAAATATGAGGTGAAGATGTTAGTTTTAAACTAATGGAAAAAAAAATGCAACAATTACCCTATCATTTATTTTCAACAACATTCATATAAAGTAGGACTAAACTTAAGCTAATTAAGTATTAAATACAACAAAAATATATGCTTCAAGCTGCAGTAGGATGCTTTTAGCATATAGAGGATCCAAAAATGTTGGGAGTACATGGAGGTTAAGGATAAAGTAATATCAAACAAAAGAAAAACAACGCATAGCATTGCCCTAACATTCCTCCCCCTCTCCCACATCCTTCGCTAGCCATTTAGATAAATAACAAAAAGACTTACCATATTAGAGCCACGATATCAACGTTTTGTTGTCCCCCACCAACGATAACCATGCATGTCGAATGTTGAAGATGAATGATCGAAACCTGTATAAGCAGGGTGGAAATCTTGGTTTGTGGCTCCTCCACAATCATCATTAACTGGGAATGTGAATGAATACAATGGACTCGTTGAAGGGCTAGCATAACAGGTGTCATTATTATCTGTCAAATTTGTACTGCATTGCTTGATATTGTACCGTTGTTGGTTTACATGTTGGCATGACATGTATTTGCAGTGTGCCCTGGTTGCCCACATTTGCCACATTTACGTTGCTTCACACCGACCTTTTTGTTGCATCGAACAAAACCTTTTATTGCTGCCGTGGAAGAATCTTTCACATTATGCACATGTTGCACACCCGCCATATTTTATGAATGAATAGGAGAACATGGCATCAAATCTTGCATGCGTAATGTCAATTTATCAATATCTCCCCTAGCCTATTTGAATCCATCATTTGACTTTGATGTAAAATAACACATTTCGTTACATTTAGAATTTAATGATCCATACCTGGCCATTTCTATGATTGGTGTAGGCGTTGCCTCATATGAGTAGTCAATGTCCGAAATGTCTTTTGCATGGGAGGTCCATTGATCCACATATAAGTGATGATGGTATATGTTGCATGTTCGTGGCTTTCATTACACTGAAAGAGTGGCTACCTGAAAGACTGGTTGCCTCAAACATTTTACATGAGCAGTGAATTTGATTTACCGATGGTATGTATCGAGATGTCCAAATTCGATTTCCACAACCAAATTTCTTGAATGTATAAGGTGGCGTTTATTTTTTTGTCTGAAAACTTAAAGTGCTGAATTGGGTCTGAAGTCTGAAATCTGAAGTCTGAGCAATATGTTTGTTTTTTATTTTCTGAAGTCTGAATTAAGTGTTAAGCTGTTTGTTTTTTAAAAATAAAAACATCTGAAAACCTGTAATTTGACATTTATACCCTTGCATCATTGATTGTTATATATCATTATATTTATTTTTATGTACTTATATCTTGTTAATCCAAAAATAATATATCACTATTTAAATAAAATTATATTTCCTTTTAATTTATATTCTAAAAAAATATATTATTTTTATATTAAATTATTATTTTTTCACTCCTCTCACATTTGAGGTATTGATCATTTTACACCTCTTATGATGGTATTGGCCATAGTATATAATAGTTATTAAAAGATATTAAAAAATAATAATAAAGAATATTATCTTCTTTCTCTTCTTTCTCAGCCAATCACTCTCAAAAATATATATTCTCTTCTTTCTCCTACGCCAATCACTCTCTCCCTATCACTCTTTCCCCAATTAATCTTCTTTCTTCTCCACCGATTATCTTCTTCTCTTCCTCTCTCTCACTCTCACCAGTAACTGATTCTCTTTCTCTCTCTCTCGCTTGCTCTCTTTCATCACCGATCATCTTCTTCTCCGCCGATTATCTTCTTCTCCACCGATTCACTCTCACTAGTAACGGATCTTCGATGGGTTGGAATGAACGAAGCCACCTGATCTGTTGAGGGCAGTTTGGGCAAAAAAAAAAGTAAACGAATTGAAGTCTGTAAGACTTCAGATAAAAGCCCAAAATTTGAACTTTTTTTTCTCAGACAAATTTAGGCCATTCTCAGACTTCAGATGTCTAAAAAAACAAACAAAAATGTCTTAAGAGGTGACTTTAAGTTTTAAGAGGCAAAAACAAACAGGCCCTAAGTGTAGTTATCCACATCTTCCTCACAATTTACTATGCTAAGTGAAGCCTCTTCTCGAATGTCATCCTGCATAAGTAAAAATACATTTCTTGTGTATTTTTTAGCAGTATGTTTCTCTAGTTCCAACAAATGATTACTATATACCGGTGTAGTGGTACTACATTGATAATCATTAAATGTTTCAGTATTTCGTATGCGGTCCAATGCCCTATCAATGTTTTTCATGAACTCATACATCTTCAATTGACAATGAACAAATCGATTAAGGAACGAATTCATACTCTCACAACGTTGCGTACTTCGCATTCCACCAAAGAAACTATCTCAAAGAAAAGCTTCTACCCATTGCTTTCGTTTAGAACACATTGCTCTCACCCACTCATTGTTGTTCAATCCAAAATTTTCAACCAGGCTGAACCATTGGAGATCAAGCTTATCTATTGTCATAAAATTCAACATGCAATTGCAAAATGCACGAGTGAAGTTGTCATTCTACAAGTTTGTATGCCAACAACACAATCGACAAACGGATTCAGACATTACTATCTTTATTGCCTTGTGCATAGCCTTGTCATCATCTGTGACCACCGATTTTGGCATCTTACTATACATTGCTACAAAGAATGTTCACAATAACCAAGTGTATGTCTCGATAGTTTCATCGCCTGGCAACCCAAAACCGAAAATGGTGGTACTATGGTAGTAATTGACGCCAACAAGCATTACAAGGGGCGTCCGATATACATTTGTTATGTACGTTGTATCAAACGCTAGCACATCACCAAAAAGTCATAGTCAGAACGTGACGTTGAATCAACCCAAAACAAGTTGTCAAATCAGCCATCTTCATTCAATGTGTAATCAAAGAAGAATTCTAGATCCATTATTGCTTTTACAGTCAAATAAGATATAACGGAATTAGCATCAGATGTTTGAATCTCAGACTTCGTGTGTCCGACAATTAAATAGCTACCAGACTGGTCCATGAGCTGGTCCATGAGATGGTCCATCACTTGGGCAGTTTTAACACCAACAGATCGCCACAACTTTAATTGTGCAATTTCTGAATCTTTGACAGTATGATGTGATCGTAAGAACTGAATGTGATTATGTGGTGACAATTTGTGAGTATGTTGTGTAACAAACTCTCTAACAACCCACATCATACTATTTTGTTCGATATTAATTCTGAATGATGCATGATATCCTTCTTGAGTTTGACCTCTGGGTTCGCGCACTTTGTTTGTTTTGTCAATATACTTTTGTGCTCTGTACTCTTGCTTTGAGCAAACCCACCTATGTATTGTAATAAGACCATGTCTATCATGCCTCATTTCATCCTTCTTGATGCTAATAGTTCTTCTAAAATGCTTCAACATCTTGGATAGAAGTAAACTCCTTCCCAATTACATCACTAGGTTGCAAACTAGAAAGTTTAGCCGGATCATCTAATTCTGACAATGTTGGTTCAGCTTCGAGAGTAGCCGTATTGTCTGAAGTACACACGTGTGGGGTTGAAGGAGTATAATCAGTGAAAAATAAAGGATCAATTGCAACATTTTGGTCATTGATGTTGTACGAATGACCGCAATACATGTAGTTGTCATATGTTCTGTCTGTGTAATCCCATTGGGAAGAGCTAGTATGTTCAAATCAAAATTTGACTAAGAGGTGCTACCAAAGTTTGATTCGGTATTCATCTTTCTGTGTGAATAACAACCAAAACAAGATATGAATTATTATTATTATTATTATTATTATTATTATTATTATTATATATACAGTCTTTCTACTGTCAGTTCGTCCTGATATAAAATATATTAAGACGAAGAATGTGGATCACAGATTATGGAGAAGTTTTGACAAGTGCATACACTTTGAGTCAAAGTATGTAAATCTAATGGTCCACGTTATTTGTCTTGATATATTTTATATCAGGATGAACTGATAATAGAAAAGGTGTATATATATATATATATATATATATAATATGCAAAGTGAGACAAATGATAGAGAGGCATTGCGAGAACAAGCAGTAATTTTTTTTTTTTCAATGCAACATGCATGGTGAGGTAAATTGATGCAGATGCATTATTATAACATGTTGTAGATTTTAATTATTTTTTTTAAATTCAACATACAAGTATGACAGATTGATGCAGAGGCATTGAGTACTTGCTTCTTACAACAAAAACACAATGTAACACATACCTTTTGCTTCCTAGCAATTGTTGTTTGCTTCCTTGTTGTCCTTCACAAGGCCATGAATGATGAGTAAAGTTTATAAATACTTTAGCAGTAAAATGATTTCAATCAACAACAACAACATAAACGTAGATGAAGGGAGGATTTTTATTTTTATTTATTATTATTTATTTATTTTTTTTGTCTTGGATGCGGTTGAAGGAGTTTGATCGAAACTCTATAGATGAAAATGAAGGGTATGTTGAAAGTGGTTGGTAAAAGTATTGTATATTGGGTGAGAATGTATTGAAGATTTAATGGTTGTTATTATTATTATTATTTATTTATTTGATGAAATTGGACTGGCTTAAGGGAAAAAAGCATCACAAATGATCACATAAAATGGTTACTGAAGTAGTAAATGTAGTTACTGATGTGTAAAATCGTGTTATAAAATACTAACTTGCAAATGCACGAATCGTGAGATAAGTAAAGTGGAAAGTAGAGATCGTTCCCATGAAGAAAAGTGAATTATCAATTACAACTAGTTCTAATTAAAGTTAAGCAATTAAAAGTAACCAAGAGATTTTGTTTGATGATTTGAATTAATACTAAATTAAACTAAGAAAGTAGTTAACAAGAATATGTGAATGTAATCAAGAGGAAAGAGAACTAGGTCATCAATGATCCCCAATTACGAGTGCTCAATGTATGGAATTAACGTGTAACAAATTAAATCAATTAAAGGGTTCATTCTTTATCTTTAATATGAATATTACCGTACGATCGGGGGATGAGTCGCATGTTCCCAACCATTATTCACCCTTTGGTCTATGGTGTGAACAATGATCGAAAACCTGTTAAGTACAGAAATAAAGAACCGAAATCTAAACTTTGCTTTGGTCTATACTAAAGATAAATTTTATTTATTCAAGTGAACATTAATCAGGATTAGGATTAGGATTTGGTCTATTCTCTAACCCTAGTTCTTATATAATCTTGACCCTAAATTCATGCCAAATCATCATTCACCCTTTTTTTTTATGGTGTGAATGACGAATTCTTCAATTCTTCAATGATGAATTCCTCTTCCTCTTTGAATCTTCTGTGTAAGATGAGAGAATTGTGTTGTGTGAGAAGGTGGTATGAAAAGGTATCTGGTCCGAGAACTGGCGAGAGAGTCCTCACAAAAATAATAAGAAGTATTTATATGATCTCCACAATTAGGGTTCCAAGATTTCCTTAGGAAACTCAGAAATAGCATGACCGCTCCCAATACCGCTGTGCAAACACATTGCTTGTGCCACGGTTCTTGGCGATGCCCTCTCCTGGAATACTTCGTGGAATGGGACCGCGACTTGGACATGGGTCTGGAAACAATGACACCTCTTGAATACTTCGTGGCATGGGTCGCGGCTGAGGTTAGTGACTGCGGCGCGGTATGTACGGCAAAAAAAAAAAACAAAGGCCCAGTGCTTATAACCGCTGGCTAGGCTGCAATTGAAGTCATGCATGGGAAGCGGTCCAAACCGTGAAAAATGACAGTTTTGCCCTTTTAATTCGTTTAAGCTCCTTTTCTTCAAAATAGCATTCAAGGCTTCTTCATAAGAAAATGACCTACATATGCTCATCAAACACATTAAACACCTAAATATCCGAAGAAATAAGCAATTGATTGGAGGAATGGGGTTTGAAAACATATACAATATATGACCAATCAGTTACCAAACCCGAAAACGTAGTTACCGTAGTTGTAAACATAGTTACAATCAATATTTTGAAATGGTTACTGAAGCCGTCGACATAGTTACTAAAGCTGTAAATGTAGTTACCAAACCCGAAAATGTATATTTCCAATAATGGCAGAGTTAATAATACTTCCAATACTGTTCATTTCATCATCCTGGAAAAATAAATGAATACAATAGAGAAAAAAAAACACTATGATATTAGTAACATCATAGTCTGAAATGGAGCACGACCTCTAGTTAAATTTGAACACGATAAAATAGAGAAACACAAAAAATGCAACGTGTTTTCGATTAACTTATGGTTAGAGAAGTTAAGATCCTCTTGGTGAGTAGTGCCAACCTCAGGTCAAGATCCTTATCAATGCATAATATATTTTTGGTCATCTCACTAATTGGGTTCGATTCGAAGAAGAAAAAAATAGAACAAATAGAAAAAGGTAGAGATTGTTGACAATATGTGGTATGACTTTTGTTAGCTAATAACACAGTAATTCAGAAGGGCACTTACCTTGTATAGCTCAAGCTTTTTATCTTCTTTCATACGACATCTGCAATAAATCTCATAATTTTTTGGTTTAGTGTCGTCAGACAACTAAACAAGCAAAAGAGTATATAAATCAGTAGCTTAATAAATCAGAAGTGCATGGAAAAAAAAAAAGAGTCATAAAATGCAGAGTTTAGCAAATGAAGTACCAGGATATGAAACATATCCTTATCCTCTTCAAGATCAAAACCAATCTTTGGTGCAACTCCACTTATAATGTTTTCCATATACGAAGAAGGCGTATTTGCGTAAAATGTTGTATTCATCTATCTCAAAGTGGTTTCAGCAACCCGATCTTTTATTAAACTTCTCACCGAAGCATTCCTGTATTTTTACATATTAAATTTTGTATCTAAAGAAAAATGAACAAAGGAAATGTCTAATATGAAGCATTAATCAAGCCAACCAAACAAGTAAAACAATAGCTAAATAATCAGGTAAAGATCAATCACATATGGATGGAAAAGAATTTTGCCAAATCTGGCAACAATTGCTGGCTTTACTTCATCCAACTCATCATTAGACTCCAACATGTTCCTCACAATCTCAAAGGCAGAAAACAAATTTGGCCATACATCAACTGCCACAGATTCCTAAGGTGTACTTGATATAGTTTCCAATGGTGTAGTCGAAATAGCCTCAACCTCTTCATCAATTTCTACAACATACAATGTGTCAATACTAAGAAGTTTTAAGAACGGAGGCTTCTTAGAAGTGAACCCCCGCTCGTGACAATCAGTCTTTAGCTATAGAACCAATTGTCACATACGACAATAAGTGATCCCCACGAAAATTACGTCTAGGGGTCTGCATTTGAGAATTTTTATATTAAGATAATGATAATAAGTGTAGAATCGTAACTTTTTGTAGTTGGATAGCTGTTCACTAGAACTAGAGGCTTCTCTGCAAGTCTATGCTTGAAGGATTCAACTGAAGTTGGCACAGGGTGGAAAGAAGAAGGAAAGAATTATAATTATTAATTATGATTTTCCTTTTAAAAAAAATTAATTCTAATTATTTGAGATGGATGGTAGAGATTGAATCTAAAAAAATCAACGTTATTATTAGGGGATAAAAACGTAATTTCTCCATTACTTTCACGGTCTCACCACTATTTAACAGAAATTCTAACGGCAGGGGGTAAATCTTCAAATTATTTGGTTTTCATGGGAGAAGACCAGCCATTTTTGAAACTAGAGGGGCAAAGTTACGAATATGGTAAACCTTAGGGAAAGCAAAAATAATATCCCAAACAAAAACTTTGGGACCAAGAGTGAAACGGTGCGTTTCATTAGCAGAGACTATAAAGTACAATCTTCGCTCAAGTTCTTTATTTCCTGAGACTGCCAAATTTCTTTTACGAATTCGCTCGTAAGGTTTCCGATTTATCGATTTTGTAAGGTTTCCGAGACAAAATGGCTTTGATATTTTCGTTATATTCAGATTAAATTTATATGGAAAAAAAGAAGAAATTGAATTATTTGTTTTCTGGGCATGTGTGATATTGTGATTTTTGTTGGAGAAATTTAGGTTTTTTTTTGTTGTTACATTTTTCGATTAATTAGAGCAACAATTTCTCTAACATTGTAGTTGAAACTCGGGGCTTATATGCGAAAATAATCCAAATTTTGTCTGCATAGCATGAATCAAGTAATTTAAAATTATAGATAGGTTGCTCTACAGTTGTGTTGATTTGAGAAAGGCTCTACATTTATTGTTTCTAGTTTTTATATCAATACTTTGCTTACATTGACAAATGAGAAACATATTATATTATAATTGTGAGGACTTAATTTAGGTATTTGATTAGTTGTTAGTACTCAGATAGTTCTCTGAAGTTGATGTTTGTAGGAAAAGAAGTTGTGAGTAGAAGATGAACAATTCTGCTGCAGGACCTAAAGCAGGATCTTCTCAACCGTATGAAACGACTTCGTTGAAGCGCAAGCGGGGAGTGTTTCAAAAAAATTGTGAGCAGATGTCTCCTCCCTATCCTTTGTTTTTCAATTTTTTTACCGTAATTTTGTACCCGTGTTCTCTTACTGATTTCATGTTCCTATAGTGCAGCATATGATGTATTGTTTCGGTGATGATGCTAATGTAAGTAACTTTAGTTTGTTTTCCATCATTAGATATTATCAAATATGACGATTTGGCTGTTCTTGGGTTAATTCATATTTTTATGACTTTAATTATGAAATCTCTGACTAACAAATGAATGCATTTCTTTTTTCTTTTTCTTTATGGAAGATGAATTTGACAGTACTCTTTTCCCATTTATGCTTGTGATTGTATTATCAGCCCCTTCCAGAAACAGTTGCACTTGTGGAGGATATTGTTGTGGAGTATGTGACAGATTTGGTAAGCATTCTTTTGGGATTGTAGTTATCTGTTTCTTTGTGTAAGATGGTGTTGTAGTTCTGATGTCTATGCCACTTTTGTGCAGGCTCATAAAGCACAAGACATGGGATCAAAGAGAGGAAAGATAACTGTGGAAGATTTTCTATATCAAATTCGGAAGGTATTTTTTATTAGATGTCTTTCCTGTTCACTTGCTCATTTTAACACAAGTTCATCTTTACTCTTGGAATAATAATCATTTTCTGCTCATCTTACATGTAAAATTTCAATCACTTTAAAAATAATCTTCATATCTCTGATTCACTGAACAAAACTTGTACTACTGGTATCCATTTTCTTTTCTGCTGTCAAACGATAATTTCTTTAGTATAACAATTAATCGATTTCCTAAGATTTAGTCTGAATACGTTTCCTGGTTAGATAAATGGGGGAGAGACATGTTATTGTGTTCTTCTCGCTTTTGTTGTTTGTGAATCTCTATTCCTGTCTATCTTTTAAAAAAAGTTGGTCACTGCAACAAATTTGGCTGATACTTAGCTTGTTGATTTTGCAGGACTTCCCAAAGCTTAACCGTTGCAGAGAATTGTTGTCCATGCAAGAGGAGGTGAAACAAGCAAAGAAAGCTTTTGAAATGGATGTAGAGAAGCTGGCATCAATAGAGTGACATGCGAAACAAAATTCTTGACAGATGTACTGGACAACTGTGTCTTAGGTGGAGTTGATCCTTATGCTTCGAAGAACAATAAAAGAAACCGAGAAATATTGAAAATAACAAGTTCAAAACTAACCTTGAGATCTCCAGGTTCACCGTCTTCATAGAAAACCACCTCCTGAAAAGCACATATGCATTAGAAAACGCTGGTATTAAAACCCAAAAACAATAATGACAACCAAAAAGATAGCGAAGAACAGGCCTAAATAGCAAATATTCTATCGATTACAGAAGGCATTCAACAACAGGTGATAATACAAGTTGTATCATCATGGAGTTTCTCACTAAAGTTTACCATTTGATAAACAGAATTATATATTCTTGGAAATTCAGTTCCCTGAAATTGTATTACAATAGAAGTTTCAATTTTTATAAATTGTATTGTACATGTCCATCTTTTCAATATCTACTGTGATAAAAATACCCTTCTTGCTCAAATTTGACATTTTGGCACTCCTCACAGACCTGGAAGAAATCATTACATGCACAACAATCTATTTCAGCACAATCATACCTAATGGCAGAATCGAACAGCCCAAAGATGAGTCGACCTGCTCGGTCATCTTTTGGAACATCCCTGGACCAATTTGCTTATGATAGACCTCATTTCTGCAGTTAAGATTGATTATCCTAGATATGGCGATTCTGTTTAAATTATGGTTGGCATGGATTATGATTTCAAGTTTACTTGTCTCGAAAACCGGGGAACAAGCTGTTCTGGAATTGGAGATGGCCTCTCCGAATCCTCTAATTGTCGCTTGTGTGGACTATAAAGACACCAACTTTGTACGCATAAAAAGCCTAATAGAAATGAACAATCAATTTTAATGGAATTTTTTTAAGCTCATACAAACACTTAAAGATTCCTAGTTTCTTCCGTTACATTTGGAACACTTTTAGGGGGTGTATTGGATTGGGATTTTAATAGACAATTTTGGGGTGTAAGGATTTTATGGATTTACAAGACTATTAGGATAATTAGGATTATACTTTTAGGATTATTATGATTATATGGACTAGACTTTTAGGATCCTAAAAGAGTCTTTGAACTTTATTTATAGATTATTAGGATTATCTAGACTTTATTTCAAAACTTTTTGGACTTTTATAAATATGGACTTTCAAGAGTCGATTGTAATTTTCAATTTTCTTCCCAAGTTCCAGTGCTCTATAATCTTATTGAAGGTAGTCACTGAACAACAAAAATTGAATGAGAAACATGTATAAGTTATGAAAAGAAGTAATAAAATTTTAAAATACCACTAACCAACACATAACATTCATTACTGTGAAGTAATAAAGCAACCATAGAAGAAGCAAAGAGATGCTCAAGAACTCCATTATTGTGAAGTAGCAAAACACAAACACAAGATAGACAGATATATAGATATATAGATATATAGATATAGAGAGTGCGAGAGAGGGAAGCATAAGGCCGGCAACAAATTTAAACAAGATAAAACTCAAAGACCCAGAAAGCGAATTCAAGGTGGGGGATTCATGAAAGATTCTTAGACCAGGAAAGAAACAACAACATAGCAAAGCCACTAGACCAAATTTTCTTCCATAAAATATCTTTCTCTGGGTAGTCATCCTTGACTATCTTGCTATTCAAAATATAACTAAAAAAATGTAAAGTGTTGATTACAACCCAAACCCATTTCCACCAAAATACCCAGATTGAGATTGATGTTGTGACCATTTGCAATGGATGGAGGCACAAATTCCTTAGCCATAGGATTCAACTTTGACAACATCTCAACCAAAATTTTGACAACAACCTAGAAACCAGAAAAGAGCAAAGCAAATTTGTGATGAAGAGCTGATGGGGTACGGAAGTTAAGGAAGCTAAAAATTTGTGATGAAGATCTGATGGGGGTGTGGAGGTTGAGGAAGCTCAAGATGATTTTAAACGAGAGAGGAAAGTCTGGAAAGTATTGAGGGAGATGGCAAGACAATTTTGGGTTTAAGCTATTTATACATATCACTAAAAAGTTTGAAAATTCCATTTTGTTATGGAATCCTAAAAATCTTGATCTCAATCCAATACCACCAGACAATTTGCTGCCTTTTGAAAGTCTAGATTCAATACCACAAGATAATATAGACTTTTTTAAAAAATCTTAAAAGTCTAGATTCAATACCACAAGACAATATGGACTTTTTAAAAAAAAATCTTAAAAGTTTTGATCGAATACCATTAGATTTATCTAACTTGTTAAAAAGTCTTAATCCAATATCACCAGACTTTTATTTCCCCAAATTGTCTAATAAAATCTTAAACCAATACACCCCAAAATATTAATTGATTAACGGTCAAAACCTTAACTTTCTTCAGTTACCAAACAAATATTAATTATTAAAAAAAAAAAAAAAAAAGATTACAGTACATATTATAAATTTTTAAACATTACTGATTTTATTTTGGATGTGTTAATATTTTTATCATTTTAAATTTGAAATTAAGTAGTTATTGTAAGTCGGTAGTCATAGTGAACACAAAACAGTAATACAATTTACCGTTATAAATGATCTCACTTTCTTCGGTTTTCTCAGTAACCAAACACCATAAAACCATCCCAGAAACTCACATAAAACAAGAAAAACACAAAAGAAATAATTTAAAAAGAAATGAGAGCACATACCAGAAAGAAAATATATGTTCTGCTCAGCAAAGATTTCAAAGTCTTACAAGTTGTTCTTCATGACCTATTGAGGCTCATCAGTCATCTCCGCCCTTATATACACACACAATTACACAAACAACATGAAGAAACAGAAGACTTCAATTATGTAAACCCACCTGAAGAAGTTTTGAAACAGAAGACTTTTTGGTCATTATCTTTTGAAACAACTCCTTGCGATGGAAGGGAATGTAAAGAAAAAGGAGACAGGAAAATGATTATGGACCCACAATGCCAAAAATTTCTTCACATCCACCATTTTGATCTCGACATGTGTCTAATTTCTTCACATCGTCGGACAATCATAACGGAGGATTCATACGCTCAGTTGCGTTGGGGAATGACTATTATACAGGGAAAAATATTCCGCCGTGTGAGGTTGAAGCTTTTTAAAAGCTATCATAACCATTGGATGATAAAAAATATCATCCAACGGTTGAACAGATAAATTGCAAAACGTATTTTATTTAAGGGTTATTAGCACCAATCCCTCTCGAACTTTATGCGAGTTTGCATTTTATCTCCTGAACTTTTTTTTTAGGCGTTAAATCTCATAAACTCTTTTTTTCTTTGCACTTTGTTCAAAATCCTCACATCATCCATTTTTCTATCATGGCAAATTGCACTAAGTTCCCCTGATTAAATGCATAATTGCATCAAACCGAAAACAATATAATAATATAACCCAAATACCCCTCTGAGAGCATCCACAATGGTTGCACCCAAAAACAAGACCCATTTGTTACCACATCATCAAAAATGGGTCTTGTTTTTAAAGAGTGGGTCTTGCCATTTGGATCCACTTTTTAAATTTTTTTCCAAACAATCATTACTCATCTTTAAAATATTATATATATATATATATATATATATATATATAGATACATATATTAATAAATAAATTATATAATATATTTTAAATATCAACACTATCAATAATTATTTAACAAATTATGATTAATTTAAAATAAAGTTTTTTATTAATTTAAAATTATCACAACTGAATTGCATCAACAATAAAAATAAATATTTAAAACAAAATATTGTATACGATTAGACATAGCGCCGGTTTCGGTTCCTCGGTTCCAAACCTTCAAAACCGGTTCCGGTTTTGGTTGGTTTTGCAAGTTTGGTTTTGGTTCTGATTTTGAAGGTTTGGTCCCAGTTCTGTTCCAATTTTGGTTTTGGTCCGGTTCCAATGGTTCGGTTTCAGTTTTGGTTTCGGTTTCGATTCTGATCTGATTTATGACTGTTTCAACTGTTTAGTTCCAGTTCCAGTTCCAGTTCCCGACCCGGTTTCGATTTCTGAGTCGGTTTCTATTCTGATTCTAAACCTTCAAAACCGGTTCTGATTTTGAAGGTTCGATTCTGGTTCCGGTTTTGAAGGTTTGGTTCCAGTTCCAAACCTTCAAAAAATTAATGTTTTCATTCAAATTATTTTAATTTCATTAAAATAAAATTTTATAATTGAAATTAAATTATTTATATTTTTTTCATTATATATAATTATTGAAATTAATAATAATATATTTAAATTATAATAATATATATATATATATATATATATTAAATTTATTTATATTTTGTCATTATATATAATTATTGAAATTAATAATAATATATTTAAATTTAAATAATTCAAATATATATATTAAATTTATTTATATTTTTTCATTAACAATAAAAATAAATATTTAAAACAAAATATTGTCTACGATTAGACATGGCGTCAGTTCCGGTTCAGTTCTTGTTCTGTTTCGAAAGTGGCGGTTCCGGAATCGGAACCTCCCTCGGAGAGATTTCGAAAGTGGTGGTTCTAGACCGGTTTCAATTTCGGTTCCGGTTTTGAAGGTTCGGTTTCGATTCCGGTTTTGAAGGTTCGGTTTCGATTCCGGTTTTGAAGGTTCGGTTTCGGTTCCGGTTCCGGTTCCAAACCTTCAAAAAATTAATGTTTTCATTCAAATTATTTTAATTTCGATGAAATAAATTTTTATAATTGAAATTAAAATTATTTAAATTTTTTTCATTATATATATAATTATTGAAATTAATAATAATATATTTAAATTATAATAATTTAAATTTATATATTAAATTTATTTATATTTTTTCATTATATATATAATTATTGAAATTAATAATTATATATTAAAATTTAAATAATTGAAATATATATATTAAATTTATTTATATTTTTTCATTGTATATATAATTATTAAAATTAATAATTATATATTTAAATTTAAATTATATATATATATATATATATATATATATATATATATATAAGCCCAACCCAATGATTGGGAGGTGATGGGAACCCAACCTAATCATTGGGCAAGACCCAAATTGAGTTCCAAATTTGGAACCCAATTTGGGTCTCTTTATTTGGATCCACTTTTTCACCATTGTGGAAGAATTGGATGGGCTTCAAAATGGGTCTTGTGAAATTGGGTCTCTTTTAGAGACTATTGTGGATGCTCTGACCAAATTTTAAAAATAAAAATTTAAAATTTAAAATTGAAATAATGGTTAAATAATAATAAAATTCTGAATTTTTTGATAACAAAAATTAAATAAATAGAGAAATAAAAAATTAAATTGGTTTAACAATTATTTAAACTATCCTTTTTATTTAAATATCCCTAAATATAAAACCCAGATGAATTATTACTTAAATTATCTTTTTCATTTAAATATCCCTAAATATCATTTGTTCATTTACAATAACAAGGGTATTAATAATGTCAAAAAAAAAAAAAATCAATAAAAAAAATATATATATATTTAATAATAATAAAAATAAAATAATAAAATAATAAAAATGATAATAATAATGATAATAATGATAATAATAATCATAATATAAAATAATAATAATAAGAATAAATTATTTTTTAAAAATAGGTAGATATTTAAATTGATCTCCATTATCTATCTCAAATATTCATCATGGTTATCAAATTACAAAAATAATAATAATAATAAGAAAAAAAATTACAAGAAAATTGAAAAAAACCATTTTAATTTTTTTTTTATTTTATATTACTATAATTTTTTTTTAATATTATTATTATTATTATTATTATTATTATTATTATTACCATTATTATTTTCTTATTATTATTATACTAAATTTTTATTATGATTATTATTATACTAAATTTTTATTATGATTATTATTATTTAATTTTTTATATTACTATTATTATTTTATATATTATTATTATAATTATCAATATTATTATTATTATTATTATTATTATTATTATTATTATTATTATTATTATTATTATTATTATTTTATTATTACTATTACCATTATTATTTTCTTATTATTATTATACTATTTTTTATTATGAATATTATTATTTTATTTTTTATATTACTATTATTATTTTTTATATTATTATTATTATTTAATTTTTTATTTTCGTCTTTGACATTATTAATACCCTTGTTATTGTAAATGAACAAGTGATATCTAGGGATATTTAAATAATAATAATAATGGTCATTATTATTTAACCATTATTTAAATTTTAAATTTTAAATTTTTATTTTTAAAATTTGGTCAGAGGGGCATTTAGGTTATATTATTATATTGTTTACGATTTGATGCAATTATACATATAATCAGGAGAACTTAGTGCAATTTACCATAACAAAAATGGACAACATGAGGATTTTGAACAAAGTGCAAAGAAAAGGAAAGTTTGGAGGGTTTGATGCCTAAAAAAAGTTCAGGAGGTAAAATGCAAACTCGTGTGAAGTTCGAGGGGGACTGGTGTTAATAACTCTTTATTTAAAATATATAAATATTCTATAAACTTAAAACCAGTGTGACTGGTTAGAGTGAGTGTACGGCTAGTGTGTGGTTTGGAGTGTGGCATGGAGTGAGTGCATGGCTGGTGTGGCATGTTAGAATTTTATAGTTGTATTAAATATAATAAACCAACCTAAAACCATACCGTTTTACAGGATTACTAATAAATTAAAATTGTTTAATTTTATTAGTTTATGAATACTAATTATAATCATATAAAATAGGTTAAATATTAACAATATAATATTATTCAAATATAAATTTAAAAATAAGTAAATAAATTAAATTATATAAGCAATAAATATTATTATGGGTCTGTTCATTAACGTTTTCTATTTTTGAAAACGAAAAATAGTAAAAACGTGTTCCTCAAACATGTTTTTCGAGAGAAAACAAGAAAAAAGAAAGGGTTATTATATTTTTAGTCCTTGACGTTTGCGTTAATTTGGGTTTAGTCCATGATTTTCTGACTTTACTAAGTTCAGTCCTTCCGTTAGGGTTTCGGTTAAAACAAACGGACTGGCATTGTTAGAGGGTACAATGACCGAAATACCCTTAATGAAGGTTTCTGTTGAAGTGCAATATGGTAATTTTGCATTTAATTAAAATATATAAAAAAAACTAATTAAATAATAATAATAATAATAATAATAATTATTATTATTAAAATATGGATTTGGTGGAGATCCAGACCGTCCATCTCATGAGATGGACGGTGGAGATCCATCAAATCCATTTTTTTTTTAAATAAAACAATTTAAAAATAAAAAATAAACAAAACACATCTCCCATCTGCAACAGCATCTTCAACATTCCAGATTTTCACACAGCCACCACTTCACCCACGATCACCCATATTCCCAAACCACCTATCTCCAAATCACAACAATCATCATCAGAAGAACAAAACCCTCTTCCAAGCCAATCACAACAATCAGTCTCATTCTCAACTCTCTTTCCAGGTTTTCCAAGTAAGTTCATGGCTTTTCCAAGAAAGAAATCCCTAATTTTATTCTCTATCTTTCACCATCAGATCCAAACCCATCAATCTTATTCTCTATCTCCCACCACCACCACCATCAACTACCCACTGTCAACCACCCAGAAGCCGTGAAAGAAGAAGAAGAAGAAGAAGAGAGAGATCTCATCGTCGTCGTCGTAGTCGCTTCCGGTCGTCGCCTCCGTCATTGTCGAATTGATTTGGATTTTATGGATGTTGGTGAATCGGTGGTTTGGGGGTTTGTATTTAGGTTTTTGATTGTTGCAAAGAAGAGTGGTCATGGGTATTTGGTTGGTGGTGTTGATGGGGTGCCATAAAGAAGATGGTGGAGATAGTTCTTTGGTGCCGTGAAGAAGATGAAGATGGAGGTGGGTGACAGATAGAGAAGAAGATGAAGATGCTGTCGTGAAGAAGAAGATGGGTATTTGGTTGTATTTGGGTTTTTGTTTTTTAGTTTTGGGAAAGCATTAGGGTTGGAAGAAATTTCAATGCAGGGACAGAAAATGTGCATTTCATTTGTTATTTTACTTGAATTTATTTGGTTTTTAATATTTATTTATTATTGTTATTTTAATTTTCTTATTTAGTTTTATATTAAATGATTTGTTTCATTTTTTAATAATAATAATTATTATTTAATTTAATAATATTGATTTGTTTTTTAAAATTAATTATTTAATAATTATTTAATTTCTGGTTTGATTTTTTAATTTTTTATTATTTAATTTAATTTAATTTAATTTTAATTATTTAATTTTATTAAATTTATTAATTTTTTTAATTTAATTTAATTTAATTTATTAATTTAAATGGATTTAATATATATATTAAATTATTTTTTATTTTTTTATAGATTTTAATTTTTTTAATTTAATTCATTTAATAATAATTATTATTATTATTTTAATTAGTTTTTTATATGTTTTAATTTTAAATTTAATTTGTTTTTTCATTTTTTATTTAATAGGAGGGCATAAGGGTCTTTACCCTTGTTTTAGATAGGTTTCTAGAAGGTTTTTATTAATTTCCCATAATGCCCTTGTTGACCTAACGGAATTCAACGAAATCCTAACGGAATTGGACGGTAAGGACTCGATTTGGTATTGTCAGAGAATTATTGGACTGCAGTTAGTAAAGTCAGAAAATCGTGGACTAAACCCAGATTAACGCAAACGTTAGGGATTAAAAATATAATAACCCAAAAAGAAAACACGTTTTTTACTTTTATTGAACAAAAACTGAAAACAATATTTTGATGTTCTCACTGTTTTATACTTTTGTTTTCAATTTTTTCCAATTGGGTAAAAGGCATATGAAACCTATTAAATTGATTAAATTTATTCTTTTTATTAATAATAAATATATATATTTTAAATAAAAAATCTTAAAGGACATAAATTAATTTGAACTTAATTTAAATTGATTTTACTAATTAAAAATATAAGAAATATAAAAATTAATTAAAACGGTGAAATGATTATCAAGACGGTAAATGTGGTTACCAAAGTCGTAAAAGTGGTTACTAATGCCATAAAAGTAGTTATAAGTCAAATTAAAAAAATAAAATCATGAAAGGTTACTAAAGCTATAAAAGTAGTTACCAACCCCGTAAAGCCGTAAAGGCAGTAACCATGGCTGTAAATGTGGTTACAAGTAAATTTTTAAAGAAACCGTGAAATGGTTACCGACAGGGGCGGATTTAGAGGGGGGCCGACAGGGGCCATGCCCCACCCCCCACTCCCATAAATTTCAATTTTTTTGATTTTTCAGTTAAGAAAATAATTACTAATAATAAAGTACGAAAGATTATTATTGTATCACTATGTCTCAGGTATGGCAGCCTTGTAAAAAGAAGAGGTCTTGATGAATTGATCAAGAGTAATAATCTTTTTGAGAGACTAAACGAAATCAATTGCAATTGAAAATGGTGGATAATATTTGCAGACGTTAGAGACAGAGAGGTTACAGACGGTGTAAGAAATACAGAACTTGAGAAAGAGGAGAGAGAATATTGGGCAATGTGTTGTTTAACATGGGCAATAATTTTTAATTTTAAAATTTAAACAAAACTTGATTGACTTGGTTTTGGGTTTGGGCCTTTTGGCTGTTGGAGCATCATCCATTCCAAAAAATACACAAAAAATGTAGGATCTCTTATAGAAAAAACTTAGATTTACATGGATTTGTACAAAATAATAATAATAATAAATTAGACATCGGTTTTGAAAAAGGAAGAAAAATGATTTTCTCACAAACTCTTTAATTATGTAATTGAAATGTAATTCGATCTAAAAATTAGATAAATTTAATTATAAATGATTTTTGACATAAAAGAGTGACCCGTTCTTATGTGACAGACCTTAAACAATAGTTTTTGTGTTGGCCCCCTCACAGCGAAAATCCTGACTTCTCCTCTGGTTACCAAGGCAGTAAAAGTGGATACCCAAATTGTAAAAATGGTTACCATCGCCGTAAAAGAAGTTACAAGTCAAATTTTGCACAAAAAAAAAAAAAAAAAAAAAAAAACAAAAATCATGAAAAGAGAGCAACTTTGAGTCTATTCTATAACATCAAGGATCACTTTCTTCATTTGACAAACTGAAGACTTCACTACAGACACACAAATAAAAAGAGAGTAGCAGTAGGCTTGCAAATACAATATTTATGGATAAAATTGCTCACAGCACAAGAAATGATCCCATATCATCTTTAAGTTGTCTTTAAACATTTCAAATATCAAATCCGTTTCAGCTTTCTCATCCTGAAATTTGAAAGAAAAATTTATAAGAACATTCCCAACAAGGCTCCCTATATTTTTCTTATATTTAGGGAGTATGTAGTACTTTTTACAAATAAGAAGCCATATAAGGAGTTAAGTACACTCCAATAAGCCTCCCTAAAAATGACTCCATATTATTTTTTATTTATTTTTAATTAAAAAAGAAATATTATTATTTTTTAAATAAATTTAAAACGTTATTATTTTTAAATAATATATTATTATGATAAAATATTATTGTTATCAAATTTGAAATATTATTTACATTAAAAAAGAAATATTATTATTTTAAAATAAATGTTATTATTTATTTACAATTTAAAATTCTTTTTTAAAATGTAATTAAAAAAGAATTTGTTGCATGAAGAAGCAGGGTAAACAAACAAAAATCATGTTCTTTAACATTGAAAGTAACATATGACATGCTAAATTTTGTGATGTAGATTCTACCAAAGTATGTTAAATTAGTTATTTCTGATTTCATTGCTGTTCCACTAATGAATCTCCAATTGATGTCTCTAAGCTATTTTGCAACCAAACGGTGAATAAAAGAAGCAGTGTAGTGAAAGCAATAAATGGAATTTTTACCTGTAAATCGGAAACTAATCTTTTCAACTTCAGATAAACCTCAATTGAAGCCTGACCATATGCATTCTTGAAATCAAATCGATCAACATGTCTTGCCATAAGACTCAATGAAGAACTTTTACATTTTTTAGCTATTGTGTGCCAAATTTTAACAACAGCAAACCGATCCCCAGAACATGCCTTCCCATAGGGCCATCTCAACCCACCCTTCACCTTCGGATCTATAATGGCAGAGTTAATAATATTTTGAATACTATGCATTTCATCATCCTGGAAAAATACAGTTGAAAAAAAAAAAAAAACTCTATGATATTAGTAACATCATAGTCTGAAATGGAGCATGGCCCTCTGGTTAAATTTGAGCATGATAAAATAAAGAAACACAAAAAATATAACGTGTTTTCGATGAACTTACAGTTAGAGAAGTTAAGATCTTCTGGATGTGTAGTGCCAGCCTCAGGTCAAGATTCTTATCAATGCATAATATGTCTTCGAACATCATACGAACTGGGTTCATTTCGACCTAGAAGAAAAATATATAACAAATAGAAAAAGGTAGAGATTGTTGACAATACGTGGTATGACTATGGTTAGCTAATAGCACAGTAATTCAGAAGGGTACTTACTTTATATAGCTCAAGCTTTTTATCTTCTTTTATACGACATTTGCAATAAATGTTTGAATTTGTTGGTCTACTGCTGTCAGACAACTACACAAGCAAAAGAGCAGAGAAATCAGTAGCTCAGTACATCAGAAGTGCAAGGAAGAAAAAAAAATAGTCATAAAATTCAGAGTTCAGCAAATGATGTACCAGGATATAAAAGATATCTTTATCCTCTTCACGATCAAAACCAATCTTTGGTGCAACTCCACCTATAACGTTTTCCATATACGAAGAAGGCGTATTTGCATAAAATGTTGTATTCATTTGTCTCAAAGTGGTTTCAGCAACCCGATCTTTTATTAAACTTCTCACCGAACTATTCCTACGGTTTTACATATTAAATTTAGTATCTAAAGAAAAATGAACGAAGGAAATGTCTAATATGTAGCATTCAAGCCAACCAATCAAACAAGTAAAACAATAGCTGAATAATCAGGTAAAGATCAATCACTTACGGATGGAAGAGAATCTTGCCAAATCTGGCAACAATTGCTAGCTTTACTTCATCGAACTCATCATCAGACTCCGACATTGCTGGCTTTACTTCATCCAACTCATCATTAGACTCCAACATTGCTGGCTTTACTTCATCCAACTCATCATCAGACTCCAACATTGCTGGCATTGTTGGCTTTACTTCATCCAACTCATCATCAGACTCAAACAAGTCGTTCACAATCTTAAAAGCAGATAACAATTTTGGCCATACATCAACTGCCACAGATTCCCAAGGTGTACTTGATATAGTTTCCGATGGTGTACCCAAAATAGTCCCATCTACAATATACAATGTGCCAATACTAAGAAGTTTTACACAATGATCACAAATGTTAAGTGTACATTATATTAAGACATGACGCTTCTCAATTGCAAACCCCCGCATGTGACAATCAGTTTGTAACACTATAAAACTAGTTGTCACATGCGACAATAAATGATCCCCACAAAAATTACGTTAAGGGATCTGCACCTGAGAATTTTTATATTAAGATAATGATAAAAAGTGCAGAATTGTAACCTTTTGTAGCTGGATAGCTGTTCACTAGAACTAGAGGCTTCACTACAAATCTATGCCTGAAGGATTCAATAAAAGTTGGCACAAGGTGGACAGAAGAAGGAAACTGGTTATCAGCATCCAAGCCAACGATGTACATGGACCGTCTAGATGAGGCTTTTCTTGCATTTGCATTGGATGATGATTTCAAGTTTACTTGTCTCGAAAACTGAGGAACAAGCCGTTCAGGAATTGGAGATGGCCTCTCTGGATCCTTTGAATGTCGCTTGTGTGGTGGGATGTAAGCCATTACAATAAAGACACCAACTTTGTAGGCAAAAAAAGCCTAATAGAAATGAACAATCAATTTTGTTGGAATATTTTAAGCTCACAATATATTAACATACATGTCACACACACAAATGACAAATCCATACAAACACTTAAGATTCATAGTTTCTTCCGTTACATTTGGAATACTTTTAGCTTCTAAGGAAACAATATTAACTGATTAACAATCAAAACCTTAACTTTCTTCATTTTTCTCAGTTACCAAACAAATATTAATTATAAAGGTATTTTATTTATAAATAAATAAAAAGATTACAGTACATATTATAGATTTTTTACACATTACTGATTTTACTTTGGATGTGTTAATATTTAATCATTTTAAATTTGAAATTAAGTAGTTATTGTAAGTTAGTAGTCATAGTGAACACAAAACAGTAGATCATACAATTTACAGATATAAATGTTGTCACTTTCTTCAGTTTTCTCAGTAACCAAACACTATAAAATCATCCCAGAAACTCACATATAACTAGAAAAACTCCAATTACCCACAAAAGAAAAAACAAGTTAAAGAGAAATGAGAGCACATACCAGAAAGAAAATGTTCTGCTCAGCAAAGATTTCAAAGTCTTACAAGTAGTTGTTCATGACCTGTTGTGTCTCATCTCCACCCTTATATACACACACAGTTACGCAAACAACAACAAGAAACAGAAGACTTCAATTATATTTAGGGAAAGTGAAGATAAAATAATAAAAAAAATAATAAAAAAAAAGCAACTCCTTGCGATGGAAGGGAATGTAAAGAAAAAGGAGACAGGAAACCGAAAATGGACCCATAATGCCAAAAATTCATCCACCGTTGTGATTTTGACATGTGGCTAATTTCTTCACATCGGACAATCATAAAGGAGGATGCATGCGCTTGCCATTGCATCAAGATACGCTCAAATCAGTTTAATCAAAATTAACATTACTTAGAAAAAACGATCTCCTATCACTTTCTTTATGTCAACTTTAATAAATTAATTGATAAGCCATTACAATAATAACACCAACTTAATTTGTACACGTAAAAAGCCTAATAATAGAAATTAACAATCAATCAATTTTAATGGAATATTTGTAAGATTATGATATCGCTTTCTTATGATGAACAAACAAACAACAGTTCTTTCTTGACAGCAGGCTCGCAATATATTAACATATACGTGACACACAAATCCATACAAACACTTGACATTCCTAGTTTCTTCCATTAAATTTGAAACATTTATTGCTTCTAAGGAAACATTAACCATTAAATTGAAATGGAAGTATTGGATTTTCGAACCTTGAAAGCTAATGTATCATATATCATATCTTTGTCGGTGCCATGTAAGAAGAGATTCGATGTGAAAGCGCAAACCTTTCGGTTTTTCCTTTTGAGATTATCTGAGATGATCTCTATCTCTGATCTTAATTAGACCAAGAAATGGAAGAAGATACCAAACGTCGATTATATGTATGTATATATATATACAGATTTTCTATTATCAGTTCGTCCTGATAATAAATATATCAGGCCGATGAATGTGGACCACTAGATTTACATACTTTGACTCAAAGTGTATGCACTTGTCAAAACTTCTCCATAATCTATGGTCCACATTCTTCGGCCTGGTATATTTATTGTCATGACGAACTGATAATAGAAAGACTATATATATATATATATATATATATATATATAATGTTAAGTGTAAAATCCCACTTGAAGAAGATTTGAATTGAAGTGGGCTTTTCAGATCCCTTGTCTTGGGAAAAAGTTAAGTTAATAACAACCATCAATGTTTCATGTTTGTAAAGTTTGGAAACTGAAAGGACAAAACAAACATCTCCTTGGAAAGGAAACAAAAATTGAGGGAAATTAAAGGATATTTGAAAAACACTCCCTAAGGTTTGAGCATTTTTCAAAAATAAATCCTTACAAGTTGCAATGGAAGGGTAACATGAGAGAAAAAAAGAGGGAAAATAAGGGAAATTTGTAAAAAAATCAAAAAAAAAAAAAAAAAAAAAAAAAAAACAGAGAGTATATATTAATTATTTATTTATATTTTTTATTGTTATCATGTGTCGGTGCCCAGCTTATTTGGTGCACCGTATATGGCTTTTTTAGTACGTTGTACATGATAAGACTAATATATTGTACAATATTAATTTAGTACGAATATATTTTATATTCCTACTAAGTTATACAGTACTATAGTGAGTTTATATGCTAATAATGATTATTATAAGGTTGGGATAGGTGATTCTTAATTGTACTATACTAATCTATTATTTTTAAATAAAATTGAAAATGAGATCTAGAGGCAAGCCTCCTTCATCATGAAGACTGAGGCCTGTAACGTCATTTCTTGATGTACGTGGATCGCCTTTCGTGAGGCTGGCGGCCTCAAGGCAATGAGGCTTGGCCAGACCTCCCTTTAATCGAAGGGCATGCCTATTTTAAATGGAGGAGGTAATGCATCCTACATGGAAGAGGAGGCAAGTGCAAGTCTAGCTCCTCTTTTAAGGACGACGATAACATTCTTTGTCGAAGATGCCGTTGAAGATACTCTATGAAGAAGGCCACGCTTCCTCCATCGTGGAGTAGCCATGGGTGAGGCCTCCTATGTTAAGATTTCCTTCTTAATTCTTTTAGTTAATTAATTAAAATTATGTTTTAATTAAATATATGTATAAGTATACATATTTAAATTAAAAATTATAATTAGTAAATTGCAAGTATTTGTATGATCAGATGCCAAATATCATAGAGTAATAAATTTATTCTTGTATTATCTTAAGGGTGAAATTGGAAAGTAGCCAAAAATTAAGGAGCTTTATTGTTTTTAGCTGGAATTAGTATTTTGATTGTTTTTGTCAAAATATCCACTTTTTGGACAAAATTGCCCTTCTTTATAAAAAAAAATTCTATATATTTTTTTCTTTTTCTTTTTCTTCTTCTTCTTCCCAGAAAAAAAAAAGTTGCTTTTTTCTCTATTTTTCTTCTTCTTCTTCTTCTCTAGTGTGTTTAATTGTTTTTACTCTGGTGTGTTTAATTCGTTTTGCCCGTTTTACCCTGATGTGTTAAATTGTTTTTTCCCTGATGTGTTTAATTCGTTTTTCTTGGTGTGTTTAATTGTTTTACTCTGGTGTGTTTAATTGTTTTTGCCCTTGTGTGTTTAATTCGTTTTGTTTAGTGTGTTTAATTTGTTTTACTCTGGTGTGTTTAATTCATTTTGTCTGGTGTGTTTAATTGTTTTTGCTTGATGTGTTTAATTCATTTTGCCCTGGTGTGTTTAATTGTTTTTGCCTTGGTGTGTTTAATGAGTTTTGTCTGGTGTGTTTAATTGGTCAGCCCTGGTGTGTTTAATCGGTAGTCTGGTGTGTTTAATTGGTAGCCTGGTGTGTTTAATTGAACAAAATCTGGAAAAAAAAAAAAAATTGACAAACATGATCTAAATTTAAAAAAAAAAAAAAGGAATTTTAAAACAAAACAAGATTTGGAAAAAAAATAAAAAAAATCTAGAAATTTTTTTAAATAAAACAAAATCTGGAAATTTTGTAAACAAACAATACCCAAACTTAAGCACAACCACAACCACCCTTAAAATTAACAACTAACACTCAAATCTAAACCTTTCTTAAATCTAGAAATTTTTCAAAAAACAAAAAAACTGAATTTTTTATAAAAAAATTAAAAAAAAAATAATCTGAAGTTCATTGAAAAAATCTGGAATTTTTTCAAAATAATAAAAAAAAAAACCTGAATTTTTTTTTTAAAAATTTGGAAATAATTTTAAACAAAACAAAATCTGAAAAAAAAAATTCAAAATAATAAAAAAAGAAACTGAAAATTAAAAAAAAAAATCTGGAAACCGAATCACCCTTAAACCCAGATCGGACGACCGATGATCGGAAAACTCATTGGAAAAACCAAACTTAAACACAACCACCAAATCTGAAATTTTTTAAAAATCTGGAAAAAAACGAGAAAGAGAAAGAGAGGAAGAAGAAGGAGAGAAGACGTGAGAGAGAATAGAGGAGAGAAAGAGAGAAGAAGGAGAGAAAGAAGAAGAAGAAGGCGTGAGATCAGAGGAAAACGAGAGAGAGAAAGAGGAAAAAAAAGATTCTATAGAAAATGAGAGAGAAAAGGAGAGAGAAGAGGTTTACAAAAAAATAGGGGCATTTAAGTTTCTATAGTGGATTGTTTGACAAAAATAATCAATTTACTAATTGTGGCTAAAAACAATAAAACCCTTAATTTTTTGGTTAAAAAAGGGTGAAAATATATTTATGTACTGCTTTCTTAACCTATTGAAAATATAAATTTTCACTTATAAGTACGAATATTACAAATCATAACGTTTTTCTCTTGACTGTAGATATTGAATGTATATACATGCAATCTAATAGATATTGGATGTAAAGGTGGCAACTGATGTACCTAATGGCACATAATGGGCTATAACTGTCTATTGTGTCCACAAATAAGAGTAAGTGTTGCGGTATTTACACCCCTAAAAAACCGTATGTACACCCCTTTTGTACATACACCACATTAATCTTTTTAAAAATGTTATAATTTGTAACCACACCCCACATATTACAAATATGCCCTTACTTTCTTTTTTTTACATAAAATATGACATTTCTTTTAATTTTTGAAAAAAAAATACTAAATAAATATGTTATAAAGTATTAAAAAAAAAAAATGAATATATACACACACGCACACGAAAGAACCGCCTCCTCCTACCAGAATTAGGATGGACTATTTAATATAATAATTTTTTCTTATTTTTTTATGAATTCTTTTTCATTTGAAATTTTTATTGAAAATAGTAGTACATGTTATGCAATTAACCTGAGATCTTGTAGTTTCTTGAAGATTGAAGTCCAGCCAACTTGAGCACCACTTAGGACTAGCAAATACTTTCAAAAAAATAAAAAACTAAAAATTAAACTTAATTCATGTTACCTTTGTGATTAAAAAAGATATATTTAATTTTTTTTTAAAAGAGAAATATTTATTTTAATCATTTTAATATTGTATTAATTTGTTGTATGAGATATACATTTATTTTAATCAATTTAATAATTTTATTTAAGGGTAATATTGGAATTTTTTAAATATATTGATTTGGGGTGCACATACATGATCATTGCTTGTCACATGCCTTGTGTGAGCAATAGGAAGAACCTAGTTCTTAATTGTGTAATCGTAAACAAGCCCTAAAATCGAATTGAAGTGCTTAATGAGACTAAATGAGAACATAGAGTGGTCTAAGAAGGTTGTATTGATTCCCTAGTGCTTTCTCCATGTATTTACTACTTGTGTGTTTCTTTGTTGTGTTAGCTTAGTTTTTAGTCACAAGATTGCATTTTTATTTCTCAAGCTTGCATCTTTAGTTTTAAATTTACATTTTTAGCTTACAAGTTTGCATTTTTAAGCATTTTCAAGAAACCAAATCACTTTTTCAAACCAAAGCATTATGCAATTTAATTTCACGCACTTAGAATAGATTTTTCCCTAGACTAAGTAGTTTCAACCGATTGAATCACCGATCCTAGTGAACAAACTTAAATTTCAATTGAACGTAAATCTTTACTGCATCAATTTTGGCGCCGCTGCCGGGGATCTACGTAGATTCATTAGTTGAATCTAGTTAGTTTAGTTTAGGTACTGTGTGTTATTTTACTTTTTAGTTTTATTTTAGTTTTTGTATCTTTTTACTTCGTTGGTAGTTTTGTTTTTGGTATCTTTTTACTTCGTTGGTAGTTTTGTTTTTGGTGTTTTAGGTCTCAGGTGCATGCACAGACGTCGTTCGCGAGAAGGATTTATGTTTCCTGCTAACGATATGGAGTCAATGTGGAAATTGTGGACATAAGATATAGAGCTGTCCATTTAGAATGGAATTTCTGGAACCCTACAATCTGAAACCTAATAGCAAACCATATGGAGATTTCTACAATCCAAGGCTGAGCTACAAGCCATATAACAATTCTTACAACATGGATTAGAGGAATAAACAAGAATTCTCGTGGAGCTACAATGAGGTCAATACCTGTGAGCAGCTTATCTCGCCCTACCAACCAAGAGAGCTATCACTTGAGAAGATAGTGAACAACTTAGTTCAAGCATCCCAATCTACTGAGGAAAGCTTGAACAATTTCATCCAATCCACTTATCAAATCTGTGAAAATGTGGAAGCTTGTTTGGAAAGAATTGAAGTGCACCTTGATACCATCATGAAGCTATGCAAAGTCAAGTGTATGAAGAGTTCCCAAGCCAACTGGAGCTAGAAGATGTTGCCACATTCCCTTTGAATGATGTAGAAAAGGAGGAGACGGAAGAAAAAGTAAAGGAAGCGGATGATGTCCCTTTCGAGGAACCGCTCCTATACAAGGAACTCAAGCCTTATGTCCCTCCCATTGCTTTTGCAAGCCAAACAGAGCAAGATCGAGCTTTGGATTGCAAGATATGTGGAATGGATGGGCATAAGATATGGAACTGTCCTTTGAAAGAAGAATTCTTGATAGTGTCTAAAAGGCAAGATCAAGTTATTTCTCAAAGCATTCAAGCATTCCAACAAAGCACTAAAGCCTACATACAACAAACAGAGCAAGAGGAGGCTATCAACATCCTTTCTAATGATGAAGAAGTGGAAAAGGGACCCGAACCTTACTTTCTACCAAGTCCTTCTCCGGGCCGCCTACACAAGGGCTCCATGGATAAGTTACTTTTTTGTTTTATTGAGCTAGTATTTAAATGGTATACTAACTTATCCCTGTTCTTTGTGATTAGGAACATGCCATCTTGCGACAAATACTTCCAAAACCTAATCATATATAGGCACAAATTTGAGACATTAGAGTTCGGTTGAGTTTAGAGCTTGCACTCGTCTTGCCGAGACGTTAAATTAAGCACTTGGTGGGAGGCAACCCACCTAGGTACATTTCTTTCATAGTTTATATTTTTTTCTTTTGTTTTTACATTTTTGTTTAGAATAAGTGTACGGATTTTTGTGTTGTGTTTAGTGCCTAGGATGTTTATGTTTCTTGCTTCCAATGCTTCATTTATTTATTGTCCATGCATCTCACGTCATATAAAAATTGAAGACAATGTTTAGATTAGGTTTGAGGGTGTGGATTCATCATTTGAGTCATTTTTTATTTTACTTTTTCAAGTTTTTTCTTTGACCTTTGAAAAAGTACCCTGTTTTGAAAATTTTGAGGCCAAATGTTTCATGGAAACTATACGTTTTGGTGAGGAAATAAATTATTTCATCCACGCTGTGTTCTTTGATTTTTCGATATGGTTCCAACGGTATAAAGAACATAAATTCTAGGCAGGGGTTCAAAAGTTATGAACGTTTCTTCGACCAAAGGTCATGGGCGATGCCTTGTTTTGAAAAACTGCACGTGAACCATCTTCAACGTCCATTTACACATTTTTTCAATTTGAATTTTGAAATGTTTTATGAATGAAAAATGTGCATTTGCATGTCCATTTTCATGTGCCAAAATTTTAGAGAGTTTTATTAAGTAGTTTTGAAAATATGCACTAAAGAGGGGACATATGTCGATTTAAAAAGTCACCAGTTTTTGGAATTTTATCCTCCATGTTGAGATGGTCTTTCACATTGTGTTTTTTGTGTTTTGCATTGTGTTAGGTGCACCGTTAGGCCGGATTCTTTTGTTTCCAACATTGGGGACAATGTTGAGTTTTGGTTTGGGGGTGTAGTCGCTTTTGTGAGTCGTCTTTTTGAGTCTTGAGTCTTTTTTTGGTGTCAATTTTTTCAAAATTGTCGCATGGCCAAAATTTTCGAGCTTTAAATAGCTTGGGTGTGATGCCTTGAGTGTGTGCTTGTGGCGAGTTTATTTATACTAGATGAGCTTATTAGTAGCTTGTTGTCACCCTAGGGTTTCGATCTCTTGCACTTTCATGGGCTAGTCCCATCCTTTTTGTGCTTAAGTTGAAGGGACTCGGTGCTCAAGCGCCTTGTTCTCATAGTGGAGATTACCTAGTGAGTTCACAAATACAAGCCTTAAAGAACGCATTTTGAGTGTTATCATTGTTCTATTCTTAAACACTTTTCACGTCATGTGCATCATGTGCCATAGGACATTGCATCATATTTGTGGATTGTTTGGTGGACGCTTACATTCCCTTGATAGATGGATTGGTTGAGATGATCTTAGGCAATGTGTGTGCATTAACTACCATATTTAGCCTAAACACTTATCAATGTCCCTAATGTGTGATCCATTGCCAACTTTGAGGTTAAACACTTATCTTTCATTTGGAACCACAACATAACCATATAACCACAAGCCCAAACACCTGCCTACCCTTGTTGCCAATTATGTTAGGATGTGTAGTTGTGGCCTTGAAAGGAATAGCTCTAATGTGTCAAAATAGCGTGTACTTAGGCAGAAGAGTGTAATGTGCTAGCAAAAGCTCAAAAATGTAAATGTGCTAAAAATGAGCACTTATGAGCTTAAAAATGTCAAAAGCAAAATTGTGAAAGAAAAGAAAAAAAAACTATTGAAGAATTAAATGTAAATGTACTCAAATAAATTGGAGTGCAAATGTGAAAGCACAAGTATAATGAAAAGTTATGCCTAGACGCTAGCGTTTAAAAATGGTAAGCAAGTAGAGCTAAGTAAGGGTGTTATGTATTGTGTCTTAGCATGATTGGTGACCTTAGAATCCAATTTTTCCTATTCTTTCTTTCACCACATCTCACCCAATGGCCCCATTACAACCTAGGGAAAGACCTATTTAATCTTCAAAGAAATTTAGATTGGGAATGTTTGTTGAAGCATGATCTTTCCACGTCCATGGCATTTGATTCCTTCCTAGGCTAGTCCACAAAAAATTAGCGGTCTTTCATTGTTAAATTGTATGCAATGCATTAGATTCCTATGCATAAACTTTATCTTTGCATACATTGCATGAGTGTGAATGTAGGACTTCGAGCGGAAAGAAAAGAGAGAATCCACATGAGGCTTAGAGTTGAAGCGAATTACGTTCGAGGTGTGAGAGTGAGTAGTTCCTAATATGAGAGCTCTACTTCAAGTAGAGCTAAGTAAGGGTGTTATGTATTGTGTCTTAGCATGATTGGTGACCTTAGAATCCAATTTTTCCTATTCTTTCTTTCACCACATCTCACCCAATGGCCCCATTACAACCTAGGGAAAGACCTATTTAATCTTCAAAGAAATTTAGATTGGGAATATTTGTTGAAGCATGATCTTTCCACGTCCATGGCATTTGATTCCATCCTAGGCTAGTCCACAAAAAATTAGCGGTCTTTCATTGTTAAATTGTATGCAATGCATTAGATTCCTATGCATAAACTTTATCTTTGCATACATTGCATGAGTGTGAACATAGGACTTCTAGCGGAAAGAAAAGAGAGAATCCACATAAGGCTTAGAGTTGAAGCGAATTACGTTCGAGGTGTGAGAGTGAGTAGTTCCTAATATGAGAGCACTTTTAGGTGTGAGATTCGTTATTGTGTGAGTTCCCTTGAGTGCCTTCGAGTTGCTTTAGAACATCTTGCATGAGTCTACTTCTCTTTATCACACTCCATTGTATCTCATCACTGGTTGGACATGCGACCATTTGAATTCTTTATTGGTCTCTAGGATGTAAGGATTCCCTTTAATTGATTGGCTTATTTCGTGGTCAAACCACATGTTGGGGTTTGGTTGTAAGGGTAGTCTAGGTGCTTAGTTGAAGATCAAGACCCTTTCCAAGACCTCAAGGTTGATAAGCACCAAAGGTAAAATTCTATGTGCTTACTTGTCTTGAAGAGATAGTTGCACACACTCACAACTCATGCATATGTTTAATCCTTGTATGTTGTGTGTCTTATTTGTGTGCCTTAATGCTCATTAACATCTCTTCTTGCATGTTAGTTTGATTGCATCTTGCATATCCAATTGCCTTGTTATGCTTAGACTTAGGATTGCATTTTTGCACTGGGCGCTCCCAAAAGCGCTCTACAAACAGCCCCCGTTGGGCGCTGTACAGACCTGATCGATTTAATTCGAGCGCTGTAGAGGCGCTCTACAAAGCGCTCTACGTAGAGCGACCTCTCTGATGGCGCTCTACAAAGCGCTCTACGTAGAGCGCCCCTCTGTTTTCTCGCGAGAACAGAGCAGGGGGCTCTACAAAGCGCTCTACGTAGAGCGCCCATGGCAAAATTGTGGTGTCACTTATCAAAATGACCACTCTTCATCTTGACACCCTATATATATGCCTCTTTGACTTTAGGTCAATTAAGTGAGTTGATTTTCTGATTTCATACTTAGAACATTTTTCAAGAGAAGAAAATTACAAAGAACTCACTTTTAACCACTCAAATCAAACCCCTTTTGCATCAAATTTCATATTGCATCTTCTATGTCTATATAGAGTGCATCCATGTATGGGTTTGCATCATCACAACTTGCTTGGTAAGATTTTGATTAATTTCATCTTATTTTAGTATTTTAAATACCAAGCCATCTCTTTTAAATTACTTGTATGTTTTAGATCATATGCTAAATACAAGTTAGAGATTATTTGTGATGAAAATGATTGAGTGTTGTTTTTGATAGATATCTAGGTTTTTATAATCTATGATTATCTATGCTATTTGACATGTCATTTAGCCATTAATATCTAGGATTGCTTTAATTGCAAATTCATCATCCTAGGTAAGCATCTAGAGTACCCTAGCTCTATATTGCATATTTGAATATCATTGCATATTCACATAGGGTTGTGCATCTCTTTTGAGAGATTGAAGTCTTGTGTGATTGACCGGGATTAGGTCGGACACCGGGAACAGGTGGTCACATAAGCAAGTAGGACTAGAGCCACTTTTAAAGGCCTGCGTGGTAGAAGTGGGGGGTTATTGACCGGAGTGTTAGACGAGGTCTACATAGGTTGTAAACTCCATTTCAATTAGTGGATTTCGAGGTCCGAGTGTGGCGCACTAAACAGCCCGTGGTTTTTCCCAGTGGTTGGGTTTTCCACGTAAACATCAAGTGTCATTTATTATTTCCGCATCTTATTACACTTGTATGTATTGTTGACTTGCTAGGGGTATTTTCGTAAAATTGACATGCACGCGAAAATTGGGTAAAAATTAGATAAAATCTATTCACCCCCCCTCTAGCTTTATATTAAACACGCCTCCAGAACTTTCATAGGAAATTTTTAGACAGAGTCATTTTGTCGTGTCTTTTTGTTTTTGTTTTTCGTTTTTAGTTTTGCTCGAGAACGAGCAAAAGATAGGTTTGAGGGTATTTGATTGTACTATTTTTGTTCATATTTTTAGGTCCCCAATTCCTACTTCTTGTGTTTGTTTCTTGGGTAAAATCGGGTATTTAATATGTTAAAATAAGTGTTTCAGGTATTATCAGAGTTCAAGGGCATTGGCGTAATTTTGAAGAATCAGGGGTCAAAGTGAAAATATAGAGAATATATTGAAGATCTTGTGATTAGAGAAGAGTTCAGGGGAGCTAATTGTAATTTTCCAGCCAGCACGCAACATGCCAAGTCATTAATGAAACGGCGCGTTTTGGCATGCTGCTGCTGACCTCAGCGTGATGTCACATCATGTTTTACCTCCAGCAACCCGACAGCAGACCCACCCGTCCGACCTGGTTTCAACACGGTATCATTCCATCCATTTTTCGGCCACTTTTTTGGTGGCTTTCCACCCAGATCAACGGCGTGCCCTCCCCATGTTCGTTTGCCACCAGTTTCGGCTCACCATGTAGAGAGATCATCGCAGTCATGGTGGTCGCCGTGAAGTTCACCCCCACCAACGGTGACTTTGGCAGCGACCTTTTTCCTTCAACATTCCAGAGATCTTCGCTGTCATGCTGATTGCCCCATCAACCGCTAACTTGACAGCGACCTCTTCAACTCCAAATGAACAAAGATCTTTGCCCCCAAGCTGGTTGCCCCCTCCAACAACGACCTTGGCAGCGACCTTCCATGCCAACTCAGCTCAAATGACGAATTTCAAACCTAATTTATGGGCATCTATATATATATATCATGTTTTCTTTGTTCTTAAAAGCCTTACATCAGATTTTCCGCCCCTTTCACAACCCATAAACAACACACACAACCTTTTCCACCCTTTTTACACCCATACCTCACTTCTCTAAACCCTAGATCTAGGAATTATCTCACCACACCCAAAACCTTTCCACACTCCTACATCATCTCCATACATACGAAAATCACCCAAGCTACAACCTTTTTACACCATTTCATAATCCTTTCCACATATTCCCTTTTACACAGCCATTTCCATCCATTTTTGGAAGCTCATTCGAGGAAGGAGGAGAAGGAACTCAAGGAACAAGAGAAGCTCACATGGACTTTATGGGTTTTCTCTACACTTTTCCCTTATTTGTTTATTTTTTATTAATGTGTGACTAAACTTCATCTAGGGGATTGATGTAACCATATTGGACTACTCTATGTAATTAATTAGTCTACTCTTTAATTCAATTCGAAATTAGTCTCTCTTACTTGATTAGTTCGTGTTTGCCTACTACTCATATTATTTTGTGGCCTCAATTGATGTGGGTGTGTAGTGTAGACTATCTATGAAATTGGGTTTTGGTGTGAATGGCCTTTTTCCACCTTAATACCAATTATAAGCTTAGTAATTGAGAAAGATAATATATGCATGGCCTTGCTATGTTGTCTTGGCTTAGAGTTTTATGAAAATATTAGGTGATGATCCTTGCCTGTCACATGGCCTTGTGTGAGCAATGGGAAGAACCTAGTTCTTAATTGTGTAATCGTAAACAAGCCCTAAAATCGGATTGAAGTGCTTAATGAGACTAAGTGAGAACATAGAGTGGTCTAAGAAGGTTGCATTGATTCCCTAATGCTTTCTCCATATATTTACTACTTGTGTGTTTTCTTATTGTTTTAGCTTAGTTTTTAGTCACAAGATTGCATTTTTATTTCTTAAGCTTGCATCTTTAGTTTTAAGTTTACATTTTTAGCTTACAAGTTTGCATTTTTAAGCATTGTCAATCATTTTCAAGAAACCAAATCACTTTTTCAAACCAAAGCATTATGCAATTTAATTTCACGCACTTCGAATAGATTTTTCCCTAGACTAAGTAGTTTCAACTGATTGAATCACCGATCCCAGTGAACGAACTTAAATTTAAATTGAATGTAAATCTTTACTGCATCACCTGTCTCTGATATGGAGAAAGTCTTTCAGTTTGCTCGTGGTTTGGGACAAAAATACGAGAATTTTCATCTTGCCATGATTACGAAACCTCCATACCCAAGCTTTAATCAATTTGTGCTTACTCTTCAAGGTCATGAGCAAACCATGGCTGCACAGCGCGAAAAAGAAAGAGTATTGTAAGTTCCTCAAAGTTTGATTAGCTTATTTCGTGGACAAACCACAATTTGGGGTTTGATGTAAGGGTAGCTTTAGGCTTCTTATGGTTGGTGCTTTGCACAACCAACGCCCTCTCAAGTCCTCAAGAGAATGAGCACCAAAGGTAAATTTCTATGTGCTTACTTGCTTTGAAGAGATATAGTTACACACACTTAACTCATGCATAATTCTTATTATTGTATGTTGTGTGTTTTTATTTGTGTACTTTCATGTTCATTAATCTCTCTTCTTACATGTTTAATTATTTGCATCTAGCTTGTTAAATGTCTTATCTTGTTAAGCTTTAGGATGCATTTTCTTCACTCACACACTTGCACTTTCTGCATGAGAAGGCCTTGGCCTTCTCTACTGCAGTTGGATAACCGCGGTAGTCTGCCTTTTGCGAGAACGCCCAATACACTGTAGTTTTCTTGGATGCCTATATTTACCCCTCTTTCATTTTAGGTCATCCCTAAGAGTTCCAAAAGCATATTTGTCTCTTAGAACATATTTCAAGAGACAAAAATTCACAAGAACTCACCTTTAAACACTCAAAGTCATTCCTTTGTGCATCAAAGTTCATCAAGCATCATCTATAATCATATATGATGCATCCATGCATGGTTTTGCAACATCACATCTTGCTTGGTAATGTTTTCACTAACTTCATCTAATTTTAGTGTCTTTCTTAGCAAGCCATCTCTTTTATCACTTGTATGCTTTTAGAATATTATTCTAGTTACAAGATAGAGATTGTATGTGGTGTATTGATTGAGTGTTGTATTGTGATAGCTTTCTAGGTTTTCATAATCTATGTTTAGCTAAGCTTTATGACATGTCATCTAGCTATTCATATATAGGATTGTTTTAATTACCATATTTTCATCCTAGATAAGCATATAGGGTTCCCTAGCTCTTAGTGCATTTTGGATATTCATACATATTCACATAGGCCATATTATCTCTTCATTAAGAAGTAAGTCTTGTGTTGCTTCCGAGATTAGGTTGCTTAAATCACAAGCAATTGGACTAGGTTCACTTATACCGGGATTAGGTAGTGGTGGTGAGTTATATACTGGGATTAGGTTGTAATCACCTTTACCATTAGTGGATTCGAGGTTCGAGTGTGGCGCATTTACTAGCCTGTGGTTTTTCTCTCTTGAGGGTTTCCATGTAAAAATCAAGTGTCTTTCAATTCCGCACTTATTACACTTGATTTATTGCTTAACAACCTAATCAAACAGAATTCAACAAAGACAAGAGCAATTCAAGCAACAACAAGACCCCAGTAATACTACTGGCAAGGTTACATGTCAGATTTGTGGGAGATCAAACCACCTCGCAATCAACTGCTGGTATCGGTTCGATTACTCATATCAATATGAAAAGCTTCCACAAGCCCTTGCTGCCATAGCTCTCAATGAAAATGATCTTTCTTTCTATGTCAACTTAGGAGCTACATCCCATATGATTAACGATCCGGGTAAATTATCCCATGTCATACCTTACAATGGAAATGATGTCATTTATGTTGGGAATGGAAATAGTCTGCCTATAACTTACACTGGAGATACCTGTGTTGACACTAAAGATGGAAAATTAAAACTGAAAGATGTTATTGTTGTACCTGAGTTGAAAAAGAATTTGTTATCTATTGGGAAATTCACTTCTGATAATTATTGCTCTTTTGAATTTACTTATTCTGGTTTTGTATTAAGGATCAAAAACAGAGACCGATAGCAAGAGGAACTAAGAGAGGACAACTTTATTCTTTGGATGAACCATTTCAGTAGGCTTTTAGTGCAGTAAGGAAAAGTGGCTCTTATTCTATTTGGCACCAACGGCTTGGCCATCCTAACTTGAAGACATTGTCTTTGTTGAAGGAAAAGAAAGTCATTGATGTCACTAAATGGATTACTACACCATTTGTATGTATTAGTTGTCAATTGGGGAAGAGTTGTAAACTACCATTTATTTCTTCGAATAAAATTTGAGTTGCCTCTTGAAAATATTCACTGTGATCTTTCGGGGCCTGCCCCTATTATTTCCAATCAAAGATTTTGATACTATGCAATATTTGTGGATGATTATTTTCACTTTACGTGGCTTTCTCCTTTAAGAAGGAAATTATATTTCTTTGGATGCCTTCGAAAGTTTCAAAATCTTGTTGAAAATCAGTTTGATCATAAAATCAAAAATTTTCCAATGTGATGGTGGTGGCGAGTTTAGTTCAAATTCTTGTCTTGATCATATAAATAAGAGTGGAATTCAACTGTGAATCTCATGTCCAAGTACACCTGAGCAAAACGGTGTTGTAGAGAGAAACCACAGACATATATATAGTTGAGACAAGTTTGACATTACTCTTCCATGCTAATTTACCTACTTCTCTTTGGGTTGAAGTTTTTTTCACAGCTGTCTACTTGATTAATCAACTGCCATCCTCATCTTTAAAATTTGAGAGTCCTTATTATAAGCTTTATAAACGGGATCCAAATTATAATAGCGTGCGGGTGTTAGGGTATCGATGCTTCCCTTCTCTAAGGCATCATGGTGGTTCAAAGTTCACAAAGAAAACATATCCTTATGTTTTCTTGGGTTATTGCCCATACCAAAAGGGTTGCCCATACCAAAAGGGCTACAGATGTCTAGAGCCAGAAACGAAACGAGTCTACATCTCTCACCATGTAGTGTTTGATGAAGAATATTTTCCATACAAGGCCATTGAGAAAAGGCTTATTAATTCTCCATTGATGGTGTCTAAATTTCCTTTAATGGGTGAATGGTTTGATAGTGCCAAAATACAGTCAGATTCACTAGAAGATTCTACTTCAAAAATAGAATCATTGACCAAGCATAATGAGGAAAAATCTCTTATGTTTAATGCTAACAATTCACATTGCTGTGATTTTCCTTTTGTTTCAGGTCAAGATCAAGCACTTTCCAAAAATAATGTTAGGATTCCCGTTGTGTTTAATTGGCTTATTTCGTGATCAAACCACATGTGGGGATGCTTTGTAAGGGTAGCTTAGATGTTGTGTTATTGCTTAGGCCCTTTTGAAGACCTCACTATTGACAAGCACCAAAGGTAATATTCTAAGTGCTTACTTGTCTTGAAGAGATAGATGCACACACTCACAACTCATGCATATGTTTAATCCTTATATGTTGTGTGTCTTTTATGTGTGCCTTAATGCTCATTAACATCTCTTCTTGCATGTTAGTTTGATTGCATCTTGCATATCCAATTGCCTTGTCATGCTTAGACTTAGGATTGCATTTTTGCACTGGGCGCCCCCAAAAGCGCTGTACAGAAGCGCTGTACGAACAGCGCCCATTGAGCGCTGTTCAGACCTGATCGATTTAATCGGTCGCTGTTGGGTCGCTGTTGTGGCGCTGTACAAAGCGCTGTACGTACAGCGCCACTCTGTTTCCTCGTGAAAACAGAGCAAGGGCGCTGTACAGGCGCTGTACAAGGGCGCCCTACGTACAGCGCCCATGGCAAATAGTGGGCAAACTTATCAAAACGACCACACTTTGTTTTGGCCCCCTATATATATGCCACTTTGACTTTAGGTCAATTACAAGAGTTCATATTCAGATTTCATACTTAGGATATTTTTCAAAGAGAAGAAAAATTCCAAGAACTCATTTTTAATTACTCAAACACCTTTTCCATGATCATCAATCATCATCTAGCATCATCTTAGATCATCTAGATGACATCTTGCATGGATTTTTCATCATACTTTGCTTGGTAAGCTTTTCACTAATATCTTACATATTTTGTGTTTCTCTTATCTAGCAATCTCAATTTAATTACTTGTATGTGATTTTATATTTGTTGAATACAAGATTGAGATTAGTATGATGTATGTTTGAGAAGTTGTATTGTGCTAGCATATTAGGTTTTTGTGCTTGATATTGATTAGCTAAACTATTTGACATGTCATTTAGTTTTGATATCTAGGATTGTTCTTAATTGCATATTAATCATCTTAGATAAGCATATAGGGTTTCCCTTGCTCTATGTTGCATTTTGGATATTTTCATATATTCACTTAGGGTTGTATTCTCTTCAAGAGAAGCTAAGTCTTGTGTGTAGCAATCGGGATTAGGTTGCTTAGATCGCAAGCAAATTGGACTAGGTTCACTCATACCGGGATTAGGTAGGTGTGTGATTACTTCCGGGATTAGGTTGTAATCGTTTGCACATTTAGTGGATTCGAGGTTCGAGTGTGGCTTACTTACATAGCCCGTGGTTTTTCCCGTGAGGGTTTCCACGTAAAAATTCAAGTGTTAATTTAATTTCCGCACCATATTACACTTGCTTGTTTATATTATCTTGAGGGTAATTTCGTAATTTTGACTAACACGAAAAATTGGGTAAAAAGCGTAAAATCTATTCACCCCCCCTCTAGATAGCTTTATACACACCGTGGTATATTTAGTTTCAATTGGTATCAGAGCGGGTTCCTAGACATACATAGGTGATCCTTGCTTATTTTGGTGTGTGTTGCATTTTGTGTGATTTTTGATCATTCATACATTTGCATTCATTTCATTCATTCATAAACACTATGAGTGGAAACGGTGGAAATGGTGGTGGCCACGAAGGAGCTTCTAGCACTAGGCCTCCACTTCTTACCGGATTGAACTATTCCCAATGGAAAGGGAAGATGGAATCCTACATATGCCAAATTCATGACCGTGCATGGATGGCGGTGGAAGACGGATATGATCTCCCTATGATGACTCCCGCGGGTGGAGGAGAAGATGTTTTGAAGCCTAAGGCGCAATGGAACGCGCAAGAGTTTGATGCTTCAAAGTGGAATAGGAAGGCGTTGCATGCCATCTTGTGTGCCATGGACGAAAATCAATACAAGTTGATTCAAAATACTAGGATAGCTAAGGAGGCTTGGGACATCCTAGAGATTGCACATGAGGGAACCGAAGTAGTGAAGGACTCCAAGCTTCAAGTCCTCCAAACTCAATTCGAGACGCTTAAGATGGAGGAGAATGAGTGCTTCAACGACTTTGAGATCAAGTTGATGGATATAGTCAACCAAAGCCATCAACTTGGTGATCCATATTCGGATAGGAGAATCAAGCAAAAGATTATGAGATCTCTACCCGATAGGTTTGAATCAAAGGTGACGGCTTTAGAAGAAAATAGTGGTTATAAGGATATGAAGCCGAGTGAGGTGATTGGGAGACTTCTAGCTTATGAGTCTAGGAAAGGGCCTATCTCCACACCCACTAAAAAGCAAAAAGGAATTGCTTTAAAAACCTCCAAGGATGAAAAGGAGGAAAAGAAGGTTGACTCGGATGAAGACCTTGCCTTGTTTGTAAAAAGGTTCAACAAGGTTATGAAGTTTAGAAGGAAGAGCTTTGGGTCAAAAGGTCAAGATTTGAAGAAAAAGGGCTCTTTCAAGAAGTTTGAACCTAGGCAAGAAAGGACCGAAAGGAAAGGGGTCCGTTGTTTCGAGTGTGGTGGCATAGGTCATTTTGCCCCCGATTGTGCAAACCATGTTGAGAAGAAAAAGGGGAAAGTGATGGCCGCCACTTGGAGTGGAAGTAGTGATGACTCCTATGAGGGAGATGAGTCTTCGGATGATGAAGAGCTCATGGCTAATCTCCTAGCTTTTGCCTCCTCCCATAAAAGCAAAAGTGCTAGTGAGAGAGAGGAAATGAGTCAAGAGGAAAATGACTCAAGTGATGTAGAAAGTGATTCCTCCTCTAACTCCATGAATGGATTTATGGAGAAAAAGGAGTTTGCTAAATATCATGCCGAATTTAATGATTTAGCAATCAAGAGTACAAGAAAGATCAAGATGTTGAGAGAAGAAAATCTTGAACTTGCATCTCAAAATGACCACTTAAGTGAACAAGTGGAGAAATTCAAGAAGATGGAAGATAAGCTAAAAGAGGAGTTAGTCTTATCTAGGAGGAGTGAGGATAGTCTAAAGAGGGAGCTTGAAGAAGTTAGAGAATCTATGACTAGGATGGATTCTAGCACCAAGAAGCTTGACCATATGCTTGGTGTTGGAAAGAGTCCATGTGACAAGAGGGGTCTTGGGTATGAAGATGACAAGAAGATCTCAACCTCTAACAAGACCATATTTGTCAAGAGCTTGAAGAAAGAAGAAACTTCACTTGTGCAACTTCCTAGAAAGAAGTTAGAAATAGGACAAAGTTCAAATGCTCAAGTGAAGATGGGGCCAAGAAGGCAACCTCAAGCTCAACCCCCTAGGGTTCCTCAAGCCAACATTTCTCCTCAAATGGCTCACAAAGGAAAGAGGCCTATCATGCAACCTCAAGCTTGGAAGCAACCTAGACCGGTTCAACAACGAAGACGCATTGAACCCCTTCATCCACAAAGACAAGGACAAGGTATGATTCCTTATTTTACTCCTATTTGTCACTTTTGTGGATTTGTTGGTCATATTAGACCACAATGCTTTCGCTATATAAAAATGTGCAAAACTAGAAGCATGATAGAGAAGAAAAAGAAAAGAGCCATGATGCATGTTCCTAGGAATAATGATATTGATTTGCATGATCCTAGGAATAATAGAGCACATGTACCAAAGACCACTAAGAAAGCCAAAATTGTTGCTAAGTGGATTAGAAAGAATGAAAATGTTTGCCATGTTGCACAAATAGCCTTGAAGGCAAATTCTTCTAATTTTTGGTATTTGGATAGTGGGTGCTCTAGGCACATGACGGGAAACAAGAGTTTCTTCGAGACTCTTGTTATGGAGGAAGGTGGATATGTCACTTTCGGTGATGGATCCAAAAAGAAGGTTGTAGGGAAAGGATCCATTTCCGTTCCCGGTTTACCCTCCTTATCCGATGCTTTATTTGTTGATGGCTTGAAAGCCAATTTAATAAGCATTTCACATCTAAGTGATGAAGGATATTCCGTCTTGTTTAGTAAAAATGATTGCTCAATCCTAAAGCCCGATGGACAAACCTTATTGAAAGGTATGAGATCTAGCGACAATTGCTATTGTCTTGAAGCTAGAATAGTCTCAAACAATGTGTCCATGGATGAGCAAGTTGAGTTGTGGCATGAAAGACTTGGCCACATGAACTTTAGGGATTTAAGAACCCTTGGAAAGTTCGAGTGTGTGCGTGGCCTCCCTAAGCTTGGGAAGAAAGCCAATGGTATTTGTGGACCTTGCCAACAAGGAAAACAAACCAAAAGCATGCACAAAAAGGGCAAGTATCTCTCCACCAAGGAGCCCCTAGAGCTTCTCCACATGGATCTCATGGGTCCTATGCAAACCGAGAGCTTAGGTGGAAAGAGATACATTTTTGTTTGTGTTGATGATTTCTCTAGATTTACATGGACATATTTTCTTAGAGAAAAATCCGAAACTTTTGATAAGTTTAAAATGCTTTGTACTAAATTGCAAAATGAAATGAATTCTAATATTAGAAGCATTAAACGGATTAGAAGTGACCATGGGAGGGAGTTTGAGAATGCCTCTTTTGAAAGCTATTGTGATAGCCTAGGCATCTCCCATGAGTTTTCCGCTCCTAGGACACCTCAACAAAATGGGGTTGTTGAGAGGAAGAATAGGGTCCTCCAAGAGATGGCCCGTGTGATGTTGCTTAGCAACAATGTCCCTAGGAACCTATGGGCCGAAGCCATCAACACGGCTTGCTATATAGGAAATAGAGTGTTCCTAAGGCCCGGTACTAGAAACACCTCCTATGAATTATGGAAAGGCAAGAGGCCAAATGTTAGCTACTTCCACACATTTGGGAGCAAATGCTACATTTTAAATGACCGTGATCAACTTGGCAAGTTTGATGCTAAGAGTGATGAGGGTATCTTTATTGGCTATGCCTTGAATAGTAGAGCCTATAGAGTTTTCAACTTGAAGACTCGAACCGTCATGGAATCATCAAATGTTGTCATTGATGATACAAGGCTCAAGTCCAAAAATGATGAGGAGGAGGATGTTTTAGAGGATGACTCTCCTTTGGAGAGGGTTGTGGTGACTCCCAATGTTGGGACATCTAATGAAGTCACACAACCTAGTACTAGAGTTCCTAACTTGGACTCTAATGAACCCGCTCCATGGGTTAGAAGACTCCATAACAAAGAGGATGTTATTGGAGATGTTAATGAGGGTGTTAGAACTAGGCGTCAAATAGCTAATCTAATTAGCTTGACATGCTACACCTCTCAAATAGAACCCAAAAAGGTTGAAGAAGCCTTAAATGATGAATTTTGGGTTCTTGCCATGCAAGAAGAGCTAAGCCAATTCGAAAGGAATGAGGTTTGGACTCTAGTTCCTAGGCCTAAGACCACTAATGTCATAGGCACCAAATGGATATTTAGGAACAAATCCGATGAGGATGGCAACATAGTGCGGAACAAGGCTAGACTTGTAGCACAAGGGTACTCTCAAATTGAGGGTATCGACTTTGAGGAGACTTTTGCTCCCGTTGCCCGCTTAGAGTCCATTAGGCTTCTCTTGTCCATCTCTTGTGTGCACAAGTTCAAATTGCACCAAATGGATGTCAAGAGTGCCTTCCTCAATGGCTTCTTGCAAGAGGAAGTGTTTGTTGAACAACCTAAGGGGTTTGTGGATGCACACCACCCCAATCATGTCTATCGCCTCAAGAAGGCACTTTATGGGTTGAAACAAGCACCGAGGGCTTGGTATGAGCGCCTCACTCAATTTCTTGTTGACAACAACTACACAAGAGGTAGTGTTGACAAGACACTATTCATCAAGAGAGACAATGATGAGCTTTTCATAGCTCAAATATATGTTGATGATATAGTTTTTGGCTCCACCAACAACACCAAAGTCCAACAATTTGTTGATGTCATGTCTCTTGAATTTGAGATGAGTCTTGTTGGTGAGCTAAGTTACTTCCTAGGTTTGCAAATTAGGCAAATGCATGATGGGATTTTTATAACCCAAGCCAAATATGCTAAGAACCTAGTGAAGAAGTTTGGTTTAGAGAAAGCCAAACATTGTGATACACCCATGAGTACCACTTTGAAGCTAAGCAAGGATGCTAGTGGTAAAAGTGTGGAACAAACTCTATATCGTGGCATGATAGGTAGCTTGCTTTATTTGACCGCAAGTAGGCCCGATATATCTTTTAGTGTGGGTGTGTGTGCTAGGTACCAAGCGGATCCTAAGGAGTCCCACCTCTCTTGTGTGAAGAGGATCATTCGCTATGTGAATGGGACATCCAACTATGGGATTTGGTACTCTTTTGACACTAATGCTAGTCTAGTTGGCTTTAGTGATGCGGATTGGGCAGGAAATTGTGATGATAGGAAGAGCACATCGGGCGGTTGCTTCTTTCTAGGCAACAACTTGGTGTCTTGGTTTTGCAAGAAGCAAAACTCGATTTCCTTGTCCACGGCCGAGGCCGAGTACATAGCCGCGGGGAGTGGATGCACACAACTCCTATGGATGAAACAAATGCTTGTAGACTACGGATTCAACCAAGGTACTCTCACTCTCTTTTGTGATAACATGAGTGCTATTAATATTTCCAAGAATCCGGTTCAACATTCTAGAACTAAGCATATTGACATCCGCCATCACTTCATTAGAGAGCTTGTTGAAAATAAATGCATAGTACTTGAACATGTAGGTACTAATGATCAACTTGCGGACTTATTTACAAAACCCTTAGATGCTACTCGATTTAAAACTCTTAGTAGATCTATTGGGATATGCCTTGTGGAGTGATGTTCTATGATTGACCCCATATGGGGAACTCAAGCAAAGAGAGCTATTTTGCATTCATGTAACTTGCAAAAAATTTGATATAACTTATGCCTCTTCTTTTAATTGCTTGAGTAAGCTTGGTTGTACATATGTATATATGCTTTCAATTTCTATAAGTGTGAACCTTGCTTGTCTACAATCCATGTCATATTTATGTTCAAACATGCATTTTTGGACTAGGAGATTTACATAGGAAGTATGATGTGAATGACCTATAGTTATCTCCATGACATGATGTTTCTTAAATAACATGCTTATGCTAAATGAAAAAGCATGAAATTCATACAACATGCTCACATGAAAAGCATGAATTGATGATTGCATATTCTTAAAAATGCAAAACTTGTGTGAAAGCTAATGAGACTCAAAATGAATAAAGGATCTTGTATCCGTTCAAAGGAATTACATTCCAAATGTCTCTCTTTCTTTATTAGTTGAACATGGTTACTATCATACGGATTTCTTATCCGGAAAAATCAAATAGGGTGCAAAGTCGCTCATGCCATGTTTTGCTTATAAAGTTGGATATAGTTGCTCTTAAAATTGAAATCAATAATCTCTATATCCTTGCTTTTCCCATGACATTGGTGAAATTGGTTTGAATTCAAATTAGAAACCTTTGTCATTTGCTTTGCCAAATACCATTGTATTTTGGACTTGAATGCTATATGTCTTGTATGCAAAGCATGTTGGATTCACACATTTTCTCAAATAAATCTCCTTGTTTCTCTCAAATTAATTGAAGTGCATAAAGTGACTTATATGTATATGCATATCTTGCATGCTTCTATCTCTCGTTGCTTTGAGTGACCCGGTTGGGGACTACTCCTTTGCCTATATCATGACAAAAAGGGGGAGTAGGAAATGGTAAGGGGAGTTGCAAAATTTAGAAGCTTTTGTGCATTTTGGGGAGAACATACATTGAGGGGGAGTAACCCTTTGAGGGGGAGCATTGCATTTATCATTCATTGCATACATTTGCTAATGTTGTGCCTAAATTCTAAAAATGCAAATGCTTGGTATTGTTCTCACATGATTAATCTCACACTTTACTTGTATTGGAAATGCTAGAAACTTTATTTTCAGGGCTTGATTGTTCTACAAGAGATTGAAGACTTGAAGTTTTTACTTTCTTATCTCTTTGTAATGTAGATAATCATTGTAGTCCCGTAGTTTCTAATTCTTTGTGAGGAATCAATGTGAGTGGTGGTTTTGTCACGAAATAGCCAAAGGGGGAGATTGTTAGGATTCCCGTTGTGTTTAATTGGCTTATTTCGTGATCAAACCACATGTGGGGATGCTTTGTAAGGGTAGCTTAGATGTTGTGTTATTGCTTAGGCCCTTTTGAAGACCTCACTATTGACAAGCACCAAAGGTAATATTCTAAGTGCTTACTTGTCTTGAAGAGATAGATGCACACACTCACAACTCATGCATATGTTTAATCCTTATATGTTGTGTGTCTTTTATGTGTGCCTTAATGCTCATTAACATCTCTTATTGCATGTTAGTTTGATTGCATCTTGCATATCCAATTGCCTTGTCATGCTTAGACTTAGGATTGCATTTTTGCACTGGGCGCCCCCAAAAGCGCTGTACAGAAGCGCTGTACGAACAGCGCCCATTGAGCGCTGTTCAGACCTGATCGATTTAATCGGTCGCTGTTGGGTCGCTGTTGTGGCGCTGTACAAAGCGCTGTACGTACAGCGCCACTCTGTTTCCTCGTGAAAACAGAGCAAGGGCGCTGTACAGGCGCTGTACAAGGGCGCCCTACGTACAGCGCCCATGGCAAATAGTGGGCAAACTTATCAAAACGACCACACTTTGTTTTGGCCCCCTATATATATGCCACTTTGACTTTAGGTCAATTACAAGAGTTCATATTCAGATTTCATACTTAGGATATTTTTCAAAGAGAAGAAAAATTCCAAGAACTCATTTTTAATTACTCAAACACCTTTTCCATGATCATCAATCATCATCTAGCATCATCTTAGATCATCTAGATGACATCTTGCATGGATTTTTCATCATACTTTGCTTGGTAAGCTTTTCACTAATATCTTACATATTTTGTGTTTCTCTTATCTAGCAATCTCAATTTAATTACTTGTATGTGATTTTATATTTGTTGAATACAAGATTGAGATTAGTATGATGTATGTTTGAGAAGTTGTATTGTGCTAGCATATTAGGTTTTTGTGCTTGATATTGATTAGCTAAACTATTTGACATGTCATTTAGTTTTGATATCTAGGATTGTTCTTAATTGCATATTAATCATCTTAGATAAGCATATAGGGTTTCCCTTGCTCTATGTTGCATTTTGGATATTTTCATATATTCACTTAGGGTTGTATTCTCTTCAAGAGAAGCTAAGTCTTGTGTGTAGCAATCGGGATTAGGTTGCTTAGATCGCAAGCAAATTGGACTAGGTTCACTCATACCGGGATTAGGTAGGTGTGTGATTACTTCCGGGATTAGGTTGTAATCGTTTGCACATTTAGTGGATTCGAGGTTCGAGTGTGGCTTACTTACATAGCCCGTGGTTTTTCCCGTGAGGGTTTCCACGTAAAAATTCAAGTGTTAATTTAATTTCCACACCATATTACACTTGCTTGTTTATATTATCTTGAGGGTAATTTCGTAATTTTGACTAACACGAAAAATTGGGTAAAAAGCGTAAAATCTATTCACCCCCCCTCTAGATAGCTTTATACACACCGTGGTATATTTAGTTTCAAATAACAATGTAGTTATTGAGGATCAATCCATTAAAAATAATGTTGAAAATGGAGCCATAAATCTTAATAATGCTAGAAATGGAGCCACAAATCTAGGGTTTGAGGAGGAAAACTCGCCTCTTTCACCACCTAGTCAACACACTAATTCTACTCATGAAGACACTTTATTGACATATTTTGAAAATCAGAACTTGTCTTCCTCAGATCCCCTCTTTATGCAAAATTCAGAATCAGATGTTTCACAAGATCAACGTTTGACTCGAGACTATCGCCCTCCAGCCTATCTAAGAGATTATGTGTCCTCTGAACAACAATTACAATGCCCTTGTCATGGAAAATACAAATCCTACTGAACCAAGAACTTTAAAATCTGTTCTTAATGACCTAAGATGGGTTAGTGCCATGCGTGAAGAGTTGGATGCACTCCATAAAAATCAAACATAGAGACTTGTGCCTCGCTCTACAAATACCAACATTATTGGGTCAAAGTGGGTCTTTCGGCTTAAATACAAAGAAGATGGGTCCATTGAGCGTTTTAAGCCTCGACTTGTCGCAAAGGGTTTTTCTCAGATTTATGGACTTGATTACGATGAGACTTTTAGCCCGGTTGTTAAACCGACAACAATTTGACTTGTCATTTCCATATCTCTATCTCTCGGTTGGTGCATGAGACAATTAGATGTCAAAAACGCATTCTTACATGGACATCTCGAGGAGACTGTTTATATGGAGCAACTACTTGGATTCATTGTCTCTCATCTTCCTACTCATGTGTGTTTCTTGAATAAATCACTCTACGGGCTAAAGCAAGCCCCTCGTGCCTGGTTCGACAGACTCTCACAATACCTTTTCACCTCGGCTTCTATTGTAGTAAGGCAGACTCATCTCTCTTTGTTCTACACACAAATAGCATGGTTACCTTGCTTCTCATTTATGTTGATGATATATTGGTGGTTGGCAATGATAATATTTTCATCACTGATCTCATTCAACAACTTGGTTTTGAATTTGCTATTAAAGATTTAAGGCTTCTTCATTACTTTCTTGGTATAGCAATTAAGTCATTTTAGGATGGAGTTTTCTTATCTTAAGCAAAATACACTCAAGATCTACTCACTCGCACTTAACTGCTTGAAAGCACTGCCAATGCTACACGTATGAGTCTCAAGGAAAAAGCATTAACATCTTATCATGATCCGGTTGATGCCTCTTCCTGTCATAGCATTGTTGGAGCATTACAATAGCTCACATTCACTCGACCTGATATCATTCACGCTGTTAATCAGGTTTGCCAGCACTTCAACAATTCTACCATGGTTCACATGAAAGCTATAAAACGCATCCTAAGATATCTCAGAGGAACACAAGACTTCGATGTGCGATTTCTCTCTGGTGGCTCTTCTTCTCTCAATGGTTTTTGCGACGTAGATTGGGCTGGTTGTCCCACAACACAACGTAGTACTTCTGGATTCTATATCTTTCTTAGTGCCAATTGTATTTCATGGAGCTCCAATAAGCAACCTACAGTATCTTGGTCTAGCTCTAAAGCAGAGTACCACTTTTTGGCATCTGCCACTGCTGAACTCACTTGGCTTACCTTTCTACTTCTGGACTCTCATCACTCGATACATTGCTTTCTTTTCACAACCGGCAGATATATTTACAAAACCTCTCCCTAAAGCTGCATTCACACTCTTTCGAAGCAAGATGGGTGTCCACTGTCATTCCCCCTCCAGCTTGAGGGAGCATGTTAAGGAAAACAATTCAAATGGAGCATATCTTGGAGAAAATTCTGTCACCAAATCAGAAAGTCAAGATGTCACTATTGTCTACAATAAACCATCCCAAAATCAAGGAAAATCAAGAGATTTGTCAAATATACTGATCTGATTTGGTTTGCAATCACGTAAATTGATCTTTGTATTTATTCTTGTAAAAGCTTCCTTATTTCCTCTAAGTACTACATCTATATATTGTAAGAACTATCAATGAGAAGCCGGTAAAAAAACTTTAGAAATTCTCAGGTCCAATGGGTAGAGATGCACATTTGGGGAATGGGGACGGATATAAGTCTCCCCATCCCCATCCCCACTTCCCAAACCCTTCCCCATCTCTCCCCCCATTTCCCCATTTGGGGAAAATGGGGATGGGGAATTTTGGGGGGACCTATATCCATCCCCATCCCCAATTCCCCATTTCCCTGTTTTTCCTCATTTCCCCGTTCCCCCATTTCCCCATTTGACTAAAAATTACAAATTAAACTAAAAAAATAAACATTCCATTACAAATACAAAATAAAATTCATTAGTGCATTTTATATAAAGCTCATTATTGAGTGCAACATGACACCATACAATTTTAAAAAATAGTATATTATCACATATGATTACATGTGATCATAATATATATAATATTATCACATATGAATTGCACGTGATCACACAATTAAATTACTGTGATCGCATGTTAGAACATACAATCACATATTAGCTGATGTGGTTGTACCAAAGAAGACATGATCACTGTCAAAAAAATTTCATTGCATCATGTAACGTTGCACCCAAGGGCAGCCCTTTATATAAATGTGTATACAAACTTAGGGAGTTAGGGTTTTCAAAGAATAATATATATATATATATATATATATATATATATATATATATTATAATTATATTTATATACGTTTGGGGGAAATGGGGAAATGGGGATGGGGGACCTCCCCCCATCCCCATCCCCATCCCCATCCTCATTTCAATTTGGGGATGATTTTCATCCCTATCCACCCCCCCCCCCCCCCCCCCCCCCCCCCCCCCCCCCCAAAAAAAAAAAAAAAAAAAAAAAAAAAAAAAATTCCCAAAATAGGGATGGGGACGCGGGGAATTGGGGCCCCAGGAAAAAATGTGCATCTCTACCAATGGGAGGACATGATGTTAGTGTTGTGCCGGAACCAAAAGGTCCCGCTACCGTTTCTATCGGCCCGGAAAAGTCAAAATAATCGTCCTCTATGTTAAGACCGTCCAGAAATTGAGGATGATTATAATCCATTTCCTACAATACAAATATTAACTCATTAGTTATTAAAAACTAAGTGAAAGAAACAAATAAATGCTTGGTGTGTACAATATATTAATCTAGAGGGGGGGGGGGGGGGGGGGGGGGGGGGGGGGGTGGTGAATAGATTTTAACTACTTTTACCCAATTTTTGCATACATGTTAATTTTATGAAAATGCCCCTACTAGTCAAAAATACAAACAAGTGTAATATGGTGTGGATATTAAATAACACTTGATATATACGTGGAAACCCAACCACTGGGAAAAACCACGGGCTATATAGTGCGCCACACTCGAACCTCGAAATCCACTAATTGAAATGGAATTTACAACCTATGTAGACCTCGTCTAACACTCCGGTCAATAACCCTCCACTTCTACCACGTGGGCCTTTAAAAGTGGTTCTAGTCCAATTTGTTTGTGGCCTAAGCACTCTTAGCCACAAGTCTTAATTCTCAATGAAGAGATAATGCAACCTATGTGAATATGTATGAATATTCAAATAACAAACAAGGTTAGGGAACCTTAGATGCTTATCTAGGATGATGATATAACAATTAAATCAATCCTAGATATCAAGAGCTAAATGACATGTCAAATAGCTTAGCTAATCAAGATTAAGCAAAACCTAGATAGCTATCACAATACAACACTCAATCAATTATATCACAAATAATCTCTAACTTGTATTTAGCATATGATCTAAAAACATACAAGTAATTAAAGAGATGTTTTAATATGAAAATCACTTAAAATAGATGAAATTAGTGAAGAACATACCAAGTAAGATGTGATGATCCAAAACCATGCATGGATGCATTCTATGTAGACATAGAAGATGCAATATGAAATTTGATGCAAAAAGGATTTGATATGAGTGGTTAAAGGTAAGTTCTTGATTTGATTTTCTCTCAAATATCTCTCTTTGAAGTTTAGGGTTCTAAGGAGTAAAAGAACTTATTCAGATAATGAGAAAGTGAGATATTTATAGACATCATCAAGAATAGGGCATGTGAAAAGACAATTTTGCCCCTGAAACACACTGATCGGCGGTTTCAATCGGCTGCCAGGCCACCGTTTACAACCGCCGAATTGAGCCCGAGAAGAACAGATTATCAACGGCGGTTTCATTCGGCGGTTTTGAAACTACCGATTCAACCGCAAAATCAAACCTGAGAGATTAAATCAATCAGGTATGAACGGCGGTCGTGGCCGCCAATCATAATCGTAGAATCACTCCAGACACTTCTGGAAGAAAACGGCGGTTTCATTCGGCGGCCAGGCCGTCGATCCAAACCGCCGAATCACCACTGAAGGTGATTCCTAAGGAGAAGCCAAGGCATTCTCCATCGGTGATCATCGCGCTGAACCAAGCACACTTTCGTGCATGCGCGGACGTTTCCGAACAATATCGAGAAGCGAATTATCAGATCCATAAACACACAACAAGATATAACAATCAAAGTGCTAGTGTGTAATGTGACATATGAAGAGAATGCACACAATTGTAAGAATGCAAAGTGTGTGTGTGCTTCTAAATCTCTTCAAAGAAAGTTAAGCACTAGAAGAATACCTTTGGAGTGCTTGACAACCTTGAGGACTTGAAAGAGTCTTGAGCTTGATAATGAATCACTTAAACTACCCTTACATACAATCCCCAATACGTGGTTTGTCTACGAAATAAGTCAATCAATAAAATGGGAATCCTTACACTAAGCATAAAATCATAAATATACTAAGCATAAAAATATTAAAATTAATTACTAAACATAAAATCATAAATATACTAGCATAAAAATATTAAAATTAATTACTAAACATAAAATCATTAATATACTAAGCATAGATATATTAAAATTAATTACTAAGCATTTTACCATCAATTTACTAAGCATAAAAATATTAAAATTAATTACTAAACATAAAATCATCAATTTACTAACAAAACAAAAATATACTAAGCATAATTTAAAATATATAAATATTAAAATTAATTATTAGACATAAATTCATAAAATGATAAATTTACTAAAATCTAAGATCCTAAGAATAAATATTAAAATTTATAACAAAGCATAAAAATATAAACTCATAAATATACTAAGCATAAACCCATAAATATTAAATATACATAAAACATAAGAATAAATATCAAAATTAATAACCAAGCAAAAATATATTAAGTATAAATATATAATTTAAATACTAAAACATAAAACTAAATAATAACATTTAAAGGAAAAAGATACATTTGAACTTTGGTGGAGAGATTAGAGAATAATAGTAAATTAGTAGTATAGTATTAGAATAGTAGATTAGTAGTGTAGAGAATAGAGAGAGAGAGTGAAAGTAAAGAGAGAGAGAGAGAGAGAGAGTAAGAATGAAATTATGAAAATATGAAATGGTGTAGAGAACAGAGATTAGAGAGAGTAATGGAGAGTTGGAGAATGGAGAGAATGAGAGATTGAGAGAAAGTGTATGGAAATTGGAATGGGTGGGGGTGTTTATAGAAAAATTTGAAATGGGGGTAAAAATATAAAATATAAGAGATGATGAGACAATTGTAATTTTTGGCCCTTTTTTAAAATTTTGACCATTTGATGACGTCAGTAATAGTAAAAAAAAATAATAAATAATAAAAAAATATATATATATATATATTTTTTGGCGGGTCCAACTATCGACCTGCTAGGCCAGGCCGGCTTGACGGGCCGACTGTTGGGCTTAGCATGCCAGCCTAGTGTGCTAGGCCGGGCTGGCACAGCGAGCCTCAACTCAAGACCCGGCACGTGCTAGGTATGGGGGCCGTGCCTGACCTGGCCCACGCCTCAGGCAGGCCGTGCCGGGCCCACTAGACCCGGCCTATATTTACACCACTATGTGATGCTGAAGCTTTTTAAAAAGCTATTATAACTGTTGGATAATAAAAAATATCATCCAACGGTTGAACAGATAAATTGCAAAACATATTTTATTTAAAATATATAATATTCTAAACTTAAAACCGGTGTGACTGGTTAGAGTGAGTGTACGGCTGGTGTGTTGTTTGGAGTGTGGCATGGAGTGAGTGCATGGCATGGTAGAATTTTATAGTTGTATTTAATATATAATAAACCAACCTAAAACCACACCGTTTTTTAGGATAACTAATTAATTAAAATTGTTTAATTTTATTAGTTTATGAATACTAATTATAGAGTTTTTCTATTGTCAGTTCGTCCTGATATAAAATATATCAGGATGAAGAATGTGGATCATTAGATTTACATACTTTGACTCAAAGTGTATGCACTTGTCAAAACTTCTCTAGAATCTATGGTCCACATTCTTCGATATATTTTATATCAGAACGAACTGACAGTAGAAAGATTGACTAATTATAATCATATAAAATAGGTTAAATATTAACAATATAATATTATTCAAATATAAATTTAAAAATAAGTAAATAAATTAAATTGTATAAACAATAAATATTATTATGGTTCTGTTCGTTAAAGTTTTCTATTTTTGAAAACGAAAAATTGTAAAAACATGTTCGTCAAACATGTTTTTTGAAAGAAAACAAGAAAAAAAGAAAACACGTTTTTCACTTTTATTGAACAAAAACTGAAAACGATATTTTGATGTTTTCACTGTTTTATACTTTTGTTTTCAATTTTTTCCAATTGGGTAAAAGTAGACATGGTGCCGGTTCGGTTCGAACCGGCAAATCGAACCAGAATTGAACTGGAAAAACCGGTACCAGGGCGGTTCCGGTTTTTAAGGAACCACCTGGTTCGAAGCAGACTGGAACCGGATGTTCCAACATATTTATTTTTAAAAAAAAATTATAAGAAAATTATTAAAAAAAATAACACTTTATTTATAAAAATAAAATGTTTAAAAGAGAATGGACATTGTAGAGTATTGGGTCGTGGCCCATAACCCTTGTCCAAGTACATATATTTTTCTTTACATTCTCCTCATTTTTATATAGGTTAGACCACTCTTCACTTCTCTTAATTATCTGATATGGGATGTGGGATTGAATATAACTATGGTTATAAGCAATCACTCTATGACCAAGATTATAACCAATCACTCTATGACCAAGATTAGGGAAGAATAATATGTGAATGAGATTTGATGATTTATTAATATACATATATATATATATATATATATATATATATATATATATATATATATTGGATTATTCGAATGTACAAAATTAATTTATAGCCACAGCTGCTTCAAAGCATTGTTTCACTTCTGTGAATCAGCTCGTATATGCCAATTCACTGATGACTACTTGACTAGTTCATCTTATGGAAACAGATTATGCAATCTTATATTCTGGTCTCAATTTTTTTTGGAATTAATACCAAATTTAGTTCACGTGTCTCACCTATGAAAATCCACCAACAGTACTAATAATGACAAATCACGACTAAAAGTTGGTTTATGTGGGGATATATATTCTGATTTGGGTGGGAATTAGGTTATAAATGATAATTATCCTACCAAAAGAGTTGAATAATTATTCGGTTCGCTAGCTAAAAAAGTTTATAAGAAATAGATATTTGTTTCAAAATTATACATATTAGTTTATTTTGTCTTGTAGAGATGGCTTATTTGAATCATTATTTTTTTTAACAAAACCATTATTTAATTTTAATTGACCTCCCAACTCTCTCCATGTTTTCCATATTTAAAGAAGAAGGAGAGACTTAAGAGAATATCATTATGTTATATCAATGAATGGAAATGGAAATTCAATCCCACATGATATTTTAATGGATATGTGGAAAGGGATATGGAAGGAGGAGCAAAGATGGAGGCAAATTTCGAGGGTTAAATGGTTGAAGGAAGGGGATAGAAACACTAAAAAATTTCACTGCCTTACGAATAGAAGACGAAGGACCAATTACATCGGGGATATCTAGATAAAAGGCGTGAGGGTCTCGAAGCCAAACCTCAGCAAAAATGGGATTATAGATTTTTTCAAGGAACACTTTGAAAACGTTTCTCAAAAAAGACTCAAGATTCACAGATTGGGATTGAAGTCTTTATTGGATGACGAAAGGTGTCGTCTTGACTTTAGGCTGATTAGTCTGGTTGGTGCAATGTACAAAGTGCTAGCTAAGGTATCGGTGAACCATTTGAAAGAGGTAATGGACTCGGTTATTGGGGAAACTCAAATGGCTTTCGTTAGAAACCATCAAATTTTGGATAGCTTTGTCATTGCAGAAGAAATAATTCATAGGTGGAAAATGGACAAGGAAGGGGGCCTCTTAGTTAAATTGGACTTCAAGAAAGCTTATGATAGCATGGACCACGACTTTCTTGGAGACATGATGACAGACATGAGTTTTGGTGAGAGGTGGTGTTATTGGATGAAGTGTTGTATTTCTACTCCTTCACTCTTGGTTTTGGTGAATGGGAGCCCAACATCCCAGTTGGAGAGGGGTCTTTCAACATTGTGACGGAAGGGTTGAGTAGTCTCCTTAGAAAGGCGTCTGAGTTGGGTCTGATTAAAGGTGCAACATTTGGAGATAATATTGTTCACATCTCACATCTTCAGTTCACGGATGACACAATCTTATTCCTTAAGCCTAGATTGGAGTACCTTTCCAATGTTAAGAGGATTCTCCAGTGTTTCAAAATGGCGGCTGGATTGAAAATCAATTTCTATAAATCTTGTGTGGTGAATGTGGGGAAAAAGTTTAGTGGAAGAAAGTTGGACGGAAGCTTTTAGATGCAAAAAAGAGACCCTTTTAATTACTTTTCTTGGCTTACCTCTCGGAACCAAACCAAACTCTAAGGCGTTTTGGAAACCTCTCTTGATCCGAATGGAGAAAAGGTTGATTCCATGGAAAAGGAAATTCCTAAACAAAGGAGGTCAACTGACTTTGATTAAGTCTGCCCTCTCGAGTGTTCCTTTGTATTTCCTTTCGGTTTTCAAACTTCCATCTAGGGTGGCTTATGACATGGAGAAACTTCAAAGATCCTTCTTTTAGGGAGATGGTGTTAAGAAGAAGAAGTATCATGTTGTGGACTGGGGAACTCTATGTAAAAGGAAGAAAATAGGGGGTTTAGGTATTGGTAGAATGATGGAAAAAAATAAAAGCTCACTTGCAAAGTGAGTATGAAGGTTCGACTCCGAGGAAAACTCTCTTTAAAGAAGAGTGTTATGTGAGAAGTATGGGCTGTTGTCAAATAGGTTAATGTGGGATTGGAGTAGTGCTAAAAGTCCATATGTCTTTGTCAAAGCTATGGCGAGCCTCTTCAAGGTAGGTTCAATTTCAAGGTCAGTCTTCTCAGAAGGCATGAAGGTGATGATTGGTGATGGTAAAAGAGCTCCTTTTTGGGAATTCGTAGGAGATGATTCGATTAAGCTAAGACAAGCTTATCCAAGAATATATGCCTTGGCGGTCAAAAAAGAGGGTGTTGTTCATGATTTTGGAATATGGCATGGCTCTTATTGGTTTTGGGAGGTGCCATTGCGAAAACCTATTTTTGACTGGGAGAAAGACTAATGGAATGTTTTCCTCAGAATTTTGGAGACCATCATTGTCAGGAAATCCATAGCGGATGTCTTGACATGGAGTTTTCGTCTAGAGGCAAATTCTCGGTGAGTTCTTTTCGCCTCTACGTGGAAGACCCTGCCTCTAATAGCGCAATGGTTTACAAGCTGATTTGGAGTGGGATTTACCCTCCAAAAATTGAAATATTCGCTTGGAAAATGCTAAGTGGTAGGCTGATGGTCGGTCAAAATATGCAGAAATTTGGCTTCTGCCCTAGTTCTTCATTGCTTTGTCCGTTATGCAACAATGAGATGGAAATAATTGATCATCTCTTTCTTCATTGTCCTTGGTCGAAGGAGCTTTGGTACTCTTGTATGGAGTGGTAGGGGTAGAAATTTGTGCCAACTAGTCTTAAAAGATTGGTTTCTTGGATGGCTTGGCCTTTGCTCGCTGTCAAAACGAAGAAATGAAGGGAACTCCCTATTTTTCGCCCTATCTTGGATTGTGTGGGAGACTCGGAATCTTATAATTTTTAAAGGAGTTCCAACTGCAGTTGATCAAGCTGCGGTCATGGTAAAATTTCATATCGCATAGTGGTTCAAGCACCATGGGAAAAGCACAACAACTCTTATTTCTACAATGCTTTTAAACTTGGTAGATAGCTGCTACAAAACCAAGGTCCCAAGAAGCTGCAAGTCAAGTAACTGGTCTTCGCTATCTGGTTCTGTGTTAAAATTCAATATAGATGGGTCTTCGAAAAGGAATCTTGGGAATGTTGGAATTGGGGTGTTCTTAGAGATAAGTCAGGCAAGATCGAATCCTATTACTACATAATTGTTAGCAATCAAAAAGGTTGTCTTGTTGTGTGCTTAGTTTGATCATTTTTGTAGGACTGAACAAAGGTGGAGATAATCCTCTAGAATAAAGTGGCTTAAGGAGGGGGATAGAAATTCAAAGTTATTCCATCTTTGTTCAAAATCAAAAGAAAGCATAACTATATAGGTGATCTTCTCATTAATGGAAGGTTGTGCATAGGTTCGGATCAAGTCAGAGAAAATGTTTTTCTTTCTTTAAAAATCACTTTAAACATGTGGATTGGAAAAGACCAAATATTTAGGGGCTTGGTCTCAAGAAGATTTTGAATGAAGAGAGTCTAGGTCTGGAAGCCGAGTTTAGCGATGAAAAGGTGTGGGCAGCTCTGAGGGATTGTGATGGTAACAAAGCCCCCGATCCAGATGGTCTAAACTTGAATTTCGTAAAAGAAAATTAGGAGATTGCAAAGGTGATTTTATGAGTTTTATCCATGAGTTCTAAAGGGATGCTTCTGTGGTCAAGGAGCTAAATTGCACTTTTATTGTTATAATTCCAAAGGTTGTCAAGCCGGAGTCCTTAAAGGATTATAGACCTATTAGCTTGGTAGGGTAGATGTACAAAATTCTTGCGAAAGTGTTGGCAAATCGCCTGAAAAGGGTCATAAAATTAGTGATAGGTCCTACTCAGATAGCCTTCGTACAAGATCGCCAAATTATGGATAGTTTTGTGATAGCGAAAGAGGTAATCCAATCTTGGAAAAAGGGTAAATATGGTGGTCTGTTGCTTAAGCTAGATTTCGAGAAATCATATGATAGCGTTGACCATGTGTTCTTGGACTCTATGATGTCGGATATGGGTTTCGGGTCTAGGTGGCGTAACTGGATTAGATGGTGTATTTCCTCGCCTCTTTTATCCATTTTGGTGAATGGGAGTCTGACGAATTAGTTCAAGTTTGAAAGGGGATTACGTTAAGGAGATCCGCTTTCGCCTTTCCTCTTCAACTTGGTAGTGGAAGGCTTAAGTTGCTTAATCTCTAAAGCTTCGGATTTGCAGCTATTGAAAGGGGCGGTTTTTGGTGAAGGTGAGGTTCATATTTCGCACTTGCAATTTGCTGATGATACAATTCTTTTCATTGAACCTAAACTAGAGTACCTTCTAAATGCTAAGAGACTCTTAAGGTGTTTCGAGCTTGCTTTGGGTTTGAAAATAAACTTCCACAAGTCTTGCGTGGTAAAAGTTGGCAACAAAGATAGAAGAGTTGAGTTATGGGCTAATGCGTTTCGATGCTCAAAGTCTTCGCTGCCAATTACGTACCTTGGTCTTCCTCTAGGTTACAATCCTAAGAGAAAAGGGTTATGGGATCCAGTAATCTCCAAAGTGGAACAAAGACTAGCGCCATGGAAGAGAAGTTGTATGTCTAAAGGTGGGAGACTTGTTATGATCAAAGCTGTGTTATCAAGTCTCCCGATTTACTTTATGTCCATGTTTGGTATTCCGGTTGGTGTGGCTAGAAGAATTGAAAGGCTTCAGAGAGGTTTCTTTTAAGGAGATGGTGGGGTCAAGAGGAAGATCCAATATGCTAATTGGGATTCGGTTTGCAAAGGCAAGGGTCAGGGATGTCTTGGCATAGGCAGAATCCACAACAACAGTGTGAACTTATTAGCTAAGTGGATTTAGAGATTTGGAAGAAAGGACACCTCTTTGTGGAAGAGAGTGATTTGTGCAAAATATGGCCCGAAAACCAAAGATTTACATTGGGATTGGTTGGCCTCAAATTCGGCTTCTTCTTTTGTCAAGGTAGTGGGGAATCTCTTTATTGAAGGTAATTGCTCTAGTAAAATTATCAAAGATGGGTTGAGTGTGGTTGTTGGTAATGGTGAGAGAGTTAGGTTCTGGAGTAAGCTTTCTCAAGATTCAATCCCTTTGAAGTTTGCTTTTCCAAGGATCCAAACTTTGACTTCTAACAAGGATGGGGTTATGGTCGATTTTGGCAGGTGGGAAGACAACAAATGGGTGTGGGATGTGAAGCTTAGAAGACCTGTTTTTGATTGGGAAACTCACTAGTGGAATGACTTCTTTTTGGCCATTGAGTTAGTTGTTGTGAGAAGGCTAGTCAAGGATGATTTAGCGTGGTCGTTGTGTCCTAATGGGTTGTTTAATGTGGGATTTTTTAGGAGTTGCTTGGAGGAAGAGGATAGGGTGTTAGTCTTCGATTATAAAATGGTCTGGCGAGGTCTTTGCCCTCCTAAGGTAGAATTGTTTGCTTGGCAACTGAGTAGAGGTAGGGTTCTAGTTCGTGGAGTCCTCAATCATTTTGGTTTTAGCCATATTTTCTGTATGGAGTGCCCTTTTTGTAACAAAGAGTCAGAATCGATGGACCACTTGTTTCTTCAATGTCCATGGTCTTGGAATTTATGGACTAATAACATGAGTTGGTGGGGGTGTGAATTCTTGTTTTAACTCATTGTTGTCTGATTGGTGGCGTGGGTGGTTAGGATTATGTCCTTCTATGGATAGAAAAAGAGTTTGGAGTACTTTGTTTTTTGCTTTGGTTTGGACTATTTGGGAGGTAAGAAACAAGGTAGTTTTTTTAGAATGAGAAAGCAGACTTTCTTTCAGCCTTGGATATGGTAAAGTTCAGAATGGTGTGGTGGTTCAAGCATCATGGCTGTAGGTCCAGTGTTGATATCTTGACGTTAATCAGAGATGTGTTGATTGTGTGGCCTCGAAGCCTAAACTTTCGAAGATTTGGAAGCCTCCAATCGATCGATGACGCCCTTTTTTTTAATGTCGATGGCTCAGCTAAAGGTAGCCCTAGGTTGGCAGGGATTGGTGGAGTTCTAAGAGATTCCAGGGGTAGGAACCTGTGCTCTTTCTCGTCTTCGTGGGTATAAGAGACTCGATTTTGGTTGAGATTTTGTCCATTCGCAGAGCCTATCAACTAGTGTTCTCTAGCAAGAATCTTCACAAGCGCAATGTCACCATATTTTCTGACTCCAAATCTGATGTTGATTGGATTAATGGCGATCAATTTGGTAATTTGAGGCTTGTTGACTGATTGTATGACATTCGAATTATTTGCGGTGCTTAAAAGGTCTTAGGGTCAATTTCTTGCCCAGAGATTCGAATTCTTTTACAGACGGCCTTGCGAAACTTGGTTCGACCTTGAGTGGGGAAAGTCTTGTTTGGGATGTCTCTGTCTCACATTAGGGTCTTTTGCGTGCTCCTTCTTCCTCTGTTTTGCTTTGGTGCCGTGGTTGCCTGTTTTGTTTCTCTTTTTCTCGTTTGTTTTTGGCTTGCCTGGGTTTCTCTGTTGGTTTTGCTTTGTTTTGTGCTGGTGTTTGTGTTGGTTTGTTTGGTTTTGTCTGTGCCCCGTGTTGGTTTGGGCCTTTTTGTGGGGTTTGGCTATTGTCTGGTGCCTTTGGCTTTTGGTAATAAAATTTTGCTGTTACAAAAAAAGAGATGGAATTTGTGAGTGATTAGTCTGTGGATGTTTCTTGGGTCAATACGGATGGCATTGGGAGCTTGAAGCACGTTAATCTGATATATGACATTCGCAGTGGTTTGAACTTCTTTGGCAATGCTAGAGTTATTTTCAATTCAAGGTCCACTAATACTTTTACGGATTCGCTTGCCAAAAGAGGGTTTAGGTTGGACGAAGACTGTTTAATCTGGGACATTCACTAATGCGCTTTGTTTTCATGTTGCCTCCTTTTGTGTTTTCTCCTGTTGTTGTGTTTGTTGTTTGTGCTGGTATCTCCTCTTTTTAGGGGTGCCTTCGTTGTTGTTCCTTCTGTTGCCTTTGTGGGTATTTAATAAAATTCTGCTGTTAAAAAAAGAAAAAAAAAAAAAAAGTGAAGAGAGACCTAATCTATATAAAAAGTAGGAAAATGCAAAAGAAAACATACTTACTTGGACAAAAGTTATAGGCTACGACCCAGTACTTTATAATGTCCTAACATTTTTATTTTATTTATAAATAAAATGTTATTTTTTGTAAAAAATATAAAATAAAATAATATAAACGGAACCGGAACCTCCCTAAGGCTGGTTCCGGTAACGATTCCCCTTACCTTAGAACCGTAATCGGCGTCATGTCTAAGTAAAAGGCATATGAAACCTATTAAATGGATTATATTTATTCTTTTGATAAATAATAAATATATTTTTTTTAAATGAAAAAAATCTGAAAAGTCATAAATTAATTTGAACTTAATTTAAATTGATTTTACTAATTAAAAATATAAGAAATATAAAAAATTAATTAAAACCGTGAAATAATTATCAAGACTGTAAATGTTGTTGTCAAAGTCGTAAAAGAGGTTACTAATGCCATAAAAGTAGTTACAAGTCCAATTTGAAAAATAAAATCATGAAAGGTTACCGAAGCCATAAAAGTAGTTAACAACCCCGTAATGGTAGTAACCATGGCTGTAAACGTAGTTATAAGCAAAATTTTGAAGAAACTATGAAATGGTTACCAAGGTAGTAAAAGTGGATACCAAAATCGTAAAAATGGTTACCATGGCCATAAAAGTAGTTACAGGTCAAATTTTGAAAAAAAAAAAATCATGAAAAGAGAGCAACTATGATTCTATTCTATAACATCAAGGATCACTTTCTTCATTTAACAAACTAATGACTTCACTACAAACACACAAGTAAAAATAGAGTGGCAGGAGGCTTGCAAATACAATATTTATGGATAAAATTGCTCACATCACAAGAAATGATCCCATATCATCTTTAAGTTGTCTTTAAACGTTTTGAATATCAAATCCATTTCAGCTTTCTCTTCCTGAAATTTGAAAGAAAAATTTATAAGCACATGGGATAAATTTTTGCAGAACATAGTTGCAACAAGAAGTAGGGTAAACAAACAAAAATCATGTTCTTTAACATTGAAAGTAACATGACATGCTAAATTTTGTGATGTAGATTCTACCAAAATATGTTAAATTAGTTGGATGCTCAATTTCTGATTTCATCGCTGTTCCACTGATGAATCTCCAATGTCTCTAAGCTATTTTGCAACCAAATGGTGAATAAAAGAAGCAGTGTAGTGAAAGCAATAAACAGCATTTTACCTGTAAATTGGAAACTAAGCTTTTCAACTTCAGATAAATCTCAATTGAATCTTGACCATATGTATCCTCAAAATCAAATCGATCAACATGACTTGCCATAAGACTCAATGAAGGGCTTTTATATTTTTTAGCTATTGTGTGCCAAATTTTAACAACAGCAAACCGATCCCCAGAACATGCCTTCCCGTAGGGCCATCTCAACCCACCCTTCACCTCCGGATCTATAATGGCAGAGTTAATAATATTTCCAATACTGTGCATTTCATCATCCTGCAAAAATAAGAATACAGTATGATATTAATAAAAACACTATGATATTAATAACATCATAGTCTGAATTGGAGCATGGCCCTCTGGTTAAATTTGAGCATGATAAAATAAAGAAACACAAAAAAAGTAACGTGTTTTCGATGAACTTACAGTTAGAGAAGTTAAGACCCTCTTGGTTTGTAGTGCCAGCCTCAGGTCAAGATTCTTATCAATGCATGATATGTCTTCGATCATCTTGCGAACTAGGTTCATTTTGACCTAGAAGAAAAATATAGAACAAATAGAAAAAGGTAGAGATTGTTGGCAATATGTGGTATGACTATGGTTAGCTAATTGCACAGTAATTAAGAAGGGTACTTACCTTATATAGCTCAAGCTTTTTATCTTCTTTCATACGACATTTGCAATAAATCCCAGAATTTGATGGTTTAGTGCTGTCAGACAACTACACAAGCAAAAAAGTAGAGAAATCAGTAGCTCAGTGAATCAGAATTGCATGGAAAAAAAAAAAAAAAGTCATAAAATGTAGAGTTAAGCAAATGAAGTACCAGGATATAAAAGATGTCTTTATCCTCTTCAAGATCAAAACCAATCTTTGGTGCAACTCCACTTATAATGTTTTCCATATACGAAGGAGGCGTATTTACATAAAATGTTGTATTCATTTGTCTCAAAGTGGTTTCAGCAACCTGATCTTTTATTAAACTTCTCACCAAACTATTCCTACAGTTTTACATATTAAATTTAGTATCTAAAGAAAAATGAACAAAGGAAATGTCTAATATGTAGCATTCAAGTCAACCGATCAAACAAGTAAAACAATAGCTAAATAATCAGGTAAAGATCAATCACATACGGATGGAAGAGAATCTTGCCAAATCTGGCAACCACTGCTGGCTTTACTTCATCCAACTCATCATTAGACTCCAACATGTACCTCACAATCTCAAAAGTAGATAACAATTTTGGCCATACATCAACTGCCACAGATTCCCAAGGTGTACTCGATATTGTTTCTGATGGTGTACTTGAAATAGTCTCATCTACAATATACAATGTGCCAATACTAAGAAGTTTTAGACAATGATCACAAATGTTAAGACAAGACGCTTCTCAATTACAAACCCCTGCATGTGATGATAATCAGTTTGTAATGCTATAAAACTAGTTGTCAGTTGTCACATGTGATAATCAGTGATCCCCATAAAAATCACATTTAGGGATCTGCTCCTGAGAATTTTTATATTAAGATAATGATTAAAAGTGCAGAATCGTAACCTTTTGTAGCTGGATATCTGTTCACTAGAACTAGAGGCTTCACTACAAATCTATGCTTGAAGGATTCAATAAAAGTTGGCACAAGGTGGACAGAAGAAGGAAAATGGTTATCAGAATCCAAGCCAACGATGTACATGTTTCTTGCATTTGCATATAAAACAGGCCGTTTTGGAATTGGAAATGATCTCTCAGCATCCAAGAAATGATCCCATATCATCTTTAAGTTGTCTTTAAACATTTTGAGTATCGAATCCGTTTCAACATTCTCTTCCTGAAATTTGAAAGAAAAATTTATAAGCACAAGTGGTATAAATTTTTGCAGAACATAGTTGCATCAAGAAGCAGGGTAAACAAACAAAAATCATGTTCTTTAACATTGAAAGTAACATATGACATGCTAAATTTTGTGATGCAGATCCTACCAAAATATGTTAAATTAGTTGGATGCTAAATTTCTGATTTCATTGCTGTTTCACGAATGAATCTCCAATTAATGTCTCTAAGCTATTTTGCAACCAAATGGTGAATAAAAAAAGCAGTGTAGTGAAAGCAATAAACAGCATTTTTACCTGTAAATCGGAAACTAATCTTTTCAACTTCAGATAAACCTCAATTGAATCTTTACCATGTGCATCCTCAAAATTAAATCGATCAACATGTGTTGCCATGAGACTCAATGAAGGGCTTTTATATTTTTTAGCTATTGTTTGCCAAATTTCAACAACAGCAAACCGATCCCCAGAACATGCCTTCCCGTAGGGCCATCTCAACCCACCTTTCACTTCCGGATCTATAACGGCAGAGTTAATAATATTTCCAATACTGTGCATTTCATCATCCTGGAAAAATAAATGAATACAGTAAAAAAAAAACACTCTATGATATTAGTAACATCATAGTCTGAAATGGAGCATGGCCTATAGTTAAATTTGAGCATAATGAAATAAAGTAACACAAAAAATGTTAAGATCCTCTTGGTTTCTAGTGTCAGCATCAGGTCAAGATTCTCATCAATGCATAATATTTTTTTGGACATCTCACAAATTTGGTTCGTTTAGACCTAGAAGGAAAATATAGAAAAAGGTAGAGATTGTTGACAATATGTGGTATGACTATGGTTAGCCAATAGCACAGTAATTCAAAAGGGTACTTACCTTATATATCTCAAGCTTTTTATCTTCTTTCATACGACATTTGCAATAAAGATCTGAATTTTTTGGTTTAGTGCTGTCAGACAACTACACAAGCAAAAGACTAGAGAAATCAGTAGCTCAGTAAATCAGAAGTGCATGGAAAAAAAAAAGTCATAAAATGCAGAGTTTAGCAAATAAAGTACCAAGACATGAAAGATATCCTTATCCTCTTCAACATCAAAACCAATCTTTGGTGAAACTCCACTTATAATGTTTTCCATATACGAAGAAAGCATATCGTTTAAAAATGTTGTTTTCATCTATCTCAATGTGGTTTCAACAACCCGATCTTTTATTAAACTTCTCACCGAATCATTCCTGCATTTTTACATATTAAATTTAGTATCTAAAGAAAAATGAACAAATGAAATGTCTAATATGTAGCATTCAAGCCTACCAAACAAGTAATAAAACAATAGCCGAATAATCAGGTAAAGATCAATCACATACGGATGGAAGAGAATCTTGCCAAATGTGGCAAAAAATGCTGGCTTTACTTCATCCAACTCGTCATTAGACTCCAACATGTTCCTCACAATCTCAAAAGCAGATAACAAATTTGGCCATACATCAACTGCCACAGATTCCCAAGGTGTACTCGATATAGTTTCTGATGGTGTACTCGAAATAGCTTCATCCTCTTCATCAATTTCTACAATATACAATGTGTTAATACTAAGAAGTTTTAAGATCAACGCTTGTGACAATTAGTCTTTAGCTATAAAACTGATTGTCTCCCCACGGAATTTACATCTAGGGGTCCGCATCTGTGAATTTTCATATTAAGGTAATAATTAAAAGTGCAGAATAGTAACCTTTAGTAGCTGGATGGCTGTCCACTAAAACAAAAACGGTAATCACTAAAATTCTCTGCTTGAAGTATTCAACTGAAATTGGCTCAAGGTGGACAGAAGAAGGAAACTGGTTATCAGCATCCAAGCCAACGATGTACATGTTTCTTGCATTTGTATTTAAAATCATGTTTACTTTGGATGATGATTTCAAGTTTATTTGTCTCGGAAACTGAGGAACAAGCCGTTCAGGAATTGGAGATGGCCTCACTGGATCCTTTGAATGTCGCTTGTGTGGTGGGAGGTAAGCCATTACAATAAAGACACCAACTTTGCAGGCGTAAAAAGCCTAATAGAAATGAACAATCAATTTTATTGGAATATTTTAAGCTCACAATATATTAACATACATGTCACACACACAAATCCATACAAAGACTTAACATTTCTAGTTTCTTCCGTTACATTAACTGATTAACGGTCAAAACCTTAACTTTCTTCAGTTTTCTCAGTTACCAAACAAATATTAATTATAAAACAAAAAGGATTACAGTACATATTATAGATTTTTTACACATTACTGATTTTACTTTGGATGTGTTAATATTTAATCATTTTAAATTTGAAATGAAGTAGTTATTGTAAGTCAGTAATCATAGTGAACACAAAACAGTAACATTATAAATGATCTCACTTTCTTCGGTTTTCTCAGTAACCAAACACTATAAAACCATCCCAGAAACTGACATAAAACAAGAAAAACTCCAATGACCCACAAAGAAATAACAAATTAAAACGAAATGAGAGCACATACCAGAAAGAAAATGTTCTGCTCAGCAAAGATTTCAAAGTCTTACAAGTAGTTGTTCATGACCTGTTGTGGCTAATCTCCACCCTTATATACACACACAGTTACAAAAACAACAACAAGAAACAGAAGACTTCAATTATATAAAGACTTTTTGGTCTTTATATTTTGGAAACCTGAAGATAAAATAAAAAATTTTAAAAAAATAAAAAGCAACTCCTTGCGATGGAAGGGAATGTAAAGAAAAAGTAGACAGGTAAAGAAAAAGGAGACAGGAAAACGAATATGGACCCACAATGCCAAAAATTTGGGTGGAGTTGGATGTGTCATTCATCCACCGTTATGATTCTGACATGTGGCTAATTTCTTCACATCGGACAATCATAACGGAGGATGCATGCGCTTGCCATTGCATCAAGATACACTCAACCAGTTTAATCAAAATTAACATTACTTAGAAAAAACGATCTCCTATCACTTTCTTTATGTTAACTTTAATAAATTAATAGATAAGCCATTACAATAATAACACCAACTTAATTGTACACGTAAAAAGCCTAATAATAGAAATTAACAATCAATCGATTTTAATGGAATATTTGTAAAATTATGAAATCTCTTTCTTATGATGAACAAACAAACAACAATTTTTTTTTTATTTTTTTTATTTTTTTTTTTTTGACAATATCTATTAATTCGGGACCAGGTATTTTTTTAAAAGTTTTCGCTATTAATAGGATTCGAGCCGCTGACCTGAGGTCATTTACCCAAGCCCCAAACTCATCCATCTACCAACTGAGTTACGCTCCTGTTGGCGTAACAGCAATTCTTTCTTGACGGCAAGCTTGCAATTATATTAACATATATGTCACACACACAAATCCGTACAAACACTTAACATTCCTAGTTTCTTCCATTAAATTTGAAACACTTAATGCTTCCAAGGAAACATTAACTCTTAAATTGAAATGGAAGTATTGGATTTTCAAACATCGAAAGCTAATGTTTCATATATCATATCTTCGTCGGTGCTTCGTCGGTGCCGTGTAAGAAGATATTCTATGCGAAAGCACGAACCTTAACGTCAATTATATATATATATATATATATATATATATATATATATATATACAGTCTTTCTATTATCAGTTCGAACTGACAAAAGATATATCAGTTCTTTACATATGAGCCATTGGATTTAAAAGATACTTTGACAAGTGCATGCAACCAAGTGAAAGTATTTAAATCCAATAGCCCACATACAAAGAACTGATATATCTTTTGTCAGTTCGAACTGATAATAGAAAAATTGTATATATATATATATATATATATATATATATATATATAATGTTAAGAGTAAAATCCCACTTGAACAAGATTTGAATTGAAGTGGGCTTTTCAGATTCCTTGTCTTGGGAAAAAGTGAAGTTAATAACAACCATCAATGTTTCATGTTTGTAAAGTTTGGAAACCGAAAAGACAAAACAAACATCTCCTTGGAAAGGAAACAAAAATTGAGGGAAATTAAGGGCGCGTCCTGTAACGTTTTTCAAAGTTGTTTTTGTTTTTGTTTTTGTTTTTCATAAATAAAAATAAAAATGAAAACAGTATTTTTGGTTTCAGTTTCGAAATCCAAAAATGCGTCTGGTAGCATATTCTGGAAGTTGTATTCCAAATTATGAAAATGTAAAAAACGCATCTGGTAGGTTATCCAAAATATATCAAAAATTATAATGAGTTGAATTTTTTTTTTTTTGGGTAAGATATTTGCAACGCCCAACCTCTGTCGACATCGCTGCAACTCGACTAGGTTGATGGTGTCGACGAGATCGCATGGATGTGCGACGGCTAGGGCTGGCGGCGGAAAGGGCTAACGGTGGCTAGATCAATGGAAAGAAAAAGAAAGAGCAGTCGGGGAAGAAGAAATTGATGGTGGCGCAGGCGTCTGATTCCGATGTCGGTTTGCAACGACACTACCTAGGTTTTATAGATCGGCCTCTGAGGATTCAATCTATGGTGGTTTCAGCTCTTTCTTGTCACGGAAACGGGTTCGAATGGGAAGAAGATGAAGATTCCGATGATAGGAAAAGAAGAAGAAAAAAAGAGAAGCATAGGAAGAAGATTCCGACAATTGGAAAAGAAGAAGAAGAACAGTGATGGAGACCAGAGATTCAAAGAAGAAGAAGAAGAGTGACAATGAAGAAGAGAGAAGGAGAGGAAGAAGAGAGAACACGTATTCTGGAAGAAAGAAGAAGAAAATAATAAATAAAATAAAAAGTGAGTTTTTTATTTAAAGTGAAAAACAAAACGAAAAACAACATGAAAAACATCTAAAACTTATTTTTCAAAATTTTCACTTTTAATACTGATTTTGTTTTCCATTTTGTTTTTGTTTTGAAAATAAAATAAAAACGATAACGCACGCGTATTCCAAATCATTTTCGAAAAATGAAAATGAAAATGGGCTTGAAAAATGATACAAGACAGGCCCTAAAGGATATTTGCAAAACACTCCCTAAGGTTTGAGCATTTTTCAAAAATAAATCCTTACAATGGAAGGGCAACATGAGAGAAAAAAGGAGGGAAACTAAGGGAGATTTGAAAAAAAAAAGTATATATTAATTAATTATTTATATTTTTTATTGTTATCATGTGTCGGTGCCCGGCATGTTTAGTGCACCGTATATGGCTTTTTGGGAGCGCTGTACGTACATGATAGGACTAATATATTGTATAATACTAATTTAGTACGAGTATATTTTATATTCCTACTAAGTTATACAATACTATAGTGAGTTGTTTATATGCTAATGATTATTATAAGGTTGGGATAGGTGATTCTTAATTGTACTATACTAATCTATTATTTTTAAATAAAATTGAAAATGAGATCTAGAGGCAAGCCTCCTTTATCATGAAGACTGAGGCCTATCACGTCATTTCTTGATGTACGTCGATCTCCTTTCGTGAGGCCGGCAGTCTCAAGGCAATGAGGCTTGGCTAGACCTCCCTTTAACTGAAGGGCGTACCTCTTTTAAATGGAGGAGGTAGTGCATCCTACATGGAAGAGGAGGCAAGTCTAGCTCCTCTTTTAAGGACGATGATAACATTCTTTGTCAAAGATGCCGCCGAAGATCCTCTACGAAGAAGGCCACACTTCCTCCATCGTGGAGTACCTGTGGGTGAGGCCTCCTATGTTAAGATTTCCTTCTTAATTTTTTTAGTTAATTATAAAATTATGTTTTAATTAAATATATTTATAAGTATACATATTTAAATTAAAAATTATAATTAGTAAATTGCAAGTATTTATATGATCAGATGCCAAATACCATAGAGTAATAAATTTAATATTGTATTATCTAGTACAATACCTTTTTATACAATTTAATCCAGTCCAATATACAATGTATGCATTAACAAAGGTCGAGGAGAATTAACTGCACTTTTAAGTTTTAACATTACCATGAATGAAAAAACATGTACATGCAGTCAAAACTACCGAGTCAATTTTCAATCATGCATAGAGATGAAAATGGAAAAAAGAAAATGATGACTATGGCAACTATGGCATCAAGGATTTCTTTCTTCATTTCTTTCTTCACTACAAGAAGAAGAAGACAGTAGAGAGAGCTTGCAAATCCAATATTTATGGAAAATATTGCTAATAACAGTTGTAGGTTGGTCAACTATTAATTTTGACTGTAGTAACTAATTAATAACAATTGTAATAAGTTCTTGGGTAAAATTAAAGAAAATTAAAGGATTAAAGTATGAAAAAGAAGTATACACATGATTAATTATGTGAAAGAAAAAAATTATATACTTAATTTTTTTGGTGCCAAAGCATTCTTCTTTTCAAAGGAAAGATTCCTTTCAAGCACTATTAAAACATTGTATTGTGTCGTTTTGTGTTCAAAAATATAAGCCAGGGATAGAAAAAGTGATAAATAAATATAAAAAAAAATCACATTTATCTCTGTACTGCTTTCTTAACCTATTGAAAATATAAATTTTCACTTATAAGTACGAATATTACAAATCATAAAGTTTTTCTCTTGATTGTAGATATTGGATGTATATATATGCCATCTAATAGCGGGGACGGACCTATGGAGGATAGCCAGCCCACCCTGATCTCCTTAAAAAAAAAATTAAATTAGTAAGGAAAAAAATTTAAATTAATTAAATAATTAATTTTAATTCCTAATCAGAGTAAAAAATATAACCTTTCTTTCTTTTTTTTCTTTCTATAATAACAATTATTTCTCTCCATTCTTCAAACTTGGTTCAATCTATTTATCAACATCAATATTTAGACAAGTTTGAATGAATATTATGGCTTTAAATATTTTATTTTGCTACTTTAAAAAATATTTTATTTTGTTTTGAAATTTTAGGGTTATTGTTAAATATAGATAACAAGATTTTAGGAGTAATCCGATTTTAAATATACAAAGTAATGATATTGTTAAATGAATTTCATTAAATTTCTCAGAACATTATATTAGTATATTTAGAATGAATCAAAATAATATAAGAATATTGTAAAATTTAATTAGTGTTCCCATTTGTGTTTCATGTTTCTCTTATAATTTAATTTGATTTTTTTAAAATAAAATAAAATTTTGTAAAGTATTTATTTAGAATATACATTTTACGGGGACATCTCATTATATCCTCCTAACTAGGTGATGTCGATATTCAGTAAAAAAAAAAAATTGTTTAGCCTACTCTATTCTTCAATCCTAGTTACGTCCCTATCTAATATTTAACGATTGTCACACTAAAATCAACCCATTGATAAGTTTTCTAAAACGATTAGATGCGGCTATCTCACATCTACACCACTAAAATTATGGGTTTGAATCATAGACACCTTTCTCCGAATCCCAAATTGATTGTAATAGTTTTTTTTTTCTCAAAAAAATCATCTAAAAGTGGAATCGTAGGGGTGGTTTCTGGCCAAGTCAACAGGCGGGGAAAGGAGTTGCGGGTGGTGCAAACCGAAACTGAAATGGAGGGCGTTACAGATCAATCATTAAATGGTGATAATGAGAAGGAGGTGATTGGGCAGAGTAATGATGGTAATAAGGTGGGGAATTATGGGAATGATTTCAGGAAAGGAGTTGGAATTCCTGGTGGTTATGTTTTCCAGAGTCATAGTGTACTCGATAATCGATATAGTACTTTCTCCCTCATCATCATTTTCTACACAAAAATAAAAATGCGTCAATAGTCAATACTCAATACTATGAAGTTGAAGATTAGATCACAACAAGCCAAGCACAAATACTAAAAAGGGTAGAATTGTAATTAACCTTTTGGGGGTGGTCCTGGGTGGATGATTGTTCACTAAAACTAGGGGTTTCATTCTCTGCTCAAAAGCTTCCACTGAAATTGGTTCAAGGTGGTTATCATGATCAGCATCCAAATTGCCAACAATGAACCATTTAAATATGGCATTCGCAATTTTTTTAAGTTGTAAATTTAATTTGTAAAGAAAAATGGTGACAAGTGTCTGATATGTAATGTTTACACCAATTGGAAGAATGTAATACTGTAATAACTGATAAAGAAAGGGAGAAATAGCATACCCACTGAAGAGAATTTTGCCAAATCTAGCAACCAATGATGGCTTTACTTCCTCCAAGTTTTCACATTCCATCTTGTTCCTCACAATCTCAAAGGAAGGCAGTAAATCTGGCCACACATTTTCTGCTACAGATTCCCATGGACTTCTCGGGATATTCTCTCTCACCCCGTCGTTCTCTACAAATCAACAAAGATTCAATAACACAAAGTTGAAAACCAGACCATACATAATTCAAGTAAAATAACAGAACACACTGACGTAAAATACTAAAATGGGCAGACCCTAACCATTGTCTGGATTACTATTCACCAAAACTTGGGGCTTTTCTCCTGATCTCCGTCCGACAAGTTCCACGGAAACAGGCTCAAGATGGACAGAACAAGGAAACTGGTTATCATCATCTAAACCAGCAAGCAACCATCTAGATATGGCTTGATCTGCATATACAATCTTTCCACTACATTATGTTTGGATGATCTCAGATTAAAGTTTCTCTTAAATTGAGGAACCAGCACTTCTGGAGTTGGAGATGGCCTCTCTGAATCCTTTGAGTGTCGCTTGTGTGGTGGAATGTAAGCCATTACGATAATATTAACTACGTACACGGTACACCTAATGCCAAACAGAAACAACCAAATTTTAATGAAATCAGTTTCTTCAGATTAACAAGCACCAATTCTTTTTGGCATCAAAATCACACTCACACATATATTTAACTTTCACTTACAAATTCAATAATTAAACGAAACGGCTCGTTATTTCCATGTTCACTTGCCACAATTGATTTATTCAAGTAACACCAATAATAAGAAAGATAATCATAAAAATTAATAACAAAATAATTATAACATTAAATGATAGTATAGGTCAATTACTTGGAATAGTTTAAGTCAGTGATCCTAGTCAACACAAGACAGTAAAGATCATACGATTTACAGTTATAAATGTTGTCACTTTCTTCAGTTTTCTCAGTAACCAAACACTATAAAAGCATCCCAGAAACTCACATAAAACTAGAAAAACTCCAAGGACCCACAAAGGAAATAACAATTTAAAAAGAAAGGAGAACACATACCAGAAAGAATATGTTCTGCTGAGCAAAGATTTCAAAGTCTTACAAGTTTGTTCAGCACTTCAGCTATTGTTGCTGATCTCCACCCCTATATATACACACACAAACAACAAGAAACAAAACACTTCAATTATGAAAACCCACTTGAAGAAGTTTTGAAGTTGGCTTTTTGGGTTCTTTTTCTTTGGAAAAGTGAACAACTTCGATCGAAAGATTGGAAACTGCTTGCGATGGAAGGGTAGGCAGAGAAAAAGAAGGGAAAGCGAATATGGACCCACAATGGCAAATATTTTGGGTGGGTCGACTGGAGACTGATGTATGATTCATCTATAGTTGAGATCTTGACACGTGGCAGATTCCTTCACTGAGCGTGTATTCATATGCATCATCCTGATGCAAATTCCTTCGCTTGGAAGCAGCCGCCTCCTCCATCTAAATACATTGTCAAATCAGTTGTTTTAAAATGATATCTCAATTTATATTTAACTAATCAAATTAGAACATTTATTTAAAAATGGTGTTTTAATTATTATTTTTCAACTTCTTTCATAAATGTAGATACATGTCCCAATTTAGTTACTTAGACATAAATTAGGACATCATTTTTGGACAGCTAATTTGAGTCATTTTCCTTTTTAAAAAGAGTAAATTGCAACCAATCTCTCTGATGTTTGGCATTTGACAACCAAAAACAACTTTATCATTAATTGACAATAACTTCCCATACCGTTAATCAAAGCTAGTCAAGTTTAACCGTTGACCGGATTTGGTCTCTACAAATATCTAAATGCCCATGAATAAAAAAAAAATCCGATTTTAAAAATATATAAATATATGAAAACAAATTTGGATCTTCATTGTAAAAAAATTGAAAATTACAAATTAAAAAAAAAAAAAAAAGTGGAGACATAGGTCGTATCTCTATATTTTTCTTCAAATTCTAAATTCCAAAAAATTAATAATCTGGATCATCAAAATCCAATCCACCTAAATACATACTCAAATCAGCTGTCTAAAAATGACGTCTCAATTTATGTTTAACCAACCAAATTGAGACATGTATCTACATTTAATTATTTTTTTCAACTTATTTCATAAATATAGACATATGTTCTAATTTAGTTGGTTGAACACAAATTAAGACACCTTTTTTGGATAACTAATTTGAGTCATTTTCCTTTTTAAAAAGTAGTAAATATACCTATGAAAAAAAGTATTAAATATTTAAAATCTAATCATAATTTATTATTTCATATAATAAACTATGATTACATTTTAATATTTTAAAATGGTGGAGGCCACAGTCTATAACAAAAATCATAGGACTCATTTGGTGCACCGGGCACCACCGGACCGAAGGATTAGATTATTTTTAATCCTCCCTTCTCATTCTCCTTTGTTTGGAGTTAAACTTAATTGGATTTTCTAATCCAGTAGGACACACCACAATCTCACTCAATTGAAATTATATAAACCTACCAAATCGCCTTGAGGGACTATATTTAAATTTTTTTAGTTTTCTTTTCATTTTTAATAATAAATAAAATTTATTTAATAATAACATGAAACTAAACAAAATTAAATGTTTTTAGTTTTTTTAATTTAATAATATATTACTTCAAAAAAAATTAATAATATATATTAATCAACTAATTATTTCATTTAAGAAATTATTATAATAGTTTGTTATTCAATTTTCACTAGATTACAATGGATTGAGGTTGATCCAATCATGATCCCTTCCAACGGGATTTCAGAATCTAAACTCATTGGGCCTACCATTATCCCACCTATGTTTTTAAGTTTTTTTTATTAAATAAAAAAATTATAAAATTTAAAATCGTTTAAAAATAATATAAATCTATAATTTAATAATATTTTTGTTAATATTTTTATTTTAATAATATATAAATTAAAATAATTATTTTCTTGAAAAATTTATTTCAATAATTTTTTATTCAATTTCAAAATATTATCAAATTTAAAATATTATTATATTTAGTCCAGCCTCATGTTTCACAAATAAAATATATCATTAATTCGATCCAATTCTACATTTCTCCAAACATGGGATAATATCAATTTAGTCTAGTTAATCCAACCCCAATCTCACAATAATATCACCTCAATCCCGTTCAATCCTATAAAATAGTTCAATCTCACACACCAAACGAGGCCTTAAGGTCCTCCTTAAGTCTTCAAGGGCCTAATCCTCGCATATTTAGGGAGGAGGCGCCTCCCATGTGTTTGTGTTTTGAAGGGAGAGGTCATGCTTCATTGCTTCCTCCTTGAAATCAAGGAAGTAACACGCAGAACGGCCCTATGCCTTTTTAGAGGGGCTGCCGCCCCGGGTCCTTTAAAAAAGAGGCTTTGATTTACATGAAATGAGTCTTCAATCAAGGCCTATTTATTTTTATTTGTTTTCTATTTATTTTTACTTCAGAAAATGCCCAATCTCATGTTTAAAAAATGGCCCAATAACGGTTACTTGTTATTAGTTTAAATGATGGATTGATGGGCAAATTACTTTCATTTCAGATCGGCCCAATTGTTTGTTAAGAAATAAGAAAAAAAAAAACATATAGAAAACATGCAAATAAAAATTAGGTCAAAGCAAAATGTGCACCAAACAAACAATTTAAGGTTTCAAACATTCATATTTTTTATTTTCCCCTCTTTCTCCGACTCAACATTGCATATTCTCATAATCTCATTTTTTACATCCTTATTTTCTCTCCATTTTCTTATTCTCTAATTTCTACATACTATATTCTTGTTGGCTCATTATACTCTCTCGAATCTCATCTCTAAGTCTCACTACCGGCACCACTCACCATTGTAGGCCCGTTCTTTTGCATATGTCATAAGAAAATTAAAATATACACCTAGTAAAAATTTGAGAATTTTTTGGATTTAAAAATTATTTTTCCTGATATTTCATTATCTTTAAGTTTATATCATCAAAAAAGTCAGAAAAAAAAAAAAAAGTTTTTGTACTCGAAAAATTTCAAAAAAAACTTTCATTCTTTATATCAACCATGGAAAAAAAGAAAACGCGTTCGCCACGCGTTTAAAAAAAAAAAAAAAAAAAAAAAAACACTAAATTCTGTTTTCATTTATTAATGCATGAAAAGCCGCGCCATCAAAAACAACTTATTTGTGTTCTTAAACTTTTGATTTCGTTTTTAAGGGGCTCATGCATTGAATGGTTTGTTGTATATGGGATATGGCCAACACTGCAACACAAAGTTTATTTTTATTTTTATAAAAAAATATTTTTTACATTATTAACGGATAAAATTTTCTCAACAACAAAAAATAGACAATTGAAATTATAGAATTATCTCTATTTAGTATTTACCTATGACACAATAATAATATTAAATTACATTTTACCTATAATAATAATATTATTAGACTTCATCCATCTAAATTTCAATTTTTTTTTAATATTACAATAATTCAAGATTTGAAGAGGATGACCGACTCAAACCCACAACTTCTTGGTGTATGTGGATATATAATTTATCTCACTTACAACATGTATTCACTTACCAATCGTATTCGCTCACCACATACCCACCTTGTAGGCAACGGCTGATTCCAATTACATGTTGTGTGCTGTATAACTTTGTATGGAAAGAAGCTCATCGCAATAAGTTGTTTAGAGAATTTGAACTAGAAGATATGATTATCGAGGAAGAAGCATAAACAAATATTTTCAATTTGGGACATGTCTCAATCAGATAACATGACACAAATGAACCTAGTTAGGAATGAGATTGCATCACAATTGTGGAATGACTATAATAATAGATAAACATTATGATTAATTAAATTTTGTTTGTAATTTTGAATGGTTATTATCAATATAATTTATTAGGTGTTCTAACCATTTTTTTATAATATTAATATTATCTTTTATTATTGTTGTTGTAGTGTACTTACTGTTTTTATTGATATAAAAAAAATTATGAAAAAAAAAATTGAATTACTACCAGACGCGTTTTTAATGTTTTCATTCTCAAAATATCGTTTTCTATAATTACTACCGAACGCGTTTTCAAACTCGAAAAACAGAAAACAAAAATAGAAAATAGAAAACGAAAACGTTACCGGACGCGCCCTTAGTTTTCCACTTTTCCTTTCCTTTCCATTCTCATTCTCATTCTCATTACCATTCCGATTACCATTCTACCATGTAACCAAACGTGACCATAGAGTGTAGACCAATAACTCGACTATATATATTTTTAAAAATATAATTTTATTAAAAGTTTTAATAAATATTTTTTTAATATATGTCTATCGTAGAAATTAAAATTTTGATTAGTTGAATAAATTTAAATTTATCTAACAAGTTTTTTTTTTTTTTTTTTTAATTTTATTTTTAACAACTTATATAGGTTATATATAAATATTGTTCAATTATTAACAAATCAACTCTTGTAGTCAAGTGGTAAAGACTTACAACTTTTGACTTGAGATTTCAAGTTTAATTCCGATGGCAGTGGCTGGACGGGCGAGCAGCGGTGGGCTAACGGCTGACGAACGGCGGCCGACAATGGGGGGTTACCGGCCAGCGGCGGAGGTGGGTTTTAGTTCGAGTTGTATCCCCCTCTTGAACCCGATTTTATTGTAATAATTCAAAAAAAAAAAAAAAAATGGATAGGTAACATTGAAACATAAATCTTAAATATAACAATGAGCCAAAGATTTTCTCAAAATTATTTAATTGTCCATGAATTATAATGTCTTTAAAAGATACACAAATAAAAAATATTCAATAATTTCAAATTTAGTGAAAAAAAAAATGGAGGTTTTGTAACAAGTTTTGCGCTCATGTTTCATCATCCAATTTTCAATCATGCAGAGAGATGAAAATAGACAAAAGAAAATTAGGACAAATTAACAATTCAGAAGAGAGCAAATATGAGTCCATTCTATAACATCAAGAATCACTTTCTTTATTTGACAAACTGATGACTTCACTACAAACACAAACACACAAGAAGAATAAAAAGAGAGTAGCAGGAGGCTTACAAATCCAATATTTATGGATATAATTGGTCACAGCACAAGAAATGGTCCCATATCATCTTTAAGTTGTCTTTAAACATTTCGAATATCGATTCTATTTCAACCTTCTCTTCCTGAAATTTGAAAGAAAAATTTATAAGCACACTATAAATTTTTGCAGAACATAGTAGAAAAAAATGACTTAATTTTTGCAGAATATAGTTGCATCAAGAAGCAGGGTAAACAAACAAAAATCATGTTCTTTAACATTGAAAGTAACATATGACATGCCAAATTTTGTGATGTATGTTAAATTAGTTGGATACTCAATTTCTGATTTCATTGCTGTTCCACTAATGAATCTCCAATTGATGTTTCTAAGCTATTTTTCAACCAAATGGTGAATAAAAGAAGTAGTGTAGTGAAAGCAATAAACAGAATTTTTACCTGTAAATTGGAAACTAATCTTTTCAACTTCAGATAAACCTCAATTGCAGCTTGACCATTTGCATTCTTGAAATTAAATCGATCAACATGTCTTGCCATAAGACTCAATGAAGGGCTTTTATATTTTTTAGCTATTGTGTGCCAAATTTCAACAGCAGCAAACCGATCCCCAGAACATGCCTTCCCGTAGGGCCATCTCAACCCACCCTTCACCTCCGGATCTATAATGGCAGAGTTAATAATATTTCCAATACTGTGCATTTCATCATCCTGGAAAAATAAATGAATACAAAAAAAAAAAAAAAAAAAAAAAACTCTATGATATTAGTAACATATAGTCTGAAATGGAGCAGGGCCTCTGGTTAAATTTGAGCATGATAAATTAAAGAAACACAAAAAATGTAACGTGTTTTCGATTAACTTACAGTTAGAGAAGTTAAGATCCTCTTGGTGTGTAGTGCCAGCCTCAGGTCAAGATTCTTATCAATGCATAATATGTTTTTTGTCATCTCACGATCTGGGTTTGTTTCAACCTAGAAGAAAAATATAGAACAAATAGAAAAAGGTAGAGATTGTTGACAATATGTGGTATGACTATGGTTAGCTAATTGCACAGTAATTCAGAAGGGTACTTACCTTATATAGCTCAAGCTTTTTATCTTCTTTCATACGACATTTGCAATAAATCTCATAATTTTTTGGTTTAGTGTCGTCAGACAACTACACAAGCAATAGAGCAGAGAAATCAGTAGCTCAATAAATCATAAGTGCATGGAAAAAAAAATAGTCATAAAATGCAGAGTTTAGTAAATGAAATACCAGGATATGAAACATATCCTTATCCTCTTCAAGATCAAAACCAATCTTTGGTGCAACTCCACTTATAATGTTTTCCATATACGAAGAAGGCACATTTGCGTAAAATGTTGTATTCATTTGTCTTAAAGTGGTTTCAGCAACCCGGTTTTTTATTAAACTTCTCACTGAAGCATTCCTGCATTTTTACATATTAAATTTAGTATCTAAAGAAAAATGAACAAAGGAAATGTCTAATATGAAGCATTATTCAAGCCAACCAAACAAGTAAAACAATAGCTGAATAATCACGTAAAGATCAATCACATACGGATGGAAGAGAATCTTGCCAAATCTGGCAATAATTGCTGGCTTTACTTCATCCAACTCATCATTAGACTCCAACATGTCCCTCACAATCTCAAAAGCAGATAACAATTTTGGCCATACATCAACTGCCACAGATTCCCAAGGTGTACTTGATATAGTTTCAAATGGTGTGCTCGAAATAGCCTCACCCTCTTCATCAATTTCTACATCATACAATGTGTCAATACTAAGAAGTTTTAAGAACGGACGCTTCTCAGAAGCAAACCCCTGCTTGTGACAATCGGTCTTTAGCTATAGAACTGATTGTCACATACGACAATAAGTGATCCCTATGAAAATTGTGTCTAGGGGTCCGCATTTGAGAATTTTTATATTAAGGTAATAATAAAAAGTGCAGAGTAGTAACCTTTAGTAGCTGGATGGCTGTCCACTAAAACTAGGGGATTATCAAACATTCTCTGCTTGAAGGATTCAACTGAAGTTGGCACAAGGTGGAAAGAAGAAGGTAACTGATTATCGGCATCCAAGCCAACGATGTACATGAACCATCTAGGTGTGGCGATTCTTTCATTTGAACATAAAATCCTGTTTAAATTATGGTTGGCATTGGATGATGATTTCAAGTTTACTTGTCTCGAAAACTGAGGAACAAGCCGTTCTGGAATTGGAGATGGCCTCTCTGCTGAATCCTTTAATTGTCGCTTGTGTGGTGGAATGTAAGCCATTACTATAAAGACACCAACTTTGTACGCATTAAAAGCCTAATAGAAATGAACTTTTAATGGAGTTTTTTAAGCTCACAATATAATAAAATACATGTCACACACAAATCCATACAAACACTTAAAGATTCCTAGTTTCTTCCGTCACATTTGGAACACTTTTAGCTTCTAAGGAAACAATATTAACTGATTTAACAGTCAAAACCTTAACCTTCTTCAGTTACCAAACAAATATTAATTATATATATATAAAAGATTATAATTTTTTTAAACATTACTGATTTTACTTTGGATGTGTTAATATTTTGTCATTTTAAATTTGAAATTAAGTAGTTATTGTAAGTCAGTAGTCATAGTGAACAAAAAAACAGTAAGATCATACAATTTACAGTTATAAACGATCTCACTTTCTTCGGTTTTCTCAGTAACCAAACACTATAAAACCATCCCAGAAACTCACATAAAACAAGAAAATCACAAAATAAATAATTTAAAAAGAAATTAGAGCACATACCAGAAAGAAAATATATGTTCTGCTCAGCAAAGATTTCAAAGTCTTACAAGTTGTTCTTCATGACCTATTGAGGCTCATCAGTCATCTCCACCTGAAGGCTGAAACAGAAGACTTCAATTATGTAAACCCACCTGAAGAAGTTTTGAAGCGGACTTTTTGGTTTTTATCTTTTGAAACAACTCCTTGCGATGGAATGGAATGTAAAGAAAAGGGAGACAGGAAAACGAATATGGACCCACAATGCCAAAAATTTCTTCACATCCACCGTTATGATCCTGACATGTGGCTAATTTCTTTACATCGGACAATCATAACGAAGGATACATACGCTTGGAAATATATTCCGTGTGATGCTGAAGCTTTTTAAAAGTTATTCTAACCGTTGGATGATAAAAAATATCATCCAACGGTTGAACAGATAAACTGCAAAACATATTTTATTTAAAATATATAATATTCTATAAACTTAAAACCGGTGTGACCGGTTAGAGTGAGTGTGTGGCATGGTAAAATTTAATATAATAAATCAACCTAAAACCACACCGTTTTACAGGATAACTAATTAATTAAAATTGTTTAATTTTATTAGTTTATGAATACTAATTATAATCATATAAAATAGGTTAAATATTAACAATATAATATTATTCAAATATAAATTTAAAAATAAGTAAATAAATTAAATTATATTAACAATAAATATTATTATGGGTCTATTCGGTGAAGTTTTCTGTTTTTGAAAACGAAAACTAAAAATTAAAATAAAAATAAAAGAAAACACGTTTTTCACTTTTATTGAACAAAAACTAAAAACGATATTTTGATGTTTTCACTGCTTTATACTTTTGTTTTCAATTTTTTCCAATCGGGTAAAAGGCATATGAAACCTATTAAATGGATTATATTTATTCTTTTTATTAATAATAAATATATATTTTAAAATAAAAAAGTATGAAAAGACATAAATTAATTTGAACATAATTTAAATTGATTTTACTAATTAAAATATAAGAAATATAAAAATTAATTAAAACCGTGAAATGATTATCAAGACCGTAAATGTGGTTACCAAAGTCGTAAAAGTAGTTACTAATACCATAAAAGTAGTTACAAGTCAAATTAAAAAAATAAAATCATAAAAGGTTACCACAGCCATAAAAGTAGTTACCAACCTCGTAAAGGTAGTAACTATGGCTATAAACGTAGCTACAAGCAAATTTTTGAAAAAAACCATGAAATGATTACCAAGTCAGTAAAAGTGGATACCAAAATTGTAAAAATGGTTACCATGGCCATAAAAGTAGTTACTGGTCAAATTTTGAAAGAAAAAAATCATGAAAAGAGAGCAACTATGAGTCTATTCTATAACATCAAGGATCACTTTCTTCATTTGACAAACTGATGACTTCACTACAAACACACAAATAGAAAGAGAGTAACATGAGCCAGGAGGCTTGCAAATACAATATTTATAGATAAAATTGCTCACAGCACAAGAAATGATCCCATATCATCTTTAAGTTGTCTTTAAACATTTCAAGTATCGAACCCGTTTCAACTTTCTCTTTTTGAAATTTGAAAGAAAAATTTATAAGCACATGTGTTATAAATTTTTGCAGAACATAGTTGCATCAAGAAGCAAGGTAAACAAACAAAAATCATGTTCTTTAACATTGAAAGTAACATATGACATGCTAAATTTTGTGATGTAGATTCTACCAGAAATTAAATTAGTATATATATATATATATATATATATATATATATATATATATATTTGAAACGGCAAACTTTATTCAACCAAAGCCAAACAGAGAAACAACAGCCTAAACACGGACAACGAAACCCAACAAAACAGAAACCAGCCCCAAAGCACAACAACGCCCAGAAAAACCAAAAGAAACACCACAAAAACAGAGGCAAACCCAACAGAAACACACAAAAACTAAACACCAAAAAACACTCCACACAACATTTTCCCCATCCAAAGCACAACCCCTTTTTGCCAAACCGTTTGCGACCGAATTGGAGGCACGAGGAATATAATGAACAGAAATGTTGCATAGAGATTGAAGTATTGAGCAAATCTCATAGATGACATCCACCAAAGCTAAATTCCTGAAGTCACCATCATTGACCCAGGAAATCGCCACTTTCGATACTAACAATTCTCCTCCCAATCGAGATATTTGACTCACACAACAAACAAGCCTTTTGAATAGCTAAGAGCTCTGCCGTGGAGGCATCCACACTCCTCATAAAAGCTGAAAATGAACACAATGTTTCTCCTTTCGCATTATGCAGCATTCCCCCAATCCCTACTCTCCCAAGCTCTCTTTTAAACGACTCGTCTACATTGAATTTCAAATCCTCGCCGAAAGAGGAGGGGGGGGGGGGGTCTAAGTCTCTAACTTTTTTGACCTTCTCGCTATAACTTCTACATAACAAACTTCAAGATTTCAATCAAAATCGTTATTGGCTCTGTCGAGCTTTTTACATGGTGTTTAAACCACCAAGCCACCCTAAATCGCACCAAATCAATGAACATTGATAAATCCACAGGGCTTCCTTTGAAGATAACCTGATTCCGCGCCTCCCCGATCGACCAAACCACCATATTAAACAACGTTGCCCATGCTCTTCCCAAGCTCGACATCGGACACACCCTCATCCAGCTTAAGAACCAATCTTTAACGTTTTTATTCGCACAATTATATACTGATCACCATCCCATACACGCATTCCACAAACTCCATGCCCAAGAACACTGTAAAAATAGATGATCCACCTATTCATCTGACTTGCCATAGATCGAACATAACGATCCGTTGTCCATGGTAACTCCAAAACGAATAAGCACCTCACTTACCATGATCTACCCTCTTAGCAGTTGCCAAACAAATAACTCCACTTTCGGAGGGCTAAAACCATGCCATATCGTGTTAACCTCCAAGAGGCCATCCTTGCTAGAATTTTCAATACACCTTCTAAAGGAACTAACAGAGAATATACCTTTCGAATAGAACTTCCACGCAATCGCATCCGGCTTGAGCATTTGAATTTTGCTGCCAGCCAAGTAATTACAAAAAACTTCCCAGATGTCCTTCTCCTAATCAAACACACCTCTTCTAAGCAACACATCCCACTTCCATACCTCAACCTCCCACTTCCCAAACTGATTGATCATGCCCTCTTTGTTTGGCGATAAGGCATAGATTCTAGGGAACCTTAATTTAAGCGACAACCCCTCCTTCTATCCTTCATTCCAGAAGTTGACCTTATCCCCACTTCCTACCACTACTGTCAAGCCTTCCTCTAGAATTTGAGCAGTTAAAGATCCTTCCTTGAAGAACCCGCTAACAACTTTTATAAAAGGAGAAGCTAAGACAACATTACTTCATTTCCACCGAAGATCATGAACCTTGGCACCGTACTTGGCACATAAAACCCTCTTCCACAATGACTCATCCTCTTAGCCAAACCTCCACACCGTACTTGGCACATAAGTCTCTAACTTTTTTGACCTTCTCACTATAACTTCTACATAACAACTTCAAGATTTTCAATCAAAATCGTTATTGGCTCTGTCGAGCTTTTTACATGGTGTTTAAACCACCAAGCCACCCTAAATCGCACCAAATCAATGAACATTGATAAATCCACAGGGCTTCCTTTGAAGATAACCTGATTCCGTGCCTCCCCGATCGACCAAACCACCATATTAAACAACGTTGCCCATGCTCTTCCCAAGCTCGACATCGGACACACCCTCATCCAGCTTAAGAACCAATCTTTAACGTTTTTATTCGCACAATTATATACTGATCACCATCCCATACACGCATTCCACAAACTCCACGCCCAAGAACACTGTAAAAATAGATGATCCACCTATTCATCTGACTTGCCACAGATCGGACATAACGATCCGTTGTCCATGGTAACTCCAAAACGAATAAGCACCTCACTTACCATGATCCACCCTCTTAGCAGTTGCCAAACAAATAACTCCACTTTCGGAGGGCTAAAACCATGCCATATCGTGTTAACCTCCAAGAGGCCATCCTTGCTAGAATTTTCAATACACCTTCTAAAGGAACTAACAGAGAATATACCTTTCGAATAGAACTTCCACGCAATCGCATCCGGCTTGAGCATTTGAATTTTGCTGCCAGCCAAGTAATTACAAAAAACTTCCCAGATGTCCTTCTCCTAATCAAACACACCTCTTCTAAGCAACACATCCCACTTCCATACCTCAACCTCCCACTTCCCAAACTGATTGATCATGCCCTCTTTGTTTGGCGATAAGGCATAGATTCTAGGGAACCTTAATTTAAGCGACAACCCCTCCTTCTATCCTTCATTCCAGAAGTTGACCTTATCCCCACTTCCTACCACTACTGTCAAGCCTTCCTCTAGAATTTGAGCAGTTAAAGATCCTTCCTTGAAGAACCCGCTAACAACTTTTATAAAAGGAGAAGGTAAGACAACATTACTTCATTTCCACCGAAGATCATGAACCTTGGAACCGTACTTGGCACATAAAACCCTCTTCCACAATGACTCATCCTCTTAGCCAAACCTCCACACCCACTTAGCTAGTAAACCCTTATTCTTGTCCTGAATCCTACCCACCCTAAGCCCACCTTTCCTCTTACTTCTACAGATGGAACCCCAGTCGACTGCATGGATTTTCTGTTTCTCTACCCCATCACCCTAAAAGAAACTCCTCTTATGCTTTTCAATCGCTTGAGCCACACTAACAGGAACATTAAAGATCGACATAAAATAAGTCGGAATGCTCGAAAGCACAGATTAGATCAATACCAGCCTACCACCCTTATTTAGGAACTTCTTCTTCCATTGAGCTAAACGCTTCTTAATGCGAGATAACACCGATTTCCAGTACGCTTTGGTATTAAGCCTGGCACCAAGAGGCATGCCAAGATATGAAATCGAAAGATGTAGGGAAAAAATATCGTAGTACACGCAACGGAAGCGAGACTAAAAATAGATTTAGTATGTTTTAAATTTTTTTCCTTTTTATGAACCTTAACCCTTTAATTAATTAACTATACATATCAAGTAACAAAAGTAGAATACCTTTTTGTCGCATGATCTGATTGACTTACGTCGATGGTAATCCGCAAAATCTTCAATCCTAGCACGAACGTGAATCACCTAAATGCGTGGTTTCCCTTTTCTTTGAATTGCAAACCTGAGAATGGACAAACAAACTTTTCTTTTTCTTTTGTTAGTCACAAAACAATCAAAAGAATACAAAAATTATTCCGGTCACTTTTGAGTTTTCAATCTAATGATCGAAACTCGCGTGAACCTAATTCGATGTTGTACACACAAGCTTATTGATGAACAAGCAATTAGTGTACCATTAAAAGAATAATCTTTTCTCTCTTTTATGTCTTGGTAGAATAATCAAATACTTGTCTATGAGTTTAGAAGAAGAAGAAAATTGATTCAGTGAACAACTAGAGTGGCCAAACCCTATAACATGTGTTATATAGGGTGGCCGAAATTTCTTCTCCTCTTCCTTTAGGGTTGGCCGAAATCTACATGTAGTCCAATTAGGGTTGCCGAAATTCCTCTACAAAAAAGGATTTGTGTTGTACCCTAATTCACATGTAATTAGACTCCTAACCCTAATTCAACTCATAAATATTTTTATTCTTTTATTGACTTAATAAAAGACTTTCCCATTTGATTAAATAAATAAAACTTATTATTTATTTTCTTACCAAATAAGTCTTTTACTTTTAGTATATTACTACCAATAGTATAACTCTAGGAAATATATTTCCTGATCAGAAAAAGATTTGTTTCTTAATTAAACAATTAATTAATACATTAATTAATTCTTATTTAATTAAACAATGAAACAAAATAATATATTTGGCTAATATTTTAACCTTGCCGCCCCACATGTATAAAATGGGCCATATATTATTTTCTTATTTAATTTAATCCATTGGACTTTAAATAAAAAGCCCACATGTGAACCAGACCCATTCTTACTAAAAGAAACAAGCCCACATACCTTTCATTAATATATTAATATAATTAAGCAGCCCATTAAATAAATAATGTGTAAATTATATTCTTAATATATTAAATGCAATTCTAGATGGACCCATAAATTGGTCCGGTAGAATATATCAAGTGATCCATGCAAGTCCGTGTGGATTGGGGATCTTGGCGGGCTATCTAAATTTAAGCTTCAATAGACATAATCTAATCACAATCAACAAATGATTCACTTAGGTCCGATCCATTAATTTTAACTCATTCCACTAAAGAGCTAAAATTGAACTCTTAAATAAAGATAGAATGTTAGGTTGATAATTAGTGTTGGCATTAATTCCATATCAAAATGTGTTTAACTTGTAATATTTAGTGGATAGTAATTTAAGAATTTCGAAGACGAAGGACGTCTCAACCATTATTCGTTCAAGTTGCCGGCTTTTAAGAGTTTCAGACATTATCGGTCTACAAAGGTATTCAAAGACCTCTTATCTCTTACAAGGCTAGGCACACACTCACACATATCATTCTTGTGTGTCCCTTCATGATTTTATTTCATTTACATTTCACTTTCACACACTTGGCAAAATATGCTCATGCATTCACATTTAGTTAATAAACTTTGTGTTTTGCATTTTCTAGGACTATGTCCGGAAACTAGCATATGTGTGTGTATTTGTGTTTGTATGTTTCCGTATTTTGTGTTTAGGACTTGAACATGTTCTTATTCAATGCCTTATTGAGTTCCGGTCGTTTCGGTTACTCATTCATAAGGTTTCGAGTCCAAACGTGTTGACTATGCCACTTTACGTTCTCTTACGTTGTGTTGACTTCATCGATGATTTCCGAGATGATTTCTCAACCGTTTTTCAAAGTTGTATAGTCGTTATCGTGCGTGAGAGAGTCACCGTTCGGAATCCAAAAACGGATTCAAATTCGGAGTTCGGACGCCCGAGATACGGGCCGACGAACCGAGGGAGCGCACAAGAGGACAGCCCAGGCCGTGGGCCACAAGGGCTGGCCGTGGTTGAGGCCATGGGCCCTACGGCCTGGAGCAGCCTCTGCTCCCGTGTGGACCACGCGCCCCCCACGGCCAGGGGGTGACGTGGCACCATGTGGTTGGCCGGTTTCCTCTTTCTCTCTCCTCCTATTTCTTCCCTCTCTCTCTCTCCATTTGAATTTCTAAGAAGAAAAAATTTTAGTTTCCCGTCTAGAGTTCTCTCCAATTTTTCTAAACTTCAAAACACCATATCTTCCTCATCCGGAGTCGGATTTGAGTGATTCAAGTTGGAGAGTGTTCATATTTGAGTCCTCTAACATCTCCAAGTGGTTTGGTGGCTGATTGATCGTGATTTCAAGTGGTTGGACACTGTATTGCGCACCAGCTGCAGAATCCGAGGTTTGAGTCTCAACTTTGGGATTTCTTGTTATTTGACCTTCCATTTGCTTGGGGTTTCTTCTTCTATATCTATGTTATTGATTTATAAAAGCTATTTGGAAAGGTAGCTTGATTTTCATTCTAATTGAAACTCAATTTGTGGACTCATGTTGACTAGATTTTATGATTCTAGGTTTTACATTTGTTTGTGAGTTGTATTGTGATTAGAATGGCATCTTAGGTTGTTTGATACTTAATTGAATTAATTTTGTGTTAAAATGACTTTGAGATTTGATTTGGTCCTTTGATTAGTGAAATCTAGGATTTGTGTATTTGTATGTGATTTAGAGAATATAGGTTTTGATTGATGTAAATCTCAAAACCTTGCTCTATATTTTTGTCTAGTATATTGATTGATTTTTAATCTCATATATCTAGCTTTTAATTGTATATTGATAGCATCTTGAATTTGTACTTAATGAACATTTTGTGATTCAAGTGTTATGTGTGTGAATGAGACTTTGAGTATATGTGTTAGGTGTTTCACATGCTTAGATTTCTATTCATGTATTTTTGCATCTAGACTTGATTAATTGTGATATCACATGTTTAGGTCTATTTGTGCCATAGAATGTATTGATCACATGTTCTATGTTGTATTGAATGTTTGCATCATTTGCATTCACATGATCACACTAGGAAATCCTTGTAAAAGGCATGAAGTCTTGGTTAGAGTCGGGATGACTCGGATAGCCAAGCAAGAAGTCTTGCCTAGAGTCGGGATGACTTGGATAGGTAAGCAAGGAGTCATGGCTAGAGTCGGGAGGACTCGGATAGTCATGCATGGGAGGCTCCCTAGAGGCAAAAGTGCCTTGGATAGGGAGTTAGCTATTGTATTGGTAGGCCTAGGCGTATGGTTAGACATAGAGTCCGATAGAGCGGGGTACACGGGAGGTGTATGCACTCTTGAGGAATTTCTAATCTACCATCGATGTTGGTTGAGTGTGTTGTCCAATATATGGTGATTCCGCATCATTGAGGGATTTCATACTTTCCAATAGGGTTGGGTAGGCTTAGACTTAGACTTCACTAGGTTGGGTGAGCTAAAGATTGGTCACTTTGTGAATGTTCTATGTTTACTTTCCAATAATATAGTACCCAATGGTTGTAGTTCAACCCGTGGATGTTTCCTCCTTGGAGGTTTTACCACGTTAAAAAATCCCTTGTGTTAATTCTTTCTATCTCTTTCTCTTATATTTTAATTGTATATTTTATTGTCTTGATTCATAATATTCACTTGTGTTGTATTGTGAACCAAGTCTTTGTATAGTGTGATTAGTGTATTCATTCTTTAAATCAATTTGTATCTTTGATTCTTTTATATATTGTAATCTTTGTATAGTGACATTTTGATCACTCTTGTAACACATTGAACATCTTATGAAATACAAGCTTATTTTGTTGTTATGTTTATTTGCTATTTTATCTCACATGACTTGTTGATATACTCAGACATTTCTCTTATGATTGTAACATCGTATTGTCTATGTATGTCTTCCTTGGCTTATTGTGTTGTGTGTAAGGCTACCTTGAGGGACAAACGAATGTTTGTTCAAGGGTTTGAAAAAAGGTGTAAAAACCTATTCACCCCCCCCCCCCCCCCCCCCCCCTCTAGGTATGCTTTAAGCAATTTAACTTCGTTTGTGTACATTCATAGAATAAGAAGATGTTCCTCATTCATACCCTAGACAATCATGTTGGAGATAGTGTATCCTCGTGATTAATATTAGTAATTGCCAAGAGTTCATAGACCACCTATAACTCTCTAAGTTAACATATTTACTCATATGACCACGTTTTGAACTTGGATATTTTGACTTGTCCAGATGCCATGTTTTCAATAGTCACTATCGAAAACTCAACGTTGAGATTTAATATTCAATTACCTCAAAACATCCATATGATGATATTATACTCTCATTTAATAAATGGAGCCACGATGTCCATATCTATAAATGAAGTCCTCTATCGATTAACAAATGAATATCACCAAACTATCGAGGATAGACTATGCTATATAATCGTACTCATTGATAACTCAAATGATATCACTTGCAACCATAAGTCTATCATTTATCTTAGGATTAAGATAGACCCTCCGATTGTCCTGATAATGAAAAGACTATTATCTATTAACGGTTCTAGATAAAGCTTTTCATTGTGATCTAGTTCAATGCACCCAGTGCACTAGATTCTTTTACTCGAAGACACTCCGATGATTTTAGACTCATCATATCTCATTTGATCCCACTCAAATGCTAGCAAAAGAATTCTACAAATTTAATAAGATAAAGGTGCCTAACCTTTAACTTAAGTTGTGAACATTATTCAAGACTAACTAAAGAATTGTGTCTACCTTATACATATCCAGATGTACGAACAATTCTTCTTTTCTCATAGTCTTTAGACCTTATGATTATTTACTTTGACAATTATAATATTAAACTATAAATGCTATAAGATTTGTTAAACCAGAAATCACTTTATTAATATGAAAAAGATTGTCAATTACAACATTACACTCTTGCTATTGAGCATAATCCTAACAGAAGATTGGCATTCCTACATTTAAAAGCAGCCGCCCCATCAAACTCCCTACCTAATTTTTTCCCCACCCTAACCATATAGGATTTATGAAAATTAATCCTTAGCTCAAAAGCCATCTCAAAGCACTTCAAAATTCTTCTGGTGTTAACGAGATACTCCAACTGAGGTTCTAGAAAAATAATTGTGTCGTCCACGTATTGTAAGTGTGAAACATGAACCTCGCTATCCCCGAAGAGAACTCCTTTCATCAAGTTCAGCTCAGCCACCTTCTTTAGGCATCCACTAAGACTTTTAACAACCAAATTGAATAAGAAGGGAGACAACGGATCACCTTGATGTTCGCTGTGGGACTACCGTTGACAAGAACAAACGTAGAGGGAGTTGATATACACCATTTCATCCATTGTCTCCACCTCTGACCAAAACCCATTTCTTCCGTAATGAAATCCAAAAAGGAATAGTCCACCGAATCATATGCCTTTTCAAAGTCCAATTTCACCAAAAAGCCACCTATTTTGTCCCTCCACCAGGTAAGGATTATTTCCTCTACCACCACGAAACTATCCATTATCTAACGGTTCTTGAAGATCGCCATCTGATTTACGCTAATCACTGAATTCATAACCATCTTCAACCTATTCGCTAAAACTTTGGCAAGAATTTTGTACATTGCACTCACCAGACTAATAGGTTTGAAATCCTTTATCGTCTCCGGATGAACACTATTTAAACCCCTTTGAACCCTAATTTCGAAAGGGCTAGCGAAGGGAGGTCCTAAGCCACCAAGGGGACCATCCCCCTTCACCATCATCCATCTTTAAACATCGAGGGTTTGCAAGACGAAGAAGACTCATCATGGAAGACGGGGAGAAGTCATTGAAGGCCACAATGAGTTTTATCTCCTCTATCTCTTGTCTTGTTATTTTTATGATGTGTAACTAATTCCATATTAGGGAATCAATATGAACCTCTATGAATGTTCTTTGTTAGAATTGACTATATTTCCATTAATTCAAGTTTTGATTTATTCAATTCATTCTATGTCTTAATTCTTTATTTGTGTTAATGCATGATTATACACTGACATTAATTTAGGGTTTTGATAATTAAACAATTAAGTTTGGAGTGTTGATTTACATGTAACCTTAATTAATATTCAATTGAATGGGTAAAACTGATCTTAACATTGATTTATGCAAGTAGGTTTTAGTTCATTAGTTCTTGCGTTTAATAGGTACTCGGTTGTAGTTTGCACCATTGATTTATGGGTAAATTATAATTAAGAACACTTGATTCATCCCATGATCATACGGTAACAATCATACTTAAGATAAGAACGAATCCTTAACTTGATTAACATCTTTTATCAAAGTCAATTCGAAGCATTGAGTAAACGTAGTTAGGGAGCATTGATGACCTAGTCCTCTCACTTCTTGATCACATTCACATAGTCTTGTTACTTGTTTTCTTAGTTTAATTTAGTTTTAATCAAATCAATCATCAAACAAACTCTCTCGGTTACATTTAATTGCTTAGCTTTAATTAGAATTAGTTATAATTGGTAAATCACTTTTCCTCATGGGAACGATCCCTACTTGTCGCTGTACTTATCTCACGATCTGTGTACTTGCGAGTTAGGTTTTTATAACACGATTTTATCCATCACTGCACCTCATCTTCATTAACGGCATCATTAAGATTAGCTATACTCTCATCAGTTAACATGGGAAACATTATGGGAAGCTGCTCAAAATTGCTTGCTGCAAATAGCTTTTTAAAATATGTAATAACCACATTTTTCATTTCCTCTTTGTCCTGAATCCAAACCCCATCCTCATTATTAATACCCTCTAGTTTATTACGCCTTCTTCTAACCAAAGTGGAAAGGTGGAAAAAATTTGTGTTTCGATCTCCCTCCTTCAATTTGCAGTTTCTGGATTTTTGCATCCAAAACAATTCTTCTTGTTCTATGATATTATTGTACTCTTTAATCAGATTTTCTTCAAGAACTGCAAGGCTAACACGATATCTACTGTTGAGGCAACGTTGCACCCCTTGGAGTCTAGCAAAGGTTGTTTTTTTTTTTTTTTTTTTTTTACAAAACAGATTACCAAACTTTTCTCTATTCCAAACCTTAAGCATATCTGACAAATTAATAATTTTCTCAAAGACATTACTACCTTGAGAATTCCAACTATCTTTAATAAGATCAGCAAAATTGTTGTGCTTCATCCACATGGCTTTGAACTAAAAAGGTTTCAAGGACCCTACAGGTGTTTGTTGACTCTGAATCTTGAGAAGGATAGGACAATGATCAAAGTTAACTCTAGGTAGGTGCCTTATAAAACCTTCAAATAACTTCATTCTCCAATCCAAGGTACACAAAGCTTTATCCAATCTAACCCAAATCTCTTCCTCAATACCTCTCCTAGTCATCCAAGTAAATTTCGGACCAATGAAACCCATATCCACCATCTCATTGCTATCAATCCACTCAGAAAAACCACTCCTTGTGAAACTAAACCGACCCCCACGCTTTTCAGCAGTGGTAACAATCTCCTTGAAGTCTCCCATAACCAGCTAAGGACTTGTAAAACAACATCTGATACCATCAAGATACTTCCACAAGCTTTTCCTAGAGGTAACACAAGGGCTCACATACACCACAGATAAAATCCAAAAGCTATTATTATCAGCAATAATAGCAGTAATAGATTGTTTGGAACTAGCAATAACTTGGAGCTTAATATTATTACTATTCTAAAGTAACAAAATACCTCCTGAGAAGCCCTCAGCTTCCACAATAAAACTGTCAGAGAAACCAAGTCGTTGAATGACACTAGAAGCTCTAACACCACTTATTCTTGGTTCCAACATGTAAGGTTCCCATTTGTTGATTGGCTCATTTCGTAGACAAACCAAATGTTAGGGCTCTTTGTAAGGGTAGCTTAGGAGTTGGTTTTATTGTTAGAAGCCGTTTGAAGACCTCGTCTAGATAAGCACCGAAGGTAAATTCTATGTGTTTACTTATCTTAAAGAGATAGTTGCACACACTCATTTAGCATTCTTGCATTTGGTGTGCATACTCTTCACATGTCACATTTCACACTTGCACCTTGATGTTGTATTTTGTTGTGTGCTTTTGTGCTTTGTAATTCGTTTCCCGATAGTATTCGGAAACGTCCGCGCATGCACTAGAATGTGCTTGGTTTTGCGCGAAGACCGCTTACGGAGGATGCTCTAAGCTTCTCTTTTGGTTTCACCATCTTTGGTGATTCGGCGGTTTGATCAGCGGCCTGGCCGCCGAATGAAACCACCGTTTGCTTCCAGAAGGGTCTGGAGCAATTCTGTTGTTACGATCGGCGGCCACCGACCGCCGTTCGAAACCGCCGTTCATACCTGATGGTTTTTAATTCTCGGGTTTGATTTTACGGTTGGTTCGGTGGTTTCGAAACCAACGTTTCTCCTCTACGGCCCGGCCGTAGATTGAAACCGCCGATCGGCACGTTTCTTTGAAACTTACTCAAAACGACCTCACTTTGATTTAGCCCCCTATATATATGCCATTTTGTCTTTAGGTCAATTAAGAGAGTTCATATTCAGATTTCATACGTAGGATATTTTTCAAAGAGAAGAAAAATTCCAAGAACTCATTTTTAATTACTCAAATACTTTTTCATAATCATCAATCATCATCTAGCATCATCTTTGATCTTCTAGATGTCATCTTGCATGGATTCTTCATCATACTTTGCTTGGTAAGCTTTTCACTAATATCTTACATATTTTGTGTTTTTCTTAACAAGCAATCTCAATTAATTACTTGTATGATTTTCATATATCTTTTGATACAAGATTGAGATTAGTATGTTGTATGTTTGAGAAGTTGTTTTGTGATAGCTAGTTAGGTTTTGAGCTTAATCTTGATTAGCTAAACTATTTGACATGTCATTTAGTTTTTAATATCTAGGATTGTTCTAATTGCATATTAATCATCTTATATAAGCATATAGGGTTTCCTTTGCTCTATGTTGCATTTTGGATATTCATATATTCACTTAGGGTGTTATTCTCTTCATTGAGAAAGTAAGTCTTGTGTGTAGCCTCCGGGATTAGGTTGCTTAGATCGCAAGCAAATTGGACTAGGTTCACTCATACCGGAATTAGGTAGGTGTGTGATTACTTCCGGGATTAGGTTGTAATCGTTTTACACATTTAGTGGATTCGAGGTTCGAGTGTGGCTTAATTACTAGCCCGTGGTTTTTCCCGTGAGGGTTTCCACGTAAAAATCAAGTGTTATTTAATTTCCGTATTTTATACTTGATTTATTGCTTTATCTAATTAGGGGTAATTTTGTAATTTTGACTTAACACGAAAAATTGGGTAATAAGTTTAAAATCTATTCACCCCCCCTCTAGATAGTTTTATACACACCATGCTATAATTTGTTTCACAACACAGTAAAAACATCAAAATTATACACTCTTCTCAAATCACTAGCAATTTTATGAAAAGCTTTCTTCCCCGCACCTAAACATTCCAAACACAAGCCATAAAATATCAATAGAAAAGAGTGAAAACCATGTGGCAAACCTATTCAATGACCCTAGCCATAGCCTCTTTCAAATTGGAGGCAGCAACTTCAAATGTGGCATCATAGGTAATACCGATCTTACTGGCCTTATTATTGCTATCAACTTCAACTTGATTATCAAAAGCCATAGAAGCAATGACATCCTTATGGAGTTGCTGCAACACTCCAAAATCATCCAAAACTTCATCACAAGCATCCTCATCACAAACTGGATTAATATTCTGGGTAACCTGTTGTTTACTTTTCCCACCACTTGTACTCAAGGAGCCTCTTCTAGCAGACACACTATCCTGATAGTTGATATTATTATTATTTTTTTTATTGTTTCTATCACTCTTCGCCCCTTTCTTTTCAATTTGAGATTTCTTAATGCGTTTCCCCAACTGAGCAATACTGCCAGCTTTATTGGTAATCTCCTTTAGAACATCTTTCTTTTTAGAGCCAAGCCTCTCTTGAGAACCGCCAACTTTCTGTTGTTCTTGAGCAACATCATTCACTACATCATCCATTTCCTCATTCAAAACTTCGAACTTGGAGCCACCAACTTTATCAAAAGCATTTTTGCTTGTCTTACCATTTTTACTCCTATAATTTTCACTCTTTCCAACATTTCCATTGCCTAACACTCCATCAATAGAGATATTTTCAACACCAGTTTTGACAGCTTGAACACCTCCACCATTTATTCTGCCCCCATTACCAGCTTTACCAATGTTCCTAGTACCACCATTTCCCCTTCCATACTTACTACCATAAGAAACAAGTAACCAAGGCCCAAAAGGAGAATCCTCTACAGCACCAGAAACCTCCTTCGTATCCATCTCTACTTGTTTCTCTACAATTCCTTCCCTATAATAATCTTTGTTGTGCCCATAATGCCCACATTTAAAACAAATCAGTCTGAAACTCTCATACTCAACCTTAATCATTCTACCATCAATGTTCAAGGAGCTTTAAAAGGTTTAGAGATATCAATTTCCACACATATTCTAGCAAATCTACCTCTAGATTGAGCTGCAGTGATTGGATCAACCTTATAGGTGGTGCCCAACATACCTTCTATATTCCATAGAAGCTCTGAATCAATTTATTCCATAGGAAGTTTAGAGAGTCTAACCCAAATTGGCATAGTCTAAATATTTTCCTCACCTGGAACAAAGTTTGGCTTCCACTTTTGAACCACCAAATATTGATTAGCAATGACCCAAGGCCCTCTCGTGAGAACATACTCCAAATCTTCTTTCATCTGGAACCGAACGACGAAGTAACCGTCATCTAGATTTGTCAATTGCCAATGACCAATGAGGGACCATTTCTGCTTCAGCTTGGTTATCATGAAGTTTGGAGTATGGGGACGACCCATATTCTTCAAGAGTGCTCCAATGGCTTATAGAGCTTCTCTTGCAACTTAGCTGATAGATTCATGACAGGGCCATTCGTTCCCTCAGAGATTGTGATATCCCCTTGGCCAATTGATAGTTTCTCCATTCTTGAACCAAATCCATTCCATGTGCTGAGGCTAGACATCTCCATAAGCTTCGATTTGAAACTATCTACCCTTGTGTAAGTGCCTCACTTTTGATTGGCTTATTTCATGACACACCACATTGGGATTGGTATGTAACGGGTAGCTTAGGACTTCATGGTTGGCAAGCTTCCGGACTTTCCAAGGTGACTTCAAGAGCGTCTAAAGGTATATCACTTGACCTTGATTTTTGAAGAGAATAGGTGCACACACACTTGCATGCATTGTTATATATCTTGTATGTGTTACCTTGCATTTGTATTTCATTGATTTGTGCTTCTACGTCATCTTGCACACATTTTTATTGCATTTCTATGATTGCTTTTATATGTTTGCACACACACACTCTCATTGCATTGATATGATTGCACTTGTGTTTTTTTATTGATTGTGTGCTTACATGCTTTTTCACATTTATGCATTTTCATAATTGCATATCTTTTGTGTGTCACATGCTTGGTGAGTTTTTCATGATGATTATACATTCCCATGCATGCTAAATTGATTGCACCTTTTTTATTTTTGAATGCCATGTCATGTTTTAGGCATTAGGTGCATTGGCCTTTCCAAGGGGCATTCGGCGCCCTTGATTCGGCGCCCTAGGGCGCAGAATAGGCCACCGTTTTTCGACGCCCTTGGTTTGGCGTTAAGGGGCCGTAAAAACCAGGCCGCCGAAAGGGACCAAAAAGTCAGGTCTCTTTCCGGCGCCCTTGTTCGACGGCCAAGGGCGCAGATTTACGCCGCATAATCTAAAGTCATCACGCGACTGTTGGTATTCGGCGCCCTCATTCTGCGGACACCGGCCGCAGAATCAAGGGCGCAGATTTACCTTTTTCTGATACTTTTCCAAAACGATGTCGTTTCATTTTTGGACTATATATATACATTTTCTTCTTCCTTGCTCGTGTTAAGGAGCCAAAAAATCAGATCCAAGAAAGAGAAAGTAAACCCTAGAGAGAGTAAAAGCTTCAAGAAAGCTTCAAGAAAGCTTCAATCTTGCTCCTTTAACTCTCCAAACCCAAACCCATGTGCATCTAACATGTTTCAAGCATCATCCTTCCATGGGTCTTCATCATTCTTGACTTGGTAAGTAGAACAAACACCACATCTTCATTTATTGTTCTATCTTAGTCAAGACATATCTTTAATTGCTTAGTTTAGCAAATCTTCACTCTTATTGCATATTTAGTGAAGTTATGACATGGTTGGGTTTGTATTTTGGTAGCTTAATTGATTAGGTCATTCTTGCCTAAAAAGCTATGTCATAAACATTCTTGTATGATTTATTGATGACTAGGTTGATAGATAGTCTTTTAATCAACTAGTTAAACTTTTGAATGTTTATGTGTTGTTTGATAGCTAAGATTGTTTTGTGATTGATAACATCTAGCTAAGTCTATATGATTTGCATTTAGACAATTTTTGTGTAGGACTCATTGATTGCATTTGTTAATTGCATTTAGAGTCTATGCCATGATCATCGACAACTTATGTTGATTGGCATTTTGTTTGATTAATTGCACTTGTTAGTTGCATTTAGTATCATTGCCATGATTTTGACAACTTAAGTTGATTGGTATTTTGTTTGGTTAATTGCATTAGTTGATTGTATGCTATTAGGCCTTGCCATTATTAATTGACAACTTGTGTTGATTGGCCTTGATTGATTGATAATTTATTGATTGCATTTGTTAATTGCATTTATCGTCCTTGCCATGTTTGTTGACAACTCTTGTTGATTAGCATTTTGATTGACTATTCATTAATTGCATTTGTTGATTGCATATTCATAGTCATTGCCATGTTTATTGACAACTTGAGTTGATTTGGCTTTCTTTGTGGACAATTAGGTTGCTAGAATCTCTTTGCATCTAATTGAGTTTACATGTATGTACATGTAGACTTTGTTGATAACTAGGGTGTTCACTTGCATTATAACATCTAGTTAAGCATATAGTTATAACATTTAGTTAAGCATATAGTGTTTAGTCTAGCACTCATTGCATTTGTGCATCATTGTGATACACTTAGACTTTTTTATTCTCTTCTTGAGTCAAAGTCTTGTGACTTTTTGGTGAAGTTTCACAAGCAAGGAAGGAAAGTCTTGTGGCTACCCGTGTGTAGTGCTCAAGCAATTGGTCGAGTGCCACTGTATAAGGCCCGTTGGGTAGATTAGGGGTTGCTCATGCCAAGAGTAGTGTATCAGGGGATATCACTAGGGATTGAACCAAGAGTGGCAAGTGGTAGTGTCCATAGCCTGAGGTTATCTAGGGTAAGTGTCCGAGAATCACTTGAGGGTGTAGATTCTTTTTCATATAGTGGATTTCGTTGACCGTGTGTGGCGCACATATCAGCCCGTGGTTTTTCCCCGTGTGGGTTTCCACGTAAAAATCAAGTGTTCTTTAATTTCCGTATTTTATACTTGATTTTATTAAATGTGTGTTTTGGGTTAATTGTGATTAATTTTGACTAATCGAAAAGTTGGTAATAATCGATTAACAACCCATTCACCCTCCCTCTAGGTTGTTTAGTCACGCACGCGAGCTTATATTTGTATTTTCACCTTGTATTCCTTATTGAATCAAATCCAGTTTGTCTCCTTTCTAGACATTCTTCATCTGATCTAGCTTGTTTAGATGACACAAAATTACATGTATTCTTAACATTACCATCTTCTGTGCTCATTGGGCAGGGCTGAGTAGAGAAAATTGATAAGAATTAATTTGGGAAAAGAGCAAGAGGAGGAGAAAAGAAGAACAAAAGGAGATAAATTGGTTTTAACATCTGATAATCTTTATTTAATCAGTTCACACCCATAAATAGGCTTGTGAACAATACAATTGCAATTACATAACTAAGACTCCTAACTAAGATAAGCATCAGTTGCATAACAACCTGATCCAATGTATTCCTAACTAAGACTCCTAACTCATTTATTCCTGTTTAACTAATTCAAATTCAAATTGAAGACCAATGGATCAAGTCCCCAACCAACCTTAGACTAAACCCTTCTTGCATGGCTTACATGCACATGTATGTGTACCCTCATAAATAGGCACATATCATTCCCTACCATTCGAATTATCCTTGTCCGCAAGGATGAAATTTGGATACATCCTGAAGAAACGTCACCCAAATTGTAACCTAACGCTCCTACTTCTTCAATTAATCCATTTCCTCCCAGATCGAACACCGGCAATGGAACCAATACGCGCCTTTGATTTCGGGTCATTTCAGAGCACGACTGGCCACTGGTGAGTCTAAAAACGGTCTCTCCGATTTTGTTCGGAGTTGATCTCCGTCCAGCAACGACATGGTGGCAGTTGTAACGGTTGTCGAGGAGATGCAGTGGACGGTGTGGTGGAGCTTGAAGGCGACGGACGCAGCGGCACGTGTGGGAGTGATATGGTTGGTGGTCGAAAATTGGGTTGGTGGAGGAATGGGGTGGAACTGGGCTCTTTTTGGTGGTTCGTCAAATATCAGTGGTTTATCAAAATCGATAAAAACTTCCGTCAATACATATGTATCATCGAAAAACACCGGAAGATAAGTGTCTAATTGTGTTTGAGAAAACAATAGAGATTGGAGTTCATCCCTAATGGTTTGGAGGGTAGAATATATTTGGTCGAAACGGGACTCATGATGAGCCAGAATTGCGTAAACTCCGTTACGGAACTTAGCATCCATGAACCGAACAGCTCTGATACCACTGATAAGAATTAATTTGGGAAAAGAGCAAGAGGAGGAGAAAAGAAGAACATGAGGAGATAAATTGGTTTTAACATCTGATAATCTTTATTTAATCAGTTTTCACCCATAAATAGGCTTGTGAACAATACAATTGCAATTACATTACTAAGACGCCTAACTAAGATAAGCATCAGTTGCATAACAACCTGATCCAATGTATTCTTAACTAAGACTCCTAACTCATTTATTCCTCTCTAACTAATTCAAATTCAAATTGAAGACCAATGGATCAAGTCCCCAACCAACCTTAGACTAAACCCTTCTTACATGGCTTAAATGCACATGCATGTGTACCCTCCTAAATAGGCACATATCAAAAACAAAAGCTTCAACCGTCGCCGCCATAACTATCTTGAAGAACGATGAAAAAAGGGGTTTCCTAAGAGCACAATAAATGTAAATCTAAACATAAAAGACAGAATAAATGTTTTGCCGTTGAGGGAGTTCAAATTCATAGGATAGCATCCATATATCCCATATATCCAATTTTCAATCATGCATAGAGATGAAAATGGAAATTAAAAAGAAAATTAAGATAAATTAACAATTCAGAGAGAGCAACTATATGAGTCTATGGCATCAAGGATTTCTTTCTTCATTTGACAAAAATGATGACTTCACTACAAGAAGAAGAAGACAGTAGAGAGAGCTTGCAAACCCAATATTTATGGAAAATATTGCTAATAACAGTTGTAGGTTGGTCAACTATTAATTTTGACGGTAGTAACTAATTAATAACAATTGTAATAAGTTCATGGGTTGTAGAATTAAAGAAAATTAAAGGATTAAAGTATGAAAAATAAAATACACATGATTAATTATGTGTAAGAAAGATTTATATACTTATTTTTTTGGTGCCAAAGCATTCTTCTTTTCAAAGGAAAGATTCCTTTCAAGCACTATTAAAACATTGGATTGTGTCGTTGTGTGTTCAAAAATATAAGCCAGGGATAGAAAAAGTGATAAAAAAAAAATTAAAAATTAAAAAAATCACATTTATTTATGTACTGCTTTCTTAACCTATTGAAAATATATATTTTCACTTATAAGTACGAATATTACAAATCATAAAGTTTTTCTCTTGATTGTAGATATTGGATGAATATACATGCAATCTAATAGCAGGGACGGACCTGTGGGGGATAGGGTGGGCTTAAGCCCACCTTGACCCCCTTAAAAAAATTTAAATTAGTAAGGAAAAAAATTTAAATTAATTAAATAATTAATTTTAATTCCTAATCAAAGTAAAAAAATATAATCTTTCTTTCCTTTTTTTTCTTTCTATAATAACAATTATTTCTCTCCATCCTTCAAACTTGGTTCAATCTATTTATCAGCATCAATATTTAAATATGTTTGAGTGAATATTATGGCTTTAAATATTTTATTTTGCTACTTAAAAAAATATATATTTTGTTTTGAAATTTTAGGGTTACTGTTAAATATAGATGATGAGATTTTAGGAGTAATCCAATTTTAAATTTACAAAGTAATGATATTATTAAATGAATTTCATTAAATTTCTCAGAACATTATATTAGTATAACTATAAGAATTTTAGTCTTCTCAAACAAATTATTTTCGTGGGGACCACGAAAAGGTCGAAATTCGTCTAGAAAGGTATTACGCGACAAAAAAATTTCGTCGGCAATTTCATGGGGACATCATGGTCGTCTACGAAGGTTTTAGCCGAAGAATTTATTTCGTCGGCTAAGAGTATATATTTGTCTATAGAGATGTTGGAACTTTAAAAATTAATCCGTCGGCCCCACCCCACCGTCGACCGCCGCTGGCCCACCCTTGATAATATTGACAATTAATTGTCATTATGTGGAATCGAACTTGCAACCTCATATCAAAGTGGTAAGCCTTTACAGCTGGACTACAACACTTGATTTGTTAACAATTACACAATATTTATATATAACTTATATGAGTTGTTAGAAATAAATAATAATAATAATAATAATAATAATAATAATAATAATAATAAAACTTGTTAGATAAATTTAAGTTTATTCAACTAATCAAAAATCTAATTTGAATGACAAATATATATTGAAAAATATTTATTTGATTGCAAATCGGGTTTGGTGATAATGTTTTTTTTTTTTTTTTTTTTTTTTTTTCAAATTCTGTTATTTAATTAAATGATCAATACCTCAAAGTGATAATCAATTGAGATGGTGATAATCGAGAATGTGATAAGAGTTAATTAATTAACAATTAAGGACAAATTTAGGGTTGCACATTGGGGAAATGGGGATGGATATAGGTCCCCCCATCCACATCCCCATCCCCACTTCCCAAACCCTTTCCCCATCCCCCATATTTCCCCATTTGAAGAGAATAGGGATGGGGAATTTTAAGGGAAGGTATCTCCATCCCCAATCTCAGTTCCCTATTTTCCCCCTTTTTCTTCATTTTTCCCCGTTTCCCTCGTTCCTCCATTTCCTCATTTGACTAAAAATTATAAATTAACAATAAAAAAACAAACATTCCATATATATATATATATATATATATATATATATATATATATAACTATACAATTTTCTATTATCAGTTCGTCCTGACAATAAATATATCAGGACGAAGAATGTGGACCACTAGATTTACATACTTTGATTCAAAGTGTATGCATTTACCAAAACTTCTACATAATTTGTGGTCAACATCCTTCATCTTGATATATTTATTGTCAGGACGAACTGACAATAGAAAAGACTGTATAACTATATAACAAATTAATATTTTTTAGCATATATATTTTTTAATTAATTAATTAATTTTAGTATATATATATATAATTTTAATTAACTTTTCCCTACGAATTTTGAGTTTTGTGGGGGAAGGTTACCTTTCTCGACGAACTCGTTTTGTGGGGAAAAGTTTTGTACCCTTAGTTGACGAAACTCATTTTGTGGGGAAAGGTTGGGAAAAATTTTGTACCTTTAGCCGACGAATTTTGAGTTTTATGGGGAAAGATTACCTTTCCCGACGAAACTCGTTTTGTGAAGAAAGGTTGGGAAAATTTTTGTACCCTTAGCCGACGAATTTTGAGTTTTGTGGGGAAAGGTTGCCGTTCCCGACGAAACGTTATTTTTCCCAACAAAACTTGTTTTGTGGGGAAAAGTTAACTGTGCCTACAAATCTTGCTTTGTCTCATAAAGTTTTGTGGTGAAAGACTAAATTTCTTATAGTGATATATTTAGAATGAATCAAAATAATATAAGAATATTGTAAAATTTAATTAGTGTTCCCATTTGTGTTTCGTGTTTCTCTTATAATTTAATTTGATTTTTTAAAAATAAAATAAAATTTTGTAAAGTATTTATTTAGAATATACATTTTACGAGGACATCTTACTATGTCCTCCTAACTAGGTGATATCGATATTTAGTAAAAAAAAAATGTTTAGCCTACCCTAGTCTTCAATTCTGGTTATGTCCCTGTCTAATAGTTAACGATTGTCACACTAAAATTAACCCATTGATAAGTTATCTAAAACGATTAGATGCGGCTATCTCACATCTACACCACTAAAATTATGGGTTTGAATCATAGACACCTTTCTTCGAACCCCAAATTGATTGTAATAGTTTTTTTCTTTTTTTTTTTCCTCAAAAAAATCATCTAAAGGTGGAATCGTAGGTGTGGGTTCTGGCCAAGTCAACAGGCGGGGAGGTGATTGGGCAGAGTAATGATGGTAATAAGGTGGGGAATTATGGGAATGATTTCAAGAAAGGAGTTGGAATTCCTGGTGGTTATGTTTTCCAGAGTCATAGTGTGGAAGGTGTTGGTCCTACTCCTGGACTTTCCCCCTCATCATCATTTTCTACACAAAAATAAAAATGTGTCAATAGTCAATACTATGAAGTTGAAGATTAGATCACCACAAGCCAAGCACAAATACTAAAAAGGGTATAATTGTAATTAACCTTTAAGGGGTGGATGATTGTTCACTAAAACTAGGGGTTTCTCTAATTCTCTCTCATTCTCTGCTCAAAAGCTTCCACTGAAATTGGTTCAAGGTGGTTATCATGATCAGCATCCAAATTGCCAACAATGAACCCTTTAAATATGGCATTCGCAATTTTTTTAAGTTGTAAATTTAATTTGTAAAGAAAATGGTGACAAGTGTCTGATATGTAATGTTTACACCAATTAGAAGATGAAATACTGTAATAACTGATAAAAAAAAAAAGGGAGAAATAGCATACCCATTGAAGAGAATTTTGCCAAATCTAGCTACCAATGATGGTACTTCCTCCAAGTTTTCACATTCCATATCTTGTTCCTCATAATCTCAAAGGAAGACAGTAAATGTGGCCACACATTTTCTGCTACAGATTCCCATGGACTTCTCGGGATATTCTCTCTCACCCCGTCGTTCTCTACAAACCAACAAAGATTCAATAACACAAAGTTGAAAACTAGACCATACATAATTCAAGTACAATAACAGAACACACTGACGTAAAATACTAAAATGAGCAGACCCTAACCATTGGCTGGATTACTATTCACCAAAACTAGGGGCTTTTCTCCTGATGACCTGATCTCCGCCCGGCAAGGTCCACCGAAACAGGCTCAAGATGGACAGAACAAGGAAACTGGTTATCATCATCTAAACCAGCAAGCAACCATCTAGATATGGCTTGATCTGCATATACAATCTTTCCACTCCTGTCTACATTATGTTCGGATGATCTCAGATTAAAGTTTCTCTTAAATTGAGGAACAAGCACTTCAGGAGTTGGAGATGGCCTCTCTGAATCCTTTGAGTGTCGCTTGTGTGGTGGAATGTAAGCCATTACGATAATATTAACTACGTACACCTAATGCCAAATAGAAACAACCAAATTTTAATGAGATCAGTTTCTTCAGATTAACAAGCACCGATTCTTTTTGGCATCAAAATCACACTCATACATATATTCTTTACATTTTCACTTGCCACGATTGATTTATTCAAGTAACACCAATAATAAGTAAGGAAAGATAATCATAAAAATTAACAACAAAATAATTATAACATTAAATGATAGTATAGGTCAATTGCTTGGAATAGTTTAAGTCAGTACTCCTAGTGAACACAAAACAGTAAAGATCATACGATTTACAGTTATAAATGTTGTCACTTTCTTCAGTTTTCTCAGTAACCAAACACTATAAAAGCATCCCAGAAACTCACATAAAACTAGAAAAACTTCAAGACCCACAAAAGAAATAACAATTTAAAAAGAAAAGAGAGCACATACCAGAAAGAAAATGTTCTGCTGAGCAAAGATCTCAAAGTCTTACAAGTTTGTTCAGCTATTGTTGCTGATCTCCACCCCTATATATACTGTATACACACACAAACAACAAGAAACAAAACACTTCAATTATGAAAACCCACTTGAAGAAGTTTTGAAGTTGGCTTTTTGGGTTCTTTTTCTTGGGAAAAGTGAACAACTTCGATCGAAAGATTGGAAACTGCTTGCGAAGGAAGGGGAGGCAGAGAAAAAGGAGGGAAAACGAATATGGACCCACAATGGCAAATATTTTGGGTGGGTGTAGATGGATGTATATTCATCTACCGTTGAGATCTTGACATGTGGCAGATTCCTTCACTGAGGATGTATGTGCATCATCCTGATGCAAATTCCTTTGACCGAGGGTGGAAACAGCCGCCTCCTCCACCTAAATACATACCTAAGTCTAAAAATAGTGTCTCAATTCGTGTCAACTTACTAAATTGGGATATTTATCTACATTTAATTATATTTTTTTAACTTCTTTCATAAATATAAACATATGTCTCAATTTAATTGGTTAGACATAAATTAAGATACCATTTTTAGATAACTGATTTAAATCTTTTTGCTTTTTAAAAAGTAATAAATATTCCTTTAAAAAAGTATTAAATATTTAAAAACTAATCATAATTTATTATTTCATATAATAAAGTATGATTAGATTTTAATATTTAAAAATGGTGGAGGCCACAATCTATAGATTCTATACCAAAAATCTTAGGACTCATTTGGTGCACTAACACCACTGGAGGATTAGATTATTTTTAAGAGTAATGCTAGGCGTTCCAAATTTTTTTCTCAAATTCTGTCACAAATGATGTGGCACATAAAGTGTCAACATCTTATAAATCTTGAGATTATATAGTGATTGATATGATGTTGACACCTCACGTGCCACATCATTTGGGACATCTAGCATTACTTTATTTTTAATCCTCCCCTGTCATTCTCCTTTGTTTGGAGTTTAACTTAATTGGATTTTCCAGTCGACACACTCACACACCACTCATTGAAATTATATAAACCTACCAAATCGCCTTGGGGGACTATATTTAATTCTCTTTTAGTTTTCTTTTCATTTTTAATAATAAATAACTTTTATTTAATAATAACTTGAAACTATTATTTTTTTAATGTTTTTATTTTTTTAATTTAATAATATATTACTTCAAAAAAAATTAATAATATATATTAATCAACTAATTATTTTAATAGTTTGTTATTCAATTTTCACCGGATTATAATGGATTGAGGGATTTGAGAATCTAAACTCATTGGGCCTACCATTATCCCACCTATGTTTTAAAGTTTTTTTTTTTTATTAAATAAAAAAATTATAAAATTTAATAATATTTTATTAATATTTTTATTTTAATAATATATATATTAAAATAATTATTTTCTTAAAAAGATTATTTCAATACTTTTTTATTCAATTTCAAAATATTATTATATTTAGTGCAGTCTCATGTTTAACCAAATAAAATATATCATTAATTAAGTCAAATTCCACATTTCTCCAAACATGGGATAATATCAAGGGATATTATGATTGTAGTCCCTCTGTTTTGCGTTAATCTGGGTTTGGTCCACTAGTTTTTGGAATTACTAACTTTAGTCCTTCTGTTAGGGATTCCGTGGAAAGGACACAGAATGGCATTGTTAGAGGGTACAATGACCAAAATACCCTTAGAAAAAGTAAATAGTTTAAAAAGACAATTATACCCTCAATTTTGTCTCATATGGGAATATTAAAAAAATGTGTATTGACCATTTTACCCATCAAATTGGACCGTTGTCAAACGGCTCCATTTCTTCTTTTAAAAACCACCACACCTACTAGAAATTCATGCTCAAATCCTTACAATATCACATAATAGTACAATATTTTTCATCCATACATACAAAACCATCTCTCCAAACTCAAAATCTCTAATCAATCCACACATAAACCACTGTCACATACACACATTTCTTCATCAAACATACATAAACCACCATCACATACACACATTTCTTCATCAAACATACAAAAACAACACTCACATGCAGACATTACTTCAAGCATTATGATGGAGGCTACATCAAGCTCAACAACCAACATAAATGGGGGGATAATAAAATTCAAAAATAAAAGATGCTCATGTGGTGTTAAAGCAGCTGTGAAGATTTCCGAATCCCAAAACAACCCAAAGAAATTGTATTTCGTATGTGAGAGAGGAAAATGCAAATTCTACATTTTTTGGGAATCGGATAATGAAGAATTCAACAAGGCAGAAGATAGTGAAAGTATAACAGAAAGGAATGATGGTAGAGATAATTTTATGCTTCAATAGGAAATGACAGTTGTCAACGGAAGGTTTGAAAGTATACAAACGTAGTTAAATTGCTTAAGGCATACCTAGAGACGGGGAGGGGGGGGGGGGGGGGGGGGGGGGGGGGGTGAATAGGTTTTTACACCTTTTTTCAATCCCTTGAACAAACTTTCGTTTGTCTCTCAAGGTATCCTTACACACAACAAAATAAACCAAGAAAGACATACATAGAAAATATGAGAATATAATCATGAGAACAAGGTCTAAGTATATCATCTAGTTGTGTGAGGTATAAGAACAAATAAACACAACAACAAAAAATACTTGTATTTCAATAGATGTTCAATGAGTTACAAGAGTAATCAAATATCACTATACAAAAATTACAATATACAAAAGAATCATACATACAAAAAATGATCAAAAGAATGAATCCACAAATCACACTTTACAAATACTTGCTTCACTATACATCACAAGTGATTAATATGAAACAAGATAATAACATACACAAATAAAATATAAAAGATAGAGATAGGAAGAATTAACACAAGAGATTTTTTAACGTGGTAAAACCTCCAAGGAGGAAACATCCACAAGTTGAAATACAACCATTAGGGTACTATATATATTGGATGATAAAAATAGAGAATCCACAAAGTGACCAATCTTTAGCTCACCCAACCTAGTGGAGTCTAAGTTTACCCAACCCTATTGGAAAGTATGAGATCCCTCAATGATGCGAAACCACCATATATTGGACAACACACAAAACCAATATCGATGGAAGATTATAAATTCCTCAAGAGTGCATACACCTCCCGTGTACCCCACTCTTTTGGAGTCTATGTCTAACCATACGCCTAGGTCTACCAATATAATAGCCAACTCCCTATCCAAGGCACTCATGCCTCTAGGGAGCCTCCCATGCATGACTATCCGAGTTCTCCCGACTCTAGCCATGACTTCTTGCTTACCTATCCGAGTCATCCCAACTCTAACCAAGACTTCATGCCTTTTATAAGGACTTCCTAGTGTGATCATGTGAATGCAAATGATGCAAACAACCAATTCAACATAGAACATGTGATCAATACATTCCATGGTACAAATAGATCTAAACATGTGATATCACAAGTAATAAAAGTCTAGATGCAAAATACAAGAATAAAACCTAAAGCATGTGAAAACACCAAACACATAAGCTCAAAGTCTCATTCACACATACAACACTTGAACAAAATATATTCATGAAGTACAAGTTCGAGATGCTATCAACATACAATAAAATGCTAGATATATGAGATTCAATCAATCAATATTCTAGCCAAAAATTATAGAGCAAGGATTCAAGATATGAATTAATTAAATCATAGATTGCTCTAAAACACATACAAATACAATAATCCTAGATTTCATCAATCAAAGAATCAGATCAAATCTCAAGGTCATTTATCACAAAATTGATTCAATCAAGTCACAAACAACCTAAGATGTCATTCTAATCACAATACAACTCACAAACATGTGAAAAACCTAGAATCATAGAAACTAGTTTACATTTGTCTCTAAATAGACTTTTGATTAGAATGATTATGAAGCTATCTTTCTCAATAGCATTCACCAAACATAAACATACATATAGAAGAAACCCCAAGCAAATTGAAGGTTAAAAAGAAAGAAACCTCAAAGATAAGACCAATACCTTGGATTCACAAGCTAGTTCGGATTTCTATGTGGAACCACTAGAAATATTGATCAAAAAGCCACCAAACCACTTGGAAAAGGTAGAGAACTCGATTACGAATGTTCTCCAACTTGAATCACTCAAATCCGACTTCGTATGAAGAAGTTATGGTGTTTGGAAGGTGAGAAAATTTGGGAGAAAAAATCTGACGGGAATTCTAAGCTTTTCTTCTTGAAAACAAAATAGAGGGAATGGAGGGAAATAAAATGGAGGAGAGAGAAGAGAAAAATGGACCAATCAAGAGTGGCCACGTCACCCCAGCCTGTGGGGGGCGCGTGGGCCACACGGGGCCAGAGAGCCTCTCTGGCCGTGGGGCCCACGGCTCCCACACGGCTTGGGCCACGTGGCCTCTTGGCCACTCACTCCTCTCCCTGCGCTCCCTCACGTTCTTTAGCCGTATCTTGGGCATTCGAACTCCCATTTCGAATCTGTTTTCAGATTATGAACCGTGACTCCCTCACACACGATGAGCAACTTTGAAAAATGGTTGAGAAATCATCTCGGAAAACGACGATGAAGTCAACTCAAAAGTAGCGTAGCTACATCGTTTGGACTCGAAATTAAATAAATGAGTAACCGAAACGATTAGAACTTAATAAGAAATCATAATAGAGCATATTCAAGTCCAAATACAAAAATACGGAAACATACAAATACAAAGACACACACATATGCTATTTCCTAGACATAGTCCTAGAACATGCAATAAGCAAAGTTTGTCAAGATAGTATAAATGCATGAGCATATATTATCAAGTGTGTGAAAGTGATATATAAATGATGTTTAACCATGAAGGAACACACAAGGATACCATGTGTGTGTGTGTGTGCGTGTGCCTAGCCTTGTAAGAGATATGAGGTTTTATATTACCTTTGATGATCAATGAAGCACATATCTCTTTGAAACCGGCATTTTGCATGAATTATGGCCAAACTTTCTCCGACTTCATAAATCTTCAACATATGGACCACTAAACATTACAAAAGAAACACGTTTTGATATGGAATACATGCCAACACAAACTATAAACCTAACAAGGTTACAAACGTTGGAGATGTTATGGGAAATGGTGCAGCACCTAGAAATTTTTCATGCAAGAATGCTCAATTTTGAAACAAACATTACAAACATTCATGGGAGAATGCATCACCTAGAGTATGTGCAAGGAGGGTCAAAGCTAATGTTGACAGTTAACCTAGTTTTGTTTGGTGTAATCATGGCAATGCTTATACTTAAATTGTTGTAAAAAGCTACAAGCAGTATTGAATGTTAAAAAACAAACACCATTCATATGATTTCAGATCGCAAACATTAACAAGCATAAGTTCATTCATAAGCATAAGCATCATTAACAAGATAAAGTAACATGTAATATCTAAACCAACATTCATCATCCATAGTTTTTACATAACCAACCCATAGCTAATATATCCAAATATTCTGCAAGTTCTTATGTTGCTACCACTATAACAAATCTAACTAGAAATCCATATGTAATGGTTGGTAGCAAGAAGAATATGTAAGGAAACAAAAAATGGCTATTAAACACAACATTCCCAATGATGATGGGCTTCATATGGTCTTTAAAGAAATCCAACAATTCAGAACTAAAATTCAACATTTTCGTACGGAACATGCTGACCTTAAACATAAGGTTGACTGTTTGTATGAAATTAATATTGTCAACAAAGTTCATGAAGTTTCAAATTTGAAAGAAAATGTCGACATTCTATACGGAAAACTCAATATGGATGATGGTAAAAAACGAAAGGATGCTTTTGTCCCCAGCAAAGAATAGCAAACACCAACACCGAACTTTCCTACCATAGATACAAATGTATTTGGTGTTGCAAAACTTTATGATTTCAAATTCGATGATGATCATGCACATAAGCATAGTTTTATCCCTAGTCTAATGGATGAGGTTTGGTATTAAGACCACAATAATATAATTATATATTTCATTACTTATTGCAAAGGTTTTTGACATTTGTAATATTGTTATCATTGTGCAGGAAAAGAGAAATACCATTGTCAAGGCCCTCATGGAGCAGTCTTCAACTTCCATGAATGTAGTTAAAAAAAAAAAACCCGCACATTGAATAATCAAAAGCCTAGTCGGTATAAACTTTCACCGTATGAGTATGACCATTGTGTAGGAAAGTCATCCAAGTATTGATATGGCCATTTTCGCCTATCTTGCTCTTTAAAGACACTTGATGCGCAAATAATCGATTATGTGTTTTATAAGGATTTGTCAATGAGGTAAGTAAACATTATAATTTTATATGGATGGGTGTATTACAAATGTGTCTGCTTAATTTATACTTTTTGGTGGCAATCCTGCCACCAATTTATGATATGTGGAATATGAATTTAGATTAGTTGCTTTATTCCATACCACTAATAGAGGCATTTTTTGTTTCTATAGTGACACTATTGTGGCAACTAATCGTATGATTATCAATCGTAAAAGTTTCAGGACCCTTGAGCCGATATAATGGATTGACAGTGGGGTTGTAGCCTATGTTTTATTTGATCTTTGAAGTGAAAAAAATTAATTGCCTTGTGCAACGATTTAACTATGAACTATAGTAATTTTCCTGTTATAATCTATCAATTTATGTTCTTAACACAGTGTAGATAATTAGTTTGGTCACTGATAACAACACACACAATGCCACAAGAAAACATCATCTTTGTATTGGTATTTGCCCACCCAATTTGCGGTAACAGTTTTTTTTTTTCCTTGACAATAATTATATATATATATATATCCTTAACTATAACTTACCCAAGCACTGCAATTAATTCTCGTGTTCCTTTATTTTTTCTTAACTAATTTCCTTCCATCTATGCATAAACAGTGTATTTCATTGACTAGTAAACGGTTGGCTGAGATATACAGTACCTTCAAAGAAGATTATTTGTACGATTTGCATCGATATGAAATGGTGAGGACCTATCTCAGATTTTGGTAACTACTGTTGACGAATGAAAATATGATGCTAACTTTTAGCTGTCAAATGACTAAGGAAATATAAACAATTATTATGCATTTTAACACTACTTTTGTGTTTGATTATCAGGTATACATTTCATTCAAAGGCTACAATAGGTACATCTTGCATCTATACAATACCATTATATTGATAAATTATATCTTGTATCTTCATCTACAATTATTTTTATAGATTTATATTCTTATTAACAATCTGAAGGATCATTGGTATTTTGCACTTGTGAAAATTAAGGAATGTAAGGTTGAGATTTGGGACTCTCTACCAAGTTTTAGGAAAAACGACCAAAGTAGGTTGAAGCAAGTTCAAAATTTGGTAGAAGGGAAATTATGTTTTTTCTAAATTATATATATATATATATATATATATATATATATATATATATATGTTGCCAAATTCATTTACAGTACTCTTTGTTTATGAATTCATTAGGTTTTTTTTTTTAACCTTTGAATACCTTTTAGTTGATTTCATTGGATTATGTGTTAGCTACGGAAATAAATACCTTGTTCGGTCTGTCCTTTTCATTTAAAAGTTTCTTGGTAGTCTCTCTCGAGGGTCCCACACAACTAAATTTTTTCAATTGTGGGATTTTCGTGTGTTTGTTCATGGATGAACGTTCTGTGGCTATTAATAGTCAATTTAATGCAAATGTAAGCAATCCAAAATATCGTTATAAATTTCCATTGAGGTCATGTTATTTAACACCCCCAAATTAAATATTCTACAATTGTTGTAGTTCAACTTGGAAGCTCAGCACTTTTTGCTGGCACGTTAACTGGCAACATTTCCTACAAATAACCGTCTTCAGGAATTAAAAATAAATAAAATTTCATACAACATCATTCTGACATGTAATATGCACAATTGGATACCACCGGAAGTAAGAGACATGTTCCCCCATTAAAGTCGAACTCTCAGGCGAAACTGGTGAAGACATTGTCGTAGTAACCATTAGTAAGTTGTCCATATGAATACCAGCACATTCATTAAAATTTTCTATATGATTAATATCAATTAAGCGCTTGTTGTTTTTCTGCCTGTTATCCATTTAGAATTTTTTTTTTTTTCCTAACTAAATTTTTGGTGTGCAAGTCATTTTGTGAGAGGTGGCTGACCATGTTGAAAAATCATTTCACCTATTTTTTGTTATTTTGTCCACTGTGTAAATTTTTTTTGGATGTAATTACTTTTAATTATGATCAATTCAGTGATATTAATATATGTAGAGACATATAGAGCCTATTGTATCTTATGATGAAAATACTTGCAGTCAAGTAAACAATTTTGGACATGAGAAATGGAAATAGCATGTTCGAGACTTTTCTCATGAGATGATGTCCATATTTCTCACCTTTGAACCGAATTGTTTATGAATGCTTAAAAGTTTTAGTGTGAAAATTAAGAAGATAAATCCTTATTGAGAAAAACAGAATGTAAGAATTTATTGTAACTTACTATTGCCGACATTGCGCAACCAATTTCTTTGACACATGCTCTCTAATAATGGAATTAGATGAATGGGAATAGTAGGTTGTCGGTGGTGTTAAATTAAAAAAACTAGCGTGCATAACAAGTATACAATGTCATTATGTATATTAAACATTGCTCATTCTGCCATTAAAATGTAAGTTTTTCATTTTAAATGTTTACCGATGGTATAAATATGAGGTGAAGATGTTAGTTTTAAACTAATGGAAAAAAAAAAATGCAACAATTACCCTATCATTTATTTTCAACAACATTCACATAAAGTAGGACTAAACTTAAGCTAATTAAGTATTAAATACAACAAAAATATATGCTTCAAGCTGCAGTAGGATGCTTTTAGCATATAGAGGATCCAAAAATGTTGTGAGTACATGGAGGTTAAGGATAAAGTAATATCAAACAAAAGAAAAACAACGCATAGCATTGCCCTAACATTCCTCCCCCTCTCCCACATCCTTCGCTAGCCATTTAGATAAATAACAAAAAGACTTACCATATTAGAGCCACGATATCAACGTTTTGTTGTCCCCCACCAACGATAACCATGCATGTCGAATGTTGAAAATGAATGATCGAAACCTGTATAAGCAGGGTGGAAATCTTGGTTTGTGGCTCCTCCACAATCATCATTAACTGGGAATGTGAATGAATACAATGGACTCGTTGAAGGGCTAGCATAACAGGTGTCATTATTATCTGTCAAATTTGTACTGCATTGCTTGATATTGTACCGTTGTTGGTTTACATGTTGGCATGGCATGTATTTGCAGTGTGCCCTGGTTGCCCACATTTGCCACATTTACGTTGCTTCACATCGACCTTTTTGTTGCATCGAACAAAACCTTTTATTGCTGCCGTGGAAGAATCTTTCACATTATGCACATGTTGCACACCCGCCATATTTTATGAATGAATAGGAAAACATGGCATCAAATCTTGCATGCGTAATGTCAATTTATCAATCTCTCCCCTAGCCTATTTGAATCCATCATTTGACTTTGATGTAAAATAACACATTTCGTTACATTTAGAATTCAATGATCCATGCCTGGCCATTTCTATGATTGGTGTAGGCGTTGCCTCATATGAGTAGTCAATGTCTGAAATGTCTTTTGCATGGGAGGTCCATTGATCCAGTATAAGTGATGATGGTATATGTTGCATGTTCGTGGCTTTCATTACACTGAAAGAGTGACTACCTGGAAGACCGGTTGTCTTAAACATTTTGCATGAGCAGTGAATTTGATTTACCGATGGTATGTATCGAGATGTCCAAATTCGATTTCCACAACCAAATTTCTTGAATGTATAAGGTGGCGTTTGTTTTTTTGTCTGAAAACTTAAAGTGCTGAATTGGGTCTGAAGTCTGAGCAATATGTTTGTTTTTTATTTTCTGAAGTCTGAATTAAGTGTTAAGCTGTTTGTTTTTTAAAAATAAAAACATCTGAAAACCTGTAATTTGACATTTATACCCTTGCATCATTGATTGTTATATATCATTATATTTATTTTTATGTACTTATATCTTGTTAATCCAAAAATAATATATCACTATTTAAATAAAATTATAGTTCCTTTTAATTTATATTCTAAAAAAATATATTAATTTTATATTAAATTATTATTTTTTCACTCCTCTCACATTTGAGGTATTGATCATTTTACACCTCTTATGATGGTATTGGCCATATAATAGTTATTAAAAGATATTAAAAAATAATAATAAAGAATATTATCTTCTTTCTCTTCTTTCTCAGCCAATCACTCTAAAAAATATCTATTCTCTTCTTTCTCCTACGCCAATCACTCTCTCCCTATCACTCTTTCCCCAATTAATCTTCTTTCTTCTCCACCGATTATCTTCTTCTCTTCCTCTCTCTCACTCTCACCAGTAACTGATTCTCTCTCTCTCTCTCTCTCTCTCGCTTGCTCTCTTTCATCACCGATCATCTTCTTCTCCGCCGATTATCTTCTTCTCCACCGATTCACTCTCACTAGTAACGGATCTTCGATGGGTTGGAATGAACGAAGCCACCTGATCTGTTGAGGGCAGTTTGGGCAAAAAAAAAAGTAAACGAATTGAAGTCTGTAAGACTTCAGATAAAAGCCCAAAATTTGAACTTTTTTTTCTCAGACAAATTTAGGCCATTCTCAGACTTCAGATGTCTAAAAAAACAAACAAAAATGTCTTAAGAGGTGACTTTAAGTTTTAAGAGGCAAAAACAAACAGGCCCTAAGTGTAGTTATCCACATCTTCCTCACAATTTACTATGCTAAGTGAAGCCTCTTCTCGAATGTCATCCCGCACAAGTAAAAATACATTTCTTGTGTATTTTTTAGCAGTATGTTTCTCTAGTCCCAACAAATGATTACTATATACCGGTGTAGTGGTACTACATTGATAATCATTAAATGTTTCAGTATTTCGTATGCGGTCCAATGCCCTATCAATGTTTTTCATGAACTCATACATCTTCAATTGACAATGAACAAATCGATTAAGAAACGAATTCATACTCTCACAACGTTGCGTACTTCGCATTCCACCAAAGAAACTATCTCAAAGAAAAGCTTCTGCCCATTGCTTTCGTTTAGAACACATTGCACTCACCCACTCATTGTTGTTCAATCCAAAATTTTCAACCAGGCTGAACCATTGGAGATCAAACTTATCTATTGTCATAAAATTCAACATGCAATTGCAAAATGCACGAGTGAAGTTGTCATTCTGCAAGTTTGTCTGAACATTTCGCTCTAGATGCCAACAACACAATCGACGAACGGATTCAGACATTACTGTCTTTATTGCCTTGTGCATAGCCTTGTCATCATCTGTGACCACCGATTTTGGCATCTTACTATACATTGCTACAAAGAATGTTCACAATAACCAAGTGTATGTCTCGATAGTTTCATCGCCTAGCAACCCAAAACCGAAAATGGTGGTACTATGGTAGTAATTGACGCCAACAAGCATTACAAGGGGCGTCCGATATACATTTGTTATGTACGTTGCATCAAATGCTAGCACATCACCAAAAAGTCATAGTCAGAACGTGACGTTGAATCAACCCAAAACAAGTTGTCAAATCAGCCATCTTCATTCAATGTGTAATCAAAGAAGAATTCTAGATCCATTACTGCTTTTACAGTCAAATAAGATATAACGGAATTAGCATCAGATGTTTGAATCTCAGACTTCGTGTGTCCGACATTTAAATAGCTACCAGACTGGTCCATGAGATGGTCCATCACTTGGGCAGTTTTAACACCAATAGATCGCCACAACTTTAATTGTGCAATTTCTAAATCTTTGACAGTATGATGTGATCGTAAGAACTAAATGTGATTATGTGGTGACAATTTGTGAGTATGTTGTGTAACAAACTCTCTAACAACCCACATCATACTATTTTGTTCGATATTAATTCTGAATGATGCATGACATCCTTCTTGAGTTTGACCTCTGGGTTCGCGCACTTTGTTTGTTTTATCAATATACTTTTGTGCTCTGTACTCTTGCTTTGAGCAAACCCACCTATGTATTGTAATAAGACCATGTCTATCATGCCTCATTTCATCCTTCTTGATGCTAATAGTTCTTCTAAAATGCTTCAACATCTTGGATATAAGTAAACTCCTTCCCAATTACATCACTAGGTTGCAAACTAGAAAGTTTAGCCGGATCATCTAATTCTGACAATGTTGGTTCAGCTTCGAGAGTAGCCTGTATTGTCTGAAGTACACACGTGTGGGGTTGAAGGAGTATAATCAGTGAAAAATAAAGGATCAATTGCAACATTTTGGTCATTGATGTTGTACGAATGACCACAATACATGTAGTTGTCATATGTTCTGTCTGTGTAATCCCATTAGGGAAGAGCTAGTATGTTCAAATCAAAATTTGACTAAGAGGTGCTACCAAAGTTTGATTCGGTATTCATCTTTCTGTGTGAATAACAACCAAAACAAGATATGAATTATTATTATTATTATTATTATTATTATTATTATATACAGTCTTTCTACTGTCAGTTCGTCCTGATATAAAATATATTAGGACGAAGAATGTGGATCATAGATTATGGAGAAGTTTTGACAAGTGCATACACTTTGAGTCAAAGTATGTAAATCTAATGGTCCACATTATTTGTCTTGATATATTTTATATCAGGATGAACTGACAATAGAAAAGGTGTATATATATATATATATATATATATATATAATATGCAAAGTGAGACAAATGATAGAGAGGCATTGCGAGAACAAGCAGTAATTTTTTTTTTTCAATGCAACATGCATGGTGAGGTAAATTGATGCAGATGCATTATTATAACATGTTGTAGATTTTAATTATTTTTTTTAAATTCAACATATAAGTATGACAGATTGATGCAGAGGCATTGAGTACTTGCTTCTTACAACAAAAACACAATGTAACACATACCTTTTGCTTCCTAGCAATTGTTGTTTGCTTCCTTGTTGTCCTTCACAAGGCCATGAATGATGAGTAAAGTTTATAAATACTTTAGCAGTAAAATGATTTCAATCAACAACAACAACATAAACGTAGATGAAGGGCGGATTTTTATTTTTATTTATTATTATTTATTTATTTTTTTTGTCTTGGATGCGGTTGAAGGAGTTTGATCGAAACTCTATAGATGAAAATAAAGGGTATGTTGAAAGTGGTTGGTAAAAGTATTGTATATTGGGTGAGAATGTATTGAAGATTTAATGGTTGTTATTATTATTATTTATTTATTTGATGAAATTGGACTGGCTTAAGGGAAAAAAGCATCACAAATGATCACATAAAATGGTTACTGAAGTCGTAAATGTAGTTACTGATGTGTAAAATCGTGTTATAAAATACTAACTTGCAAATGCACGAATCGTGAGATAAGTAAAGTGGAAAGTAGAGATCGTTCCCATGAAGAAAAGTGAATTATCAATTACAACTAGTTCTAATTAAAGTTAAGCAATTAAAAGTAACCAAGAGATTTTGTTTGATGATTTGAATTAATACTAAATTAAACTAAGAAAGCAGTTAACAAGAATATGTGAATGTAATCAAGAGGAAAGAGAACTAGGTCATCAATGATCCCCAATTACGAGTGCTCAATGTATGGAATTAACGTGTAACAAATTAAATCAATTAAAGGGTTCATTCTTTATCTTTAATATGAATATTACCGTACGATCGGGGGATGAGTCGCATGTTGCCAACCATTATTCACCCTTTGGTCTATGGTGTGAACAATGATCGAAAACCTGTTAGTACAGAAATAAAGAACCGAAATCTAAACTTTGCTTTGGTCTATACTAAAGATAAATTTTATTTATTCAAGTGAACATTAATCAGGATTAGGATTAGGATTTGGTCTATTCTCTAACCCTAGTTCTTATATAATCTTGACCCTAAATTCATGCCAAATCATCATTCACCCTTTGGTTTATGGTGTGAATGACGAATTCTTCAATTCTTCAATGATGAATTCCTCTTCCTCTTTGAATCTTCTGTGTAAGATGAGAGAATTGTGTTGTGTGAGAAGGTGGTATGAAAAGGTATCTGGTCCGAGAATCGGCGAGAGAGTCCTCACAAAAATAATAAGAAGTATTTATATGATCTCCATAATTAGGGTTCCAAGATTTCCTTAGGAAACTCAGAAATAGCACGACCGCTCCCAATACCGCTGTGCAAACACATTGCTTGTGCCACGGTTCTTGGCGATGCCCTCTCATGGAATACTTCGTGGAATAGGACCGCGACTTGGACATGGGTCTGGAAACAATGACACCTATTGAATACTTCTTGGCATGGGTCGCGGCTGAGGTTAGTGACTGCGGCGCGGTATGTACGGCAAAAAAAAAAAACAGAGGCCCAGTGCTTATAACCGCTGGCTAGGCCGCAATTGAAGTCATGCATGGGAAGCGGTCCAAACCGTGAAAAATGACAGTTTTGCCCTTTTAATTCGTTTAAGCTCCTTTTCTTCAAAATAGCATTCAAGGCTTCTTCACAAGAAAATGACCTACATATGCTCATCAAACACATTAAACACCTAAATATCCGAAGAAATAAGCAATTGATTGGAGGAATGGGGTTTAAAAACATATACAATATATGACCAATCAGTTACCAAACCCGAAAACGTAGTTACCGTAGTTGTAAACATAGTTACAATCAATATTTTGAAATGGTTACTGAAGCTGTCGACATAGTTACTAAAGCTGTAAATGTAGTTACCAAACCCGAAAATGTATATTTCCAATAATGGCAGAGTTAATAATACTTCCAATACTGTTCATTTCATCATCCTGGAAAAATAAATGAATACAATAGAGGAAAAAAAAAAACACTATGATATTAGTAACATCATAGTCTGAAATGGAGCACAACCTCTAGTTAAATTTGAACACGATAAAATAGAGAAACACAAAAAATGCAACGTGTTTTCGATTAACTTACGGTTAGAGAAGTTAAGATCCTCTTGGTGAGTAGTGCCAACCTCAGGTCAAGATCCTTATCAATGCATAATATATTTTTGGTCATCTCACTAATTGGGTTCGATTCGAAGAAGAAAAAAATAGAACAAATAGAAAAAGGTAGAGATTGTTGACAATATGTGGTATGACTTTTGTTAGCTAATAACACAGTAATTCAGAAGGGCACTTACCTTGTATAGCTCAAGCTTTTTATCTTCTTTCATACGACATCTGCAATAAATCTCATAATTTTTTGGTTTAGTGTCGTCAGACAACTAAACAAGCAAAAGAGTATATAAATCAGTAGCTTAATAAATCAGAAGTGCATGGAAAAAAAAAAGAGTCATAAAATGCAGAGTTTAGCAAATGAAGTACCAGGATATGAAACATATCCTTATCCTCTTCAAGATCAAAACCAATCTTTGGTGCAACTCCACTTATAATGTTTTCCATATACGAAGAAGGCGTATTTGCGTAAAATGTTGTATTCATCTATCTCAAAGTGGTTTCAGCAACCCGATCTTTTATTAAACTTCTCACCGAAGCATTCCTGTATTTTTACATATTAAATTTTGTATCTAAAGAAAAATGAACAAAGGAAATGTCTAATATGAAGCATTAATCAAGCCAACCAAACAAGTAAAACAATAGCTAAATAATCAGGTAAAGATCAATCACATATGGATGGAAAAGAATTTTGCCAAATCTGGCAACAATTGCTGGCTTTACTTCATCCAACTCATCATTAGACTCCAACATGTTCCTTACAATCTCAAAGGCAGAAAACAAATTTGGCTATACATCAACTGCCACAGATTCCTAAGGTGTACTTGATATAGTTTCCAATGGTGTAGTCGAAATAGCCTCAACCTCTTCATCAATTTCTACAACATACAATGTGTCAATACTAAGAAGTTTTAAGAATGGAGGCTTCTTAGAAGTGAACCCCCGCTCGTGACAATCAGTCTTTAGCTATAGAACCAATTGTCACATACGACAATAAGTGATCCCCACGAAAATTACGTCTAGGGGTCTGCATTTGAGAATTTTTATATTAAGATAATGATAATAAGTGTAGAATCGTAACTTTTTGTAGTTGGATAGCTGTTCACTAGAACTAGAGGCTTCTCTGCAAGTCTATGCTTGAAGGATTCAACTGAAGTTGGCACAGGGTGGAAAGAAGAAGGAAAGAATTATAATTATTAATTATGATTTTCCTTTTAAAAAAAATTAATTCTAATTATTTGAGATGGATGGTAGAGATTGAATCTAAAAAAATCAACGTTATTATTAGGGGTAAAAACGTAATTTCTCCATTACTTTCACGGTCTCACCACTATTTAACAGAAATTCTAACGGCAGGGGGTAAATCTTCAAATTATTTGGTTTTCATGGGAGAAGACCAGCCATTTTTGAAACTATAGGGGCAAAGTTACGAATATGGTAAAACTCAGGGAAAGCAAAAATAATATCCCAAACAAAAACTTTGGGACCAAGAGTGAAACGGTGCGTTTCATTAGCAGAGACTATAAAGTACAATCTTCGCTCAAGTTCTTTATTTCCTGAGACTGCCAAATTTCTTTTACGAATTCGCTCGTAAGGTTTCCGATTTATCGATTTTGTAAGGTTTCCGAGACAAAATGGCTTTGATATTTTCGTTATATTCAGATTAAATTTATATGGAAAAAAAGAAGAAGTTGAATTATTTGTTTTCTGGGCATGTGTGATATTGTGATTTTTGTTGGAGAAATTTAGGTTTTTTTTTGTTGTTACATTTTTCGATTAATTAGAGCAACAATTTCTCTAACATTGTAGTTGAAACTCGGGGCTTATATGCGAAAATAATCCAAATTTTGTCTGCATAGCATGAATCAAGTAATTTAAAATTATAGATAGGTTGCTCTACAGTTGTGTTGATTTGAGAAAGGCTCTACATTTATTGTTTCTAGTTTTTATATCAATACTTTGCTTACATTGACAAATGAGAAACATATTATATTATAATTGTGAGGACTTAATTTAGGTATTTGATTAGTTGTTAGTACTCAGATAGTTCTCTGAAGTTGATGTTTGTAGGAAAAGAAGTTGTGAGTAGAAGATGAGCAATTCTGCTGCAGGACCTAAAGCAGGATCTTCTCAACCGTATGAAACGACTTCGTTGAAGCGCAAGCGGGGAGTGTTTCAAAAAAATTGTGAGCAGATGTCTCCTCCCTATCCTTTGTTTTTCAATTTTTTTACCGTAATTTTGTACCCGTGTTCTCTTACTGATTTCATGTTCCTATAGTGCAGCATATGATGTATTGTTTCGGTGATGATGCTAATGTAAGTAACTTTAGTTTGTTTTCCATCATTAGATATTATCAAATATGACGATTTGGCTGTTCTTGGGTTAATTCATATTTTTATGACTTTAATTATGAAATCTCTGACTAACAAATGAATGCATTTCTTTTTTCTTTTTCATTACGGAAGATGAATTTGACAGTACTCTTTTCCCATTTATGCTTGTGATTGTATTATCAGCCCGTTCCAGAAACAGTTGCACTTGTGGAGGATATTGTTGTGGAGTATGTGACAGATTTGGTAAGCATTCTTTTGGAATTGTAGTTATCTGTTTCTTTGTGTAAGATGGTGTTGTAGTTCTGATGTCTATGCCACTTTTGTGCAGGCTCATAAAGCACAAGACATGGGATCAAAGAGAGGAAAGTTAACTGTGGAAGATTTTCTATATCAAATTCGGAAGGTATTTTTTATTAGATGTCTTTCCTGTTCACTTGCTCATTTTAACACAAGTTCATCTTTACTATTGGAATAATAATCATTTTCTGCTCATCTTACATGTAAAATTTCATTCACTTTAAAAATAATCTTCATATCACTGATTTACTGAACAAAACTTGTACTACCGGTATCCATTTTCTTTTGTGCTGTCAAATGATAATTTCTTTAGTATAACAATTAAGCGATTTCCTAAGATTTGGTCTGAATACGTTTTCTGGTTGTAGTTGTTAGATAAATGGGGGAGAGACATGTTATTGTGTTCTTCTCGCTTTTGTTGTTTGCAAATCTCTATCTTTTAAGTTGGTCACTACAACAAATTTGGCTAAAAAAGAGTTCATGAGATAAAATGCACACTTGCATGAAGTTCGAGGGGGACTGGTGCTAATAACCTTTATTTAAAATATATAATTACTCTATGAACTTAAAACCAGTGTGACCGGTTAGAGTGAGTGTACGGCTGGTATGTGGTTTGGACTTTGGAGTGAGTGCATGGCTGGTGTGTGGCATGTTAGAATTTTATAGTTGTATTAAGGGATATTATTATTTCCCCCCCCTAAGGTTTACCCTATTGTTAAGACGAGGACAGGGTTTATCTCCCCCCCATCCTCTAAATTTATGTTTTCAAGACAATTTAGAGGATTTTTGAGGATTAGTTGCTCTCACCCACCTTCTAAATTGTTGTTTCCAAGAAAAAATTTAGATAACCTCCACTCCATTCTCTAAATTTAGAGAACCATTTCCTATCCTCTAAAACCACTTTTCAACTTTTTATTCCAATTATATCCTTTTAACTTTTTCATTAAATTCAATTAATGTATAATAAAATTTAATTTATACATTTTATTAGCATATAAATTATACCATTAGAAATGTCTCATCTAAATCTTTAAAATGAGTCCAATATTGAATATTAATTAATAATTTTTTATTTACCATACTTTATCATTTGTTCTTCATTTTATTATTTTGTTATAATTTTCTCTAAAAAAAATATTATTTTATGTTATAACAAAAAATTTATGTTAAAGAAAATATAAGTTATTTGAAGATATAAATAGAAATAGGGATAGAAATAGAGATAGGGATAGAGAGTGTGGTGGCAGTGAAAATTTTTTAAAGATGAAATCCAAGAGGAATATTCTCTTTTGGATCTCTATTTTAGAGATAGAGATAGAGATAGAGAATGGGTGGGAGATGCTCTAATCCCCCTAAAATGGAAAGAATGTATAATATACCCCTTCTGTCACACTTTTCATCCGGTCAATGTATTTTATGCCCCTTTGACCGTGAAATGGAAGGGCATTAATGTTATTGACCATCTCTTTTTATTTTTTATTTAAATTTAATAATAATAATAATATCACAATTCTTCTTCTCTCTCCAAGTCCACGACCACGTTCAATCATCATCATCATTCTTCTTCTCTCTCAAACCCTAGCCACCCAACCACCACCATCTTTGTCTCACACACCACCACCACCATCTCTCTCACTGTATTCAGACCACAACCATCTCTCTCACGCACACACCACCACCAAACCATCATCTCGTTTGAACCGGATCTAAGTTCGATTTAAAATCACCGTCGATTGGCTATGTCGGATTGATCTCGAGATGATCGGAGCCGTAGACGAATTCGATGCCTTGAGCTTGGTAGAGCTTGCCGATCAAGCCGCCGATCCAACCGGTGCGACCTCATATCAGAAACTTGAGAGGCTGCTCACTATTCGACACTGGAAACCCCATTTTTTTTTTTCACTAACCAATTGAGTTTCTCCTCATCTTCAGATTAGATCTTATTTTGTAATTTTTTTGTTTTTAAATTCTTGGCATCTGATTTGATTTGATTTGAATTGACTTTGGTTTTGAGAAATGTGGATGGTGTGATGAAGATTGAAGATGAATATTGTTGGTGTGTGAGAGATCTGGTATAGACCAGATGTTCTATAATGTTGTTGGTGGTGGGAGGGTTTGGTGGTGTTGACGAAGAATTTCCGATCCAGGTTTGGTGGTGTTAATGATGAATTTCTGATCCGGGTCTGGTGGTGTTGACGATGAAATTTTTGGGTTTGGGTTTGGGTTCGGGTTCGATGTTGATGATAGAATTCTGGGTTTAGGTTTGGGTTTGGTGGTGTTAGAGATGATGATCACGATGATGATGATCTTATTATTTTATTTTATTTTATTTTATTTTATTTTATTTTTTTTGAATTTTTTTTTATAAAGAGATAAAAACAAATTTGTTTTTATATTTTATATTTTTAATTGCTATTTTTAAAATTAAATAAAAATAAAAAGAGATTTCTCCACCATCCATCTCACAGATGGACGGTAGAGATCCATCTTTTTTTTTTCAATTATTTTTTTTTTAATGTTTTTTTAAATATTTTTTTATTTAATTAATATTTTGAGGGTTAAATGGTAATTATATGGAGTTAACTGAAGGATAAAACGATCATTTCCTTCCCATTTAACAGTCAAAGGGGCATAAAATACATTGACCAGATGAAAAGTGTGTCAGAAGGGGTATATTATACATTCTTTCCATTTTAGGGGGATTAAAGGCCAATATGGCCAAACCCTGTCCTCGTCTTAACAATAGGGTAAATCTCAGGGGGGAAAATAATAATATCTCTTGTATTAAATATAATAAACCAACCTAAAACCACACCGTTTTACAGGATTACTAATTAATTAAAATTGTGTAATTTTATTAGTTTATGAATACTAATTATAATCATATAAAATAGGTTAAATATTAACAATATAATATTATTCAAATATAAATTTAAAAATAAGTAAATAAATTAAATTATATAAACAATAAATATTATTATGGGTCTGTTCATTAACGTTTTCTGTTTTTGAAAACGAAAAATAGTAAAAACGTGTTCCTCAAACATGTTTTTCGAAAGAAAACAAGAAAAAAAGAAAATACGTTTTTCACTTTTATTGAACAAAAATTGAAAACAAAAATTGAACAATATTTTTATACTTTTGTTTTCAATTTTTTCCAATTGGGTAAAAGGCATATGAAACCTATTAAATGGATTATATTTATTCTTTTTATTAATAATAAATATATATTTTTTAAATAAAAAAATCTGAAAGGACATAAATTAATTTGAACTTAATTTAAATTGATTTTACAAATTAAAAATATAAGAAATATAAAAATTAATTAAAATCGTGAAATGATTATCAAGACCGTAAATGTGGTTACCAAAGTCGTAAAAGTGGTTACTAATGCCATAAAAGTAGTTACAAGTCAAATTAAAAAAATAAAACCATGAAAGGTTACCAAAGTCATAAAAGTAGTTGCCAACCCCGTAAAGGTAGTAACCATGGCTGTAAACATAGATACAAGTAAATTTTAAAGAAACCGTGAAATGGTTACCAACAGGGGCGGATTTAGAGGGGGGCCGACAAGGGCCATGTCAACCCACCCACCCACCCCCCAAGTTAAGAGTATAAGTATTAAAAATAAAGTAGGAAAGATTATTATTGTATCACTATATGCGAAGGTTAGAGATAGAGAGGTTAGAGACGGTGTAAGAAATACAGAACTTGAGAAAGGGGAGAGAGAATATTGGGCTATCTAACATGGGCAGTAATTTTTAATTTTAAAATTTAAATAAAACTTGATTGACTTGGTTTTGGGTTTGGGCCTTTTGGCTGTTGGAGCATCATCCATTCCAAAAAATACACAAAAAATGCAGCATCTCTTATAGAAAAAACTTAGATTTGTACAAAATAATAATAATAATAATAATAATAATAAACTAGACATCGGTTTTGAGAAAGGAAGAAAAACAATTTTCTCACAAACTCTTTGATTATGTAATTGAAATGTAATTCGATCTGAAAATTAGATAAATTTAATTATAAATGGTTTTTGACATATAAAAGAGTGACACGTTCTTGAGTGACAGACCTTAAACATCAGTTTTTGTGTTGGCCCTCTCAAAGCCAAAATCCTGGCTCCTCCCTTGGTTACCAAGGTAGTAAAAGTGGATACCAAAATCATAAAAATGGTTACCATGGCTTTAAAAGTAGTTACAAGTTAAATTTTCAAAAAAAAAACAAAAAACAAAAAAACAAAACAGAAATCATGAAAAGACAGCAACTTTGAGTCTATTCTATAACATCAAGGATCATTTTCTTCATTTGACAAACTGAAGACTTCACTACAAACACACAAATAAAAAGAGAGTAGCAGGAGGCTTGCAAATACAATATTTATGGATAAAATTGCTCACAACACAAGAAATGATCCCATATCATCTTTAAGTTGTCTTTAAACATTTCGAGTATCGAATCCGTTTCAATTTTCTCTTCCTGAAATTTGAAAGAAAAATTTATAAGCACATGTTGTATAAATTTTTGCAGAACATAGTTGAATCAAGAAGCAGAGTAACAAACAAAAATCTTGTTCTTTCAAATTGAAAGTAACATATGGCATGCTAAATTTTGTGATGTAGATTCTACCAAAAATTAAATTAGTTTTTTTTTTTTTTTTTTTTTTTTTTTTTTTTTTTTTTTTTGAAATGGCAAACTTTATTCAACCAAAGCCAAGCAAAGAAACAACAGCCTAAACACAGATAGTGAAACCCAACAGAAACAGAAACCAGCCCCAAAGCACAACAACGCCCAGAAAAACCAAAAGAAACACCGCAAAAACAGAGGCAAACCCAACAGAAACGCACAAAAACCAAACACTAAAAAACACTCCACACAACATTTTCCCCATCCAAAGCACAACCCCTTTTTGCCAAACCGTCTGCGACCGAATTGGAGGCACGAGGAGTATAACGAACAAAAATGTTGCCTAGAGATCAAAGTATTGAGCAAATCTCATAGATGATATCCACCAAAGCTAAATTCCCGAAGTCACCATCATTGACCCAGGAAATCGCCGCTTTCGAGTCACTTTCGATACTAACAGTTCTCCTCCCAATTGAGATGTTCGACTCACACAACAAACATGCCTTTTGAATAACTAAGAGCTCTGCTGTGGAGGCATCCACACTCCCCACAAAAGCTGAAACCGAACACAATGTCTCTCCTTTCGCATTACGCAGTATTCCCTCAGTCCATGCTCTCCTAAGCTCTCTTTTAAACAACTCGTCTACATTGAATTTCAGATCCTCGCCCAAGGGGGGGGAGGTCCAAGTCCCCGACTTTTTTGACCTTCCTACTATAACTTTTACACAACAAACTTCAAAATTTTCAATCAAAATTGTTATTGGCTCCGTTGAGCCTTTTTCATGGTGTTTAAACCACCAAGCCACCCTAAATCGCACCAAATCAATGAACATTGATAAATCCACAGGGCTTCCTTTGAAGATAACCTGATTCTATGCCTCCCAGATCGACCAAACCACCGCATTAAACAGCATCGCCCATGCTCTTCCCAAGCTCGACATCGGACACAACCCCATCCAGTTTAAGAACCAATCTTTAATGTTTTTATTCGCACAACTATACACTGACCACCATCCCATGCATGCATTCCACAAACTCCATGCCCAAGAACACTACAAAAATATATGATCCATCGATTCATCTGACTTGCCACAGATCGAACATAACGATCTGTTGTCCATGGTAACTCCAAAACGAATCAGCACCTCACTTACCATGATCCACCCTCTTAGCAGTTGCTAAACAAACAACTCCACTTTCGGAGGGATAAAACCATGCCATATCGTGTTGACCTCCAAGAGGCTGTCCTCGCTAGAATCTTCAATACACCTTCTAAAGGAACTAACAGAGAATATACCTTTCGGACAGAACTTCCACGCAATCACATTTGGTTTGAGCATTTGAATTTTGTTGCTAGCCAAGTAATTACAAAAAATTCCCAGATGTCCTTCTCCCAATCAAACACATCTCTTCTAAGCAACACATCCCACTTCCATACCTCAACATCCCACTTCCATAACTGATTGATCGTGCCCTCTTTGTTTGCCGATAAGGCATATATTCTAGGGAACCTTAATTTAAGCGGCAGCCCCTCCTTCCATCCTTCATTCTAGAAGCTGACCTTATCCCCACTTCCCACCATTACTGTCAGGCCTTCCTCCAAAATTTGAGCAGTTAAAGATCCTTCCTTGAAAAGCTCGCTAACAGCTTTTACAAAAGGAGAAGTTAAGGCAACATTACTCCATTTCCACTGAAGATCATGAACCTTGGCACTATACTTGGCACATAAAACCCTCTTCCACAATGACTCATCCTCCCAGCCAAACCTCCACACCCACTTAGCCAGTAAACCCTTATTCTTGTCTTGACTCCTACCCACCCCAAGCCCTCCATTCCTCTTGCTTCTACAGATGGAACCCCAGTCGACTACATGGATTTTCCGTTTCTCTACCCCATCACCCCAAAAGAAACTCCTCTGATGCTTCTCAATCGCTTGAGCCACATTAACAGGAACATTAAAGATCGACATAAAATGAGTCGAAATGTTCGAAAGCACATATTTGATCAATACCAGCTTGCCACCCTTACTTAGGAACTTCTTCTATGGAGCTAAATGCTTCTTAATGCGAGATAACATCGATTTCCAGAACGCTTTAGTATTAGGCCTGGCACCAAGAGGCATGCCAAGATACGAAATCGGAAGATTGGCATTCCTACATTTAAAAGAAGTCGCCTCATCAAACTCCCCACCTGACTTCTTCCCCACTATAACCACACAGGATTTGTGAAAATTAATCCTTAGCTTAGAAGCCATTTCAAAGCACCTCAGAATTCTTCTGGTGTTAACGAGATACTCCAACTGAGGTTCTAGAAAAAGAATTGTGTCGTTCGCGTATTGTAAGTGTGAAACATGAACCTCACTATCCCTAAAGAGAACTCATTTCATCAAGACTTTCAACAACCAAATTGAATAGGAAGGGAGACAACAGATCACCTTGATGCAAACCTCTCTCCACCGCAAACTCTGTTGTGGGACTACCATCGATAAGAATAGACATAGAGGGAGTCGATATACACCATTTCATCCACTGTCTCCACCTCTAACCAAAACCCATATCTTGAAATCCAAAAAGGAATGGTCCACCAAATCATATGATTTTTCAAAGTCCAATTTCACCAAAAAGCCACCCGCTTTGTCCCTCCGCTAGGTATGAATTATTTCCTCTGCCACCACGAAATTATCCATTACCTGATAGTTCTTGATGAACGCTATCTGATTTTTGCTAATCACTGAATTCATAACCATCTTCAACCTATTCGCTAAAACTTTTGAAAGAATTTTGTACATTGCACTTACTAGACTAATAGGTCTGAAATCCTTCATCGTCTCCGGATGAACACAATTTGGGATTAGCGCAACAAAGGTCTTGTCAAATCCTTAATAATCTCGCTATTTTCATAAAACTCATGAATAAACTTCATGAAATCCACCTGAATTACCTCCCAGTTTGCTTTGATGAAATTCAAGTTCAAACCATCAACGCTTTGAACTTTATTACCATTACAATTGCACACTACAACCCAAACCTCTTCCTCCTTGAAATTGTCCTCCAAAGACTTCCTCTCACTAACCGATAGTTGCCTTAAGTTCAAATTTCTTATTTTAGGGCGATTCCATTTCTCTTTCGAAAAGTGGTCTTGGAAGAAATTCTGCACCCCTTCCTTAACTTGTATAGGATCCGAGACCTTAACATCTCCAAAAGAAATCTCACTTAAATGATTTCCTTGTCTTCTCCCATTCGCCAAACTATGGAAAAATCTTGAATTCCAATCCTCGTTTTTCAGCCAGCTAATCCGCTATTTTTGTCTCCATAATTGTTCCTTCTTCTTTAATTCCTTCCATAACAAAGAGAGGATGTTCAAACGCTCCTTTCTAATATCTTTTGTCCATCCAGTCAAGCCAGCCTTAACATCAATTACCGCCAACCTTTCCTCTAAAACTTTACTTCCTTGCGGCACCCCCTTATTGACCTTCAACCACCTCTTTATGTTACCCTTAGCACCTTTAGACTTGGCTGCTAACAAGCAGCCATTGGAACCTTCCACATTGCACCCTTTCCATCCCTTGACTACTTCCAACATCAGACCTTTGTCCTCAAGCCAACCATTAAAAAAGCGGAATGGTTTTAAGCCCCCAATCCTCTACCTTCTCACCTATAAGGATGGCATTGTGATCCGAGAGCGAACGCGGCAGGCCACACTGCACTAAATAAGGAAACCATAACAAAATCTCCGGTGAAATTAAAAAGCGATCCAGTTTAGCCCAAGAGGCCGCTTCTCTATTATTAGACCAAGTGTATTCCCACCAAAGGTAAATCCACCACCTTAGCTTTAAGCACGAAATCATTGAAATTCTAGATTGACCTCATGTTGCAACCACGACCTCTCATTTCTATCGGGTCCAAAACTGTGTTGAAATTGCCTCCCACAAACCAAGGCAAAGAACAAGAATTCTAAACATCCACCAAATAATTCCACAGCTCCTTCCTATCGCCTTCTGCATTGGGGGCATACACATTACAAAAAACCAATTCCTTTTTGACGCCTAAAAGTTCACCCGCCAAAATAATACTACGCATTAAAGTGATACACGAAGACACCGAAAAAAACTCCTCATTCCAAAGGGTAATCAATTAGCCCGATGCCCTATCGGCCTCCACTCCAACACTTCTAGTCAAAAGATTTCCCCCTAACAATCTTATGACTCCATTATCAAGCACACTCAGCTTAGACTCTTGTATGAAAAGTATAATAGGCTTGATCCTCAAACCTAACTTTCTGACCACTTTACGTTTTTCAACTTTACCCAAACCTATAACATTCCATGAGAGCTAACATTAAAACAACAAATACTACCCAACCAGACGAAAGAAATAGACTAACCAGACATAGCTTCATATCTCATTTGATCCTCCTCTTACATCCTCTTAACAACTTCCAAGACTTCATTTTCCTGTCCTGAGAAATCGAAACCTATAGCTCTTCTAGTTTTTAGAACCTTGATTGCCTCTTCATTAGCTTGATCTAGATTCCTCATACTGTGACCTGTGCGTTGACTACTGCCCAACCTTGTCCTTATACCATGCTTCCTTGTAGCACTACTTTTGACTCTACTGCTTTGTCTTGTTTCTAGAACTAAACAAGTGACCACAACAATCTCTTCTCTATTTTCATTGCCACTCCGACCTTAATGTCCTAACAATTCCACTGTTGCAATGGTAGTGCGCACCATCTCTTTCTCACTGTCAACAACCGTCGAAGTTTCTGCCCACTTCTTCTCTGCCTCAATAATCGCCCGGACCATTTCTTCCTTGGAGAAAGAATTATCACTACTAAAAATCTCTGCCTCAGAATTCTCATATGTTCCACCATCGGTTTGAAGCTGGCCCTGTCTCTCTGCAGCTATGGTTGCAATAACTCTCTCCTCCTTCGTTGCCAAGCTATCAGTGGAGAACCCTTATTCTTCATTAGAATAATCTTCCTCATGGCTCATAACAGTCTTCAAATGCCTATTAGGATATCCACTCTTCGCTGGACTCACTTCCAAAGGACCTAAATCCATGCAAATATCAACATTTTGGGCCTGCTGAAACCTAATTAAAAGAAACTTTCTTGGGCTTAGATGAAGACTTTGGCCCAATCCAATCAGACCCAATTGCCTTCACTAATTTCCTGGAACACTCTCCTTTCTCTGTATAAGACTCCAAAAAACCCCTTTCCCCAACTTCTTCCTCAAATGACGAGGAACTTTCCTCAGATCTGACTAGACCTTTCTGAACTTTGCCTACTCTCTTTTCCAAAACCAGCTTTCTGTTTCGAATCAGATAGGATTTTGGCTTCTCCTTTACCTTCTTAGTCCACTTATTTTTCCCTTTATCAAGAAACCTTTTCACCACCACTCCCCTAGCTCTGTTATCCAGCTTGTTCTATCCTTTCACTTTTCCTTTAATTGTCTTTTCTGATCTTTTGACCTGACAGCTCTCCCTTTTGTAGCTTATAGCTTTTCCCACTTGGGATGAAAACCTCGAAAATGCTTCACCTACTTCTTTAGGCCAGCAAATTTGAAAAGTTTCTTTTTCCGGCATAGAATTCTAGCCACCTTGGCATTTGGTCTTTCTTAATGCCAAAAAGCTTTCCAGCCACACCATATCCATCAGAGTTGCATCTTTTTCCATCTTAACCACGAATGGCTTACTTCCACCATTAATCTTGACTTTGACGGAACAAGGCTTCTGTTGAGGTAGCAACATTAACGTCCTCCTTTTATCTAAATGCACTCTGTCCACCGTCTTGTCATCAATCAACAGTGGTTCACCAATTTACCATCCTATTTTTAGGAAGAATTCTGGAGACCAGCAAGTAATGGGGACTCCCCAGCAATTGATCCAAGCAAGCTTTGGCTGTGGAGCAGCTGACTCTAACCATCTCACCATGATTGAAAAACAATCTTCCCACAAGTACCTTTCTTTGATGAATCCATCCTTGTGTTGTTCTGATTCAAAGCACTAGAGAATACATTTGTCCTCTAGATATGCAAAGGTGAACTCACAACCAATGTTCTTTAGACGATTGTTCACAATTGAAACGTCCTTGAACTCTTTCAAGATTCCTATCGCACATTTGTTTAGCCATACCGATCATTCTATCTGAAATCCCAAATCATTGAAATCGAGTACTCCTTCTCCTACAATTATGGCGATTGCCCTTTACCGTAAGACCTCTCACTGCCTCCACAAATGAATACTTGTAGCCCGTCTCCCTACTCATAAAATCCTTACTAAAGCCTCATCCATCTTTTTGTTCATGTCTCTTGTCTTCCTTGTTAGGGAAGCTCTAATTCACCTGCCTTAAGCTCCTGTCCTTCCATCCATGCGATGCCACTTTTGTAGCTATAGACCAGCCATAGACATGCATTCCATGGGTGGTTCTCGCCATTTTGGATGTTTCATCTAGAGTTGCAAATTTAACAAATGCAATCTTGCTTCTCCTAGAAATCTTCTCTGTAGAAAGGTAAACATCCCTCACCTTACCAAAAGGTTTGAACAAACCCCACAAACATTCAAGGTCCACCTTAGAGTTGAGGTTGTCAACAAAGATGGAAAAAAGATTGTCTTTGAAATCTTTCTCTTTGTCTTTTCTGAAGAATGCAGGGTTTCTCTCTCTAGTATTTTCTCTCATTCTATCTCTGCACTCAATTTCAAGAATAACCTTTACCAAAAATTAAATTTGTTGGATGCTCAATTTTTGATTTCATTGCTATTCCACTGATGAATCTCCAATTAATTTCTCTAAACTATTTTGCAACCAAATGGTGAATAAAAGAAGTAGTGTAGTGAAAGCAATAAACATCATTTTACCTGCAATTCGGAAACTATGCTTTTCAACTTTAGATAAACCTCAATTGAATCTAGACCATATGTATCCTCAAAATCAAATCGATCAACATGTCTTGCCATAAGACTCAATGAAGGGCTTTTATATTTTTTAGCTATTGAGTGCCAAATTTTAATAACAGCAAACCGATCCCCAGAACATGCCTTCCCATAGGGCCATCTCAATCCACCCTTCACCTTCGGATCTATAATGGCAGAGTTAATAATATTTCCAATACTGTTCATTTCATCATCCTAGAAAAATAAAGAAAACAATATGATAATAATAAAAACACTATGATATTAATAACATTATAGTCTGAAATAGAGCATGGCCCTCTGGTTAAATTTGAGCATGATAAAATAAAGAAACACAAAAAATGTAACGTGTTTTCGATTAACTTACAGTTAAAGAAGTTAAGATCCTCTTAGTTTGTAGTGCCAGCCTCAGGTCAAGATTCTTATCAATGCATGATATGTCTTCGATCATCTTGCGAACTGGGTTCATTTCAACCTAGAAGAAAAATATAGAACAAATAGAAAAAGGTAGAGATTGTTGACAATATGAGGTATGACTATTGTTAGCTAATAGCACAGTAATTCAGAAGGGTACTTACCTTATATAGCTCAAGCTTTCTATCTTCTTTCATACGACATTTGCAATAAATATGTGAATTAGATGGTATAGTGCTGTCAGATAACTACACAAGCAAAAGTGTAGAGAAATTAGTAGCTCAGTACATCAGAAGTGCATGGAAGAAAAAAAAAAGTCATAAAATGCAGAGTTTAGCAAATGAAGTACCAAGATATAAAAGATATCTTTATCCTCTTCAAGATCAAAACCAATCTTTGGTGCAACTCCACTTATAATGTTTTCCATATACGAGGGAGGCGTATTTACGTAAAATGTTGTATTCATTTGTCTCAAAGTGGTTACAGCAACCCGATCTTTTATTAAATTTTTCACCGAACTATTCCTGCAATTTTACATATTAAATTTAGTATCTGAAGAAAAATGAACAAAGGAAATGTCTAATATGTAGCATTCAAGCCAACCAATCAAACAAGTAAAACAATAGCTGAATAATCAGGTAAAGATCAATCACATACGGATGGAAGAGAATCTTGCCAAATCTGGCAAAAAATGCTGGCTTTACTTCATCCAACTCATCATTAGACTCCAACATGTCTCTCACAATCTCAAAATCAGATAACAATTTTGGCCATACATCAACTGCCACAGATTCCCAAGGTGTACTCGATATAGTTTCTGATGGTGTACTCGAAATAGTCTCATCTACAATATACAATGTGCCAATGCTAAGAAGTTTTAGACAATGATTACAAATGTTAAATGTACAATATATTAAGACATGATGCTTCTCAATTACAAACCCCCGCATGTGACAATCAGTTTGTAATGCTATAAAACTAGTTGTCAATTGTCACATGTGATAATAAGTGATCCCCAAAAAAATTACGTTTAGTGATTTGCACCTGAGAATTTTTATATAAAGATAATGATAAAAAGTGCAGAATCGTAACCTTTTGTAGCTGGATAGCTGTTCAATAGAACTAGAGGCTTCACTACAAATCTATGCTTGAGGGATTCAATCAAAGTTGGCACAAGGTGAACAGAAGAAGGAAACTGGTTATCAGAATCCAAGCCAACGATGTACATGTTTCTTGTAAGTGCAAATAAAGCAGGCCATTCTGGAATTGGAAATGGTCTCTCAACATCCAAGAAATGATCCCATATCATCTTTAAGTTGTCTTTAAACATTTCGAGTATCAAATCCGTTTCAACTTTCTCTTCCTGAAATTTGAAAGAAGTTCTATAAATTTTTGTAGAACATAGTTGCATCAAGAAGCAGGGTAAACAAACAAAAATCATGTTCTTTAACATTGAAAGTAACATATGACATGCTAAATTTTGTGATGTAGATGCTACCAAAATACGTTAAATTAGTTGGATGCTCAATTTTTGATTTCATTGCTGTTCCACTGATGAATCTCCAATTAATGTCTCTAAGGGTGTGTTTGGTAGGGAGGAAAAGGGAGAGGAAAGAAAAGGGTGGAGGGAAAAGGGAGAAGAAAATGGAGAAATATGTGTTCGGTATGGAGAGAAAAGGGGAAGGAAGGGAAAAATGGGAGGAAAGATTTGTGAGTTGGACCCACCAATTTTAATCTTCCCAAAAGTGGGAGGAAATGAGAGGGAAAGAAGGCTTGCTTTTTGGCTTGATTTACAATTACAATTTTGTTCATTTTTTTAATATATAAAATATAATGTAAGGGTAAAATAGTAAAATTGATAAAAAGATATTTTCTTTCGTTCCTGTTTACCAAACAGCTTAAGGGAAAATCATTTTCCTTTCCTTCCCTTCCGTCATGTTTTATATCCCTCCAAATCTTTCTATCCTTCATATTTTCTTTCCTCCCTAATAAATAGACCCTAAGCTATTTTGCAACCAAATGGTGAATAAAAGAAGCAGTGTAGTGAAAACAATAAACAACATTTTTACCTGTAAATCAGAAACTAATCTTTTCAACTTCAGATAAACCTCACTTGAATATTGACCACATGCATCCTTGAAATTATATAGATCAACATGTCTAGCCATAAGACTCAATGAAGGGCTTTTATATTTTTTTTCTATTGTGTGCCAAATTTCAACAATAGCAAACCGATCCCTAAAACATGCCTTTCCGTGGGGCCATCTCAACCCACCCATCATCTCTGGATCTATAACGGCAGAGTTAATAATATTTCCAATACTGTGCATTTCATCATCCTGGAAAAATAAATGAAATAGTTAAAAAAAAAAAAAAAAAACTATAATATTAGAAACATCATAGTCTGAAATGGAGCATAGCCTCCAGTTAAATTTGAGCATGATAAAATAAAGAAACACAAAAAAATGTAACGTTTTTTCGATTAACTCACAGTTAGAGAATTTAGGATCCTCTGGGTGTGTAGTTCTAGCCTCAGGTCAAGATTCTTATCAATGCATGATATGTCTTTAATCATCTTGCAAACTGGGTTCATTTCGACCTAGAAGAAAAATATAGAACAAATCGAAAAAGGTAGAGATTGTTGACAATATGTGGTATGACTATTGTTAGCTAATAGCACAGTAATTCAGAAGGGTACTTACCTTATATAGCTCAAGCTTTCTATCTTCTTTCATATGACATTTGCAATAAAGATTTGAATTTGATGGTTTAGTGCTGTCAGACAACTACACAAGCAGAAGTGTAGAGAAATCAGTAGCTCAGTACATCAGAAGTGCATGGAAGAAAAAAAAAATAGTCATAAAATGCAGAGTTTAGCAAATGAAGTACCAGGATATAAAAAATATGTTTATCCTCTTCAAGATCAAAACCAATCTTCGGTGCAACTCCACTTATAATGTTTTCCATATACAAAGAAGGCGTATTTGTGTAAAATGTTGTTTTCATCTGTCTCAAAGTGGTTTCAGCAACCCGATCTTTTATTAAACTTCCTAAACTCAACGAAGCATTCCTGCATTTTTACATATTAAATTTTGTATCTAAAAAAAAATGAACAAAGGAAATGTCTAATATGTTACATACAAGCCAACCAAACATGTAAAACAATAGCTGAATAATCAGGTAAAGATCAATCACATACGGATGGAAGAGAATCTTGCCAAATCTGGCAACCATTGCTGGCTTTACTTCATCCAACTCATTATTAGACTCCAACATGTCCCTCACAATCTCAAAAGCTGATAACAATTTTGGCCATATATCAACTGCCACAAATTCCCAAGGTGTACTTGATATCGTTTCCAATGGTGTACTCAAAATAGCCTCACCCTCTTCATCAATTTCTACATTATACAATGTGTCAATACTAAAAAGTTTTAAGAACGGACGCTTCTCAAAAGCAAACCCCCACTTGACTGATTGTCACATATGACATTAAGTGATCTCCACGAAAATTATGTCTAGGGATCCGCATTTGAGAATTTTTAAATTAAGGTAATAATAAAAAGTGCAGAATAGTAACCTTTAGTAGCTGGATGGCTGTTCACTAAAACAAAAGGGGGATTCTTGAACATTCTCTGCTTGAAGTATTCAACTGAAGTTGGCTCAAGGTGGACAGAAGAAGGAAACTGGTTATCAGCATCCAAGCCAACGATGTACATGTTTCTTGCATTTGTATTTAAAATCATGTTTAAATTATGGTTGGCATTGGATGATGATTTCAAGTTTACTTGTCTCGAAAACTGAGGAACAAACCGTTCAGGAATTGGAGATGGCCTCTCTGGATCCTTTGAATGTCGCTTGTGTGGTGGGATGTAAGCCATCACAATAAATACACCGTGTACAAAAAGCCTAATAGAAATGAACAATCAGTTTTAATAGAATATTTTAAGCTCACAATATATTAACATACATAAATCCGTTATATTTGGAACACTTGCTTCTGGAAACATTAACTGATTAACGGTCAAAACCTTAACTTTCTTCAGTTTTCTCAGTTACCAAACAAATATTAATTATAATGGTATTTTATTTATAAAACAAAAAAGATTACAGTACATATTATAGATTTTTTACACATTACTGATTTTACTTTGGATGTGTTAATATTTAATCATTTTAAATTTGAAATTAAGTAGTTATTGTAAGTTAGTAGTCATAGTGAAAACAAAACAGTAAGATCATACAATTTACAGTTATAAATGTTGTCACTTTCTTCAGTTTTCTCAGTAACCAAACACTATAAAACCATCCCAGATACTCACATATAACTGGAAAAACTCCAATTACCCACAAAAGAAAAAACAATTCAAAAAGAAATGAGAGCACATACCAGAAATAAAATGTTCCAAAGTCTTACAAGTTGTTGTTCATGACCTGTTGTGGCTCATCTCCACCCTTACTTGTACACACAATTACACAAACAGCAACAAGAAACAGAAGACTTAAATAATGTAAACCCACCTGAAGAAGTTTTGAAGCGGACTTTTTGGTCTTTATCTTTTGGAAAAGTGAAGATAAAATTAAAAAAAAATAAAAAATAAAAAAAGCAACTCCTTGCGATGGAAGGGAATGTAAAGAAAAAGGAGACAGGAAAACGAATAGGGACCCACAATGCCAAAAAATATGGGTGGAGTTGGATGTATCATTCATCCACTGTTGAGATTCTGACATGTGGCTAATTTCTTCACATCGGACAATCATAACGTAGGATGCATGCGCTTGCCATTGCATCAAGATACACTCAATCAGTTTAATCAAAATTAATATTACTTAGAAAAAAGGATCTCCTATCACTTTCTTTATGTTAACTTTAATAAATTAATTGATAAGCCATTACAATAATAACACCAACTGAATTTGTACACGTAAAAAGCCTAATAATAGAAATTAACAATCAATCGATTTTAATGGAATATTTGTAAAATTATGAAATCGCTTTCTTATGATTAACAAACAAACTACTATTCTTTCTTGACAGTAAGCTCGCAATTATATCAACATATTTATCACGCACACAAATCCATACAAACACTTAACATTCCTAGTTTCGTCCATTAAATTTGAAACACTTATTGCTTCTAAGGAAACATAACTGTTAAATTGAAATGGAACCTCGAAAGCTAATGTATCATATATCAGATCGATCTCTCGTCGGTGCCGTGTAAGAAGAGATTCAATGCGAAAGCGTGAACCTTTCAGTTTTCGCTTTTGAGATTATCTATGATGATCTCTATCTCTGCTCTTAATTAGACCAAGAAATGGAAGGAGATATCAAAACTTCAATTATATATATAATATTAAATGTAAAATCCCCCTTGAAGAAGATTTGAATTGAAGTGAAGTTAATAACAACCATCAATGTTTCACGTTTGTAAAGTTTGGAAACTGAAAGTACAAAACAAACATCTCAGGAAACCAAATGTGGAAATATAAGGAAATAGCCTTTCCAATGTTAACGTTTAAAAGAGCAAAAATGTCCATTCATGAATAAACTTACAAAAAAGTCCATTTCTTGATGTTTACTTTACATGGAATAGCCCCTGATGCAGTGATGGACTAAGGCTATGTTTGGGATTGCTTTTACTTGAGAAATAATCATTTATTTCTCAAGTTTTGAACAAATGGGTGTTTGGTAAACTTCCCAAAAGTACTTATTTTACAATTTGCTCCTTCAATAAGGAGTTTTTGAGAAGTTGGTAAGGGGTTGCTTTTTAAAGCAAAAGCTAGCTTATTGTTTATGCAATGTCCAAAATACCCTCATTATTTTAATAAAAGACAATATTACCCTTATATTTAATAATAATATAATAAAAAATAAAAAGAAAAAAACTTAAAATTTCTTTTCAAAAAAAATAATAATTTAAAAAGTATAAACATGAATGGTGGCCACTGCCGTGGTGGCCACCGCTGGAAGTCGATGCCGGCGGCTGACCGACATTCTCCGGCGATGAAGTTGCCGGAAGAAACCAGCACCTCCGGCAGCGGAAGATGCAAGAATGGATGAGGCGAGAGAACAGATGGAGGAGGACGTCGACGCGAATCCAATCGCGATTCCGTCGTCAATCCGGCGAATCTGTCATCAATCCGGCGCGAATCGTCGGCGATCTCGGTGGCACGTGAAGGAGGCTGACGACGATCTCGGTGGATCTGGAGACGGAGGAGGAATTGGAGAGTGACGCCGCCATGCCGGAGTTTGCAGAGGTTGAAAGTGTGTTGGTGAAGAAAGGGAACTGAGTTGACTCGGAGGAGTCTGAGTTGACTTAGTCAGGTTCTTTTGTTGTGTTTTAAAAATGAACCGAGTTGACTCAGTGAGAAGTGATTGAGTTGACTCAGCCATAAATATATATTTTTTTTCTGTTTAAATTTGTTATTTATTTCTTTTAATATGCTTTAGATTTATATTATTAATGATGTCTATTTTAGTAATTTTATTCAATACATTTTCTATCCTTTCAAAAGTTAAGCAATTTTAAAATTTAGTTTACCAAACACTTACCAACTTTTTCTTAAATTGATTATTTCCTAAGTGAAGCTATAAGTAGATTTTTTCTTAAGCAAATCAATCCCAAACATAGCCTAAAATACTCTTCCCTCTTAAAGGAACCGTAATGACGATATTACCCACCATTTTTTTTTTTTGACGAAACAACCCTTACACACACCCTTACAACCCTCAAACGACCTTCTTCTTCATTGCCCATACAAATCATCTCCCTCTCTTGTGAAATTGCTCAAACCCATACTGGAATCTTTCTATTTCTTTTTTTTTTTTTCGGTGGAAAATCTGATACGAAGGTCACTTGGGAAGATCAACAGAACACAACATTAGCTTTTAGATTAAACAACAGGCTTCATGGGCTTCTAGACGAAATCAAGACTGCCAAGGTCTGTCTCTCTTAATTTTATCTGCGTTTGATTTGGTTTTTATTTATCCAGGTTAATTTTTTTAAGACATTGTTTTCACACTGTCAATGTTGTTTATGATTTACTTGCAGGCCTCTTTTTGGTTTGGTTTATCCTCTGTAAGTACCTTAATTCTTTGTCTGTCTTTTTATTGTTATGATTATGGTGAAGATGGTGATGTTTTTGTTGGCAACAGATGGGCTTCAATACAAGTAATTGAGGCAGATGATTCAAGCTCATCAGATTGTAAGAATTCGGTGGCTTATTGGGTTCTGTTTTCTTTGATTTTCCTTTTTGAACAGGCTTTTCATAACCTACTTCTATGGTAATTTTGCATGTACCTCTGTTTTTTTGGGGCTGATTTAAGTAAAAATGCATTTTAAAATATGGTTTATTGTATTCTTCATGTCTGCATATTCTAGGCAATATGAGTATATTATATTACCCATATGCGGGTGGCCAAATCGAAATTTATTAGCAATTTAGAAAATCAAGTTTTGCTTCAGAGGTTGTGGAATGTGGTTATTGAATTTTTAATAATATTCTGCTCACATATTTAGATAAAAATTTGTATGCTTCTTTTCTGCTCACCCACATCTGTGCATGTAAATCTAAGCAATTGAATAGACTGACCAATATTATAATCTAATCTTTCAGTTCATTCAATTTAAGTGGAGTGAGACCAGATTCAGATGGGTGACTGACTGATTGTAGGTCAAAAGACTCTAATTGATATATGCCCCTTATCCATGTTTTATTCTAACAATTTTACAAAAAACTATTTAAGTCAGTCATTTGTGATCTTAAATTTCCACAAACTTTTTTTTCTTTGTTGGTGATAACTTAGATTAAAATCTGGACTAGTCCTCTTAAGCTTACTTTTCATTTAGTCTTTTTAATCTTACAAAATTGTGGATTAGTAGCACTTAGGAATTTGAAGTAAATGGTTGCATTTATTGCAATTAGCAGCAGTTAGTAAACTTTAGGAATATAGTTCTTCAAACTACAAATACTTTTCATCTGTGAATAATTTATGAATTCAGCTATTGATATCAACAACATTTTAAAATTATATGCCATTTTGATTTTCAGTTTTATTGATGATGCATGTAATGAAGAAATATTTGTCATTGTCCTGACATCCTACAGCAAAAGTGGAGATAAAATTGCCAGGTATGCTCTATTTCTTTCAAGATATAAGAAATGCATGTGGCTTTCCTTTGTATTCTTGTCTCTCTCGTTCAACCTTTCAGTGTTGTGCGTACAACATTTGACTATTAAACTTACTGCCAGCAAACTCACTTAATTATAGGAATAAGGTTTAAAAAGAGTAGATTCAAATATTCTGTTGCCTGCGAAGTTCTTCTCATAGCCACTATATCAAAGACGTTCAATGATGGCAGCTCAGAACAACTGTCTAATAATTTACATGGCTTAATTTAAACATTGCAGTCATATGACTGCACTCAGATTCAAGTTTTGATCTATAGGTGTCGTCTCTTATGTTAAAAAGAAAAGCACATACAGAGAGACACAAAGGTGAAATAAATGGGTCCACAAACAATGGTCTTATGGTTGTATCTATTTGCTGATCTTCAGAGGAACTGTTTTTTTTTTTAATTACCAGAGGAAGAAGAAAGAACAATTTTAAGAATGAGGAGGAGCATTGAGGGCTTTGATAGTTAATCTCATTGACGTCCTTAGTGAAGCATTAACACCCATCTAATGAGAGTAATGAATATTTTCTCCATGTTTACTAACACTTTGATGAAATCCTGAGCCTTTGCCCTTCTAGTTTTGGTTCAGCATGTCCCGGTTCTAACATTTAAATTTATCTCTTGAAAACTGTTAGATCCGTGGTTGAAAAGCTTGGCTGTTAGTTTTGGTTCATCGTGGTTCACTTTTATAAACCATGGATGTCCCATGAATGAGTTGGAGATCCATATTTGATCTTCATTCATGAAGGTAAAGCTTGGCTGTTAGTTTTTTTTTTTTTTTTTAAAGTTGTGTTATATGACCAAATTAGTCTTGAAATCGTTAAGTTTGACGACTGGTCGACCAACAAATGACCACATTGAGCTGTTTTTTTATAATTTAGGGACCCACAAACTCAAAATAGAAAAATTAGTATGAAATTGTCTTTTCCTGAAAACTTAGGGAATATATTGATACTTCACCAATTTTATTGAAATACCATGGCTACAACATCTGAAAAGTTGTAATTTTAACATTTTCGGTTATGAAAGACGCTCATTCATTTTAGCAATGTAGTTGCTACCACTGTATGTGGAAATTAAATAAATAAATAACACACACACAAACTAGATTTGTTAATGTCAGGTCCATTAGGTTATAAACCTCTATTACTATTTAAAATCTATATTCATCAATTCGGTTATATATGTATATATATATATATATATATATATTAATTATAGAAACACAAAAAATGTAACGTTTTTTTACGATTAACTTACAGTTAGAGAAGTTAAGATCCTCTTGGTGTCTAGTGTCAGCCTCAGGTCAAGATTCTTATCAATGCATAATATTTTTTTGGTCATCTCACGAATTGGGTTCGTTTCGACCTAGAAGAAAAATATAGAACAAATGGAAAAAGGTAGAGATTGTTGACAATATGTGGTATGACTATGGTTAGCCAATAGCACAGTAATTCAGAAGCACAATATAGCTCAAGCTTTTTATCTTCTTTCTTACGACATTTGCAATATAGATCTGAATTTTTTGGTTTAGTGCTGTCAGACAACTACACAAGCAAAAGAGTTGAGAAATCAGTAGCTCAATAAATCAGAAGTGCATGGAAAAAAAAAAGTCATAAAATGCAGAGTTTAGCAAATGAAGTACCAGGATATGAAAGATTTCCTTATCCTCTTCAATATCGAAACCAATCTTTGGTGCAACTCCACTTATAATGTTTTCCATATACAAAGAAGGCGTATTTGCGTAAAAAGTTGTTTTCGTCTGTCTCAAAGTGGTTTCAGCAACCCGATCTTTTATTAAACTTCTCACCGAAGCATTCCTGCATTTTTACATATTAAATTTAGTATTTAAGGGAAAATGAACAAAGGAAATGTCTAATATGTAGCATTCAAGCCAACCAAACAAGTAAAACAATAGCTGAATAATCAGGTAAAGATCAATCACAAACGGATGGAAGAGAATCTTGCCAAATTTGGCAAAAATTGCTGGCTTTACTTCATCCAACTCATCATTAGACTCCAACATGTTCCTCACAATCTCAAAAGCAGATAACAAATTTGGCCATACATCAACTGCCACATATTCCCAAGGTGTACTCGACATAGTTTCCGATGGTGTACTTGAAATAGCTTCACCCTCTTCATCAATTTCTACAATATACAATGTGTTAATACTAAGAAGTTTTAAGAACAGACGCTTGTGACAATTAGTCTTTAGCTATAAAACTGATTGTCTCCCCATGAAATTTACATCTAGGGGTCCGCATCTGAGAATTTTCATATTAAGGTAATAATAAAAAGTGCAGAATAGTAACCTTCAGTAGCTGGATGGCTGTTCACTAAAACTAAAAGGGGATTCTTGAACATTCTCTGCTTGAACTTGAAGTATTCAACTGAAGTTGGCACAAGGTGAACAGAAGAAGGAAACTGGTTATCAGCATCCAAGCCAACGATGTACATGTTTCTTGCATTTGTATTTAAAATCATGTTTAAATTATGGTTGGCATTGGATGATGATTTCAAGTTTACTTGTCTCGGAAACTAAGGAACAAGGCGTTCAAGAATTGGAGATGCCCTCTCTGAATCCTTTGAAAGTCGCTTGTGTGGTGGAATGTAAGCCATTACAATAATACACCAACTGTGTACGCAAAAAAAGCCTAATAGAAATGAACAATCAATTTTAATGGAATATTTTAAGCTCACAATATATTAACATGCACTTAACATTCCTAGTTTCTTCCGTTACATTTGGAACACTTGCTTCTGGAAACATTAACTGATTAACAGTCAAAACCTTAACTTTCTTCGGTTTTCTCAGTTACCAAACAAATATTAATTATAATGGTATTTTATTTATAAAACAAAACATAATATATATATATATATATATATATTACAGTACATATTATAGATTTTTTACAAATTACTGATTTTACTTTGGATGTGTTAATATTTATTCATTTTAAATTTGAAATTAAGTAGTTATTGTAAGTCGGTAGTCATAGTGAACACAAAACAGTAAGATCATACAATTTACAGTTATAAATGATCTCATTTTCTTCGGTTTTCTCAGTAACCAAACACTATAAAACCATCCCAGAAACTCACATATAACTAGAAAAACACAAAAGAAATAATTTAAAAAGAAATGAGAGCACATACCAGAAAGAAAATATATGTTCTGCTCAGCAAAGATTTCAAAGTTTTACAAGTTGTTGTTCATGACCTGTTGTGGCTCATCTCCACCCTTATATACACACACAATTACACAAACAACAACAAGAAACAGAAGATTTCAATTATGCAATTATGTAAACCCACTTGAAGAAGTTATGAAGTGGACTTTTTGGGTTCTTTATCTTCTGGAAAAGTGAAGATATAAAAAATAAATAAATAAATAAATAAAAAACAGAGCAGCTCCTTGCAATGGAAGGGAACGTAAAGAAAAAGAAGACAGGAAAACGAATATGGACCCACAATGCCAAAAAAATTGGGCGGAGATGGATGTATCATTCATCCTCCGTTGTGATCCTGACATGTGGCTAATTTCTTCATAACGGAGGATGCATGCGCTTGCCACTCAATCAGTTTAATCAAAATTTATTTCACAAAAGTCCCTATAGTTTGTTTTCAAAAAAAAAAAAATAGTTCCTTTAGTTTTACTTTTTTATTTTTTATTTTTTTTTTAAGCAAAGTGATCTGAAGACCAAAATACATAGAAACAACTACCCAAGAATCAAGAAGAAGTTGCTTTTTATTAGCCATAGTACCTACAACTAAATTGCACAACACCCCCCCGATAACTGTAAGTAATCGCAAAACGCATATTGCTTATCAAATATTTACAATTAAACCAAGGGTTTCTAAGACGCCACGGAGGTAAAAAACTTGGATTGGAGAAGCAAGAAAACTATAACTAGTTTTACTTTTATAAAAGCCTCCACCTAAATACATATTTTTAAAAGTATTAAATATTAGGGATAATTACACTAATGGCCATCAATTTGATGACACACTATTAAAATGGCCCTAGATTGAGAATCTGTTCAAAAATGCCCATTTTTGGCGAAAAATATGACACTAATGGCAATTCCATCCAATTTCATCTAATTTCATCCAATGAGTGGAATAATTATATTTAGTATGTGTAAATATATATATATATATATATATATATATATATATATGTGTGTGTGTGTGTGTATTTGAGATATGTTATACATATATACAAACACTAAATATAATTAATTATTCGTTTAAAAAACAAAAGAAAAAATTGATTTCCAAAAAACATCCAAAATAAATTAATATCATCCCTTTATTTACTAAAATGTCACTCATTGAAAAAATTGATTTCCAAAAAGCATCTAAAATAAATTAATACTACATATTGGATGGAATTGGATATAATGGTCATTAGTGTCACACTTTTTGCAAAAAATTGTCATTTTGTAAGCTATTCACAATCTAATGGCCATTTTGATAGTGTGTCATCAAATTGATGGCCACCGGGGTAATTATCCATAAATATTATATCACTAGTTTTTATAACTAGTTTTGCGCTCATGTTTCATCATCCAATTTTCAATCATGCAGAGAGATGAAAATAGACAAAAGAAAATTAGGACAGATTAACAATTCAGAAGAGAGCAGCTATGAGTCTATTCTATGACATCAAGGATCATTTTCTTCATTTGAAAAACTGATGACTTCACTACAAACACCCAAGAAGAATAAAAAGAGAGTAGCAGGAGGCCTGCAAATCCAATATTTATGGATAAAATTGTTCACAGCACAAGAAATGGTCCCAATCATCTTTAAGTTGTCTTTAAATATTTGGAATATTGAATCCGTTTCAACCTTCCTTTCCCGAAATTTGAAAGAAAAATTTATAACCACGTGTTGTATCTCCCGATCACTTCTATAAAATTGAAAAAATTGACTTGTAATTATTGCAGCACGTAGTTGCATCAAGAATTAGCAGGTAAACTAACAAAAATCATGTTCTTTAACCTTTAAAGTAACATATGACATGCTAAATTTTGTGATGTAGATTCTACCAAAATATGCTAAATTAGTTTGATGCTCAATCTTGGATTTTCTAGCTGTTCCTCAGATGAATCTTCAATGTCTATTAAGTTATTTTGCAATCAAATGGTGAATAAAAGAAGCACAGTGCAGTGAAAGCAATAAACAGCATTTTTACCTGTAGATTGGAAACTAATCTTTTCAACTTCAGATTAACCTCAATTGAATCTTCACCGTATGCATTCTCGAAATCAAATCGATCAACACGTCTTGCCATAAGACTCAATGAACGGCTTTTATATTTTGTAGCTATTGTGTGCCAAATTCCAACAACAGCAAACCGATCCCCAGAACATTTCTTCCCGAAGGGCCTCTCAACCCAACCTTCACCTCCGGATCTATAATGGCAGAATTAATAATATTTTTGATATTGTGTATTTCATCATTCTGGAGAAATAAATGAATACGTACAGTAAAAAAAACTCAATGATTAATATAATATTAGTTTTTTTTTTTTTTTGGAACGGCTAACTTTATTGAAAAGAAACAACAAACAACAACCAACACCACAAGAGCACCAAACGAAGCGCCAACACAACACAAGGGAACAAAGAACAAAAACAAAAGACACCAAGCCATCAAAACAGAGAACCGCCCAGAGCAACCCAAAACAGACAGCACAAAAGAGAAAGCACTAACTACCACCCCAGTCCCCACAAGGCTGTAAGTAACCCTTACGAGTAGGAAAAAAATTTCTTCCACACGGTATGTTAGTTGAATGGTTAAATCTATTGTTTGCTCACATAAGGTATGGGGGTATGAAAGGTTCTAATTCTGTCACAGGCACTAGCAAAGACCAAAATTATTTTTTTCTCAAAGAATCATCACAATGATTGCACACACACATGTTTGTGTGTAAATGATAAAGTTCATATAGTCAGACAAATGAAGTATCATACGAACATAAATGAGAATTTCAATACAGTATTAATGACATAGAAACAATTTGAGGACACACTCAAAAAATTATTTATAAATACAACATACATGCAAATATCAAATGGGAAAATTTGAAGAGAAAGAAACAGTTGGCATTGAACACACACATTTGATCAGCTAGGATTTTATCAATTAGATAGCACATCTGACAATATATAATAGACAATGTAGTCAAAAGAAAACATTTACCACATCAAAATTAAGATACATTGGCAATGGATTTTTTTTCCAGTTTTCAGATTTAAGATACATTTATGTTTTTTAAAATATTTTTTTAATACTTTTTATCTTATTTTTAAATTTTTTTAGTTTATTTAAAATTAAAATAAAGGGTATTTTAAACTTTTTACAGGTTTGACCATTAACTAACGGATCCATCTAACGGTAGGGGATATTTGTGCAACAATATTCAAATATTAAGAGAACTTAGTGTATATATGACCAAAATTGTCATATCCATACAATTTTATTAAACCTCGAGGGATGTTTGTGCAATTCCCCCTTGTTTGAATTATAATATTTGAGATCTTCTATAGTTAAAGTGGGTTTCTTTGTGTAACCTCTATCTTTTAAGATTTTTTGGTTAATTTGTTGTCTGATTATATTGTCTCTTCTCTGACTCTCCGTCACTGCTGACATACAATATTTCCATGAGATCTAAATGTCAAGATGAATCAGCTTGTTGACCACCATATATAATATAGGCAGACAATGAAAGCGCCCATTTGGAAATTTTGATGCCAATCTCATTCAATCTTAAGTTGCACTATAACTTCTTAAAGAACTAAAGCTACTTCAAAAAAACAAAATTGTAATTTTGTTGAATATTTTTAATATTAAATATTTTTCCAAAATGATTTGTAGCGATCATATTGATTATGAGATTATATATACACGATATTTTTCATGTTACGGGTATTGATATTAAATAGGAAAATTATTAAATAAGTCTCAAACTTTTTTTAAATTCCAAATAGTTTACAACTTTTCTATTATTTTTTTTACCAATATTTGAAAGGCAATCAATAAAAATATAATAAAAAATAAAAATGTTCACAGTAACTTTGATATTATAATCAGTGTAGCACAACTAAAACTTAAAGTTTCTGTTAACTTAGTTAATCAAGGTTAGTTAGCTGAGTTAGTTAGATGAATCATATTAGCATTGCCAGCTCATCACAATTAGTTACAATTCTGTATTATGTCGTGTTGGCAAAAGTCAATGTACATATATAAAAGCACAACAATGCTTTTGTAATCAATTGGCGAAATCAATAAAAGTTAGTTACAGAGATTTCTCTAGAATACTTTTCTCTGGAATTTTCTTTTCTTTTCTCGTTGATTTTTATGAGAATCTGAAGGTCATACTTCCATTTTCTCAAAGATCTTAGGGTTCGACGGTTAGATGGTTCGAGTTTGAGTTCAAGGAATTTTTGGTTACTAAAAAAAAAAATTGTGTTCTAATAACCAAACTATCTCCAACGAGTCATTAGCTAGCTTCCTTATCCAACTCTTCACCTTTATTTGCCATATAATTTAGTTCTTTTTCAAATAAGGATAGACAGAGATTCATTTAATTTATAGTCATTTAAGGATATAAAATTGAGTTTCTTGACTATGTCCTAGTGGAATAAATAAAAAATACTGTGTCCTAGTGATATATTCTTCCCCATTATCTTTAGAATAAAAATTATGATTGAAGTGAGTAATTAATTAATTATTGCTCAACTACTGTTGAATAGACCTTCTGAAGATTAATGTGAACCATTCAAAGTTGATTTTTCCTGGTTCGACCAATTAATTAAAAGAAAATGAAAAACTGGGTTTTTCTTATTAATTAATCATTTAATGAACGTGAATCTACATATATATACACATATCAAGCTGCCATTGATGGCGGCGATAAGGATTCAGATTTAGTCACGGTCTTACATAGTTTTATATATGTTGTGTGTATAAATTCGCTAGACAGACACATCATCAAAGGAGTCAATAAATGCTAAAGAAAAGATTGCCACGTCACTCGTTGACCGGGTCAAGGGAGAAAAACGTGGTCAGTCAATATGTCAACGTCTTAAGCCAATAAGTCAAAGGTGTGGTCGCCAGAGCTAGATATATACTCGCCAAAGATAGAAACGTGGTCGCCGAAGGGTAATATCCAGGAGTGGAGATGTTCGCTGCATCAGCATACTTCGCCCGAACCGACTCGGCAGAAACACAAAAATAAAACCCTAACTTCTAGAAGACTCATGGCAGCGAGAAATCATAAGAAGAGGAGGAAAGACAAATTCAACACAAAGAAGCCGGAATAAGAAAGGAATATCCTAATCCATTACGACGTGGGATTCCTAACACAAATCAAAGAGGAAATCCTATCACCAACACGACTAGAACTAGGGAAAACCCTAATGATCATGTATAAATAGAACCACTTATCCCACGAGGGAAGGGTTCGAAAACCTAGAGAGAAAAGAGCAATTGTATGAGAGATCTGAGTGTATAACAAAGCAATAAGCCTAGTGTTAACCATAAAATTAGGTTATTTATCCAAAGGAGAATTCTCAAGGCATCCAGCTAGGAGGACCTCTCTTTAGGCCTCCCCCACAAGAGCTCCACTACTAGATCCCCTCCGAATCACCCCTATGGGATCTCCCCTATCGGATCCTCCATTCTTAGTAGCGTATCGATATCAGTGCATCTCCTCTACTTAAAGGCCCCACTACATCAGACCTACATTTAGGTACCATGGTACTGGGGTACCGGGGTACCTAGGTACCGGATCCTCCCTTCTTGGTAGCATATCGACATTATTGTAGCTCTTCTACAGCAAATTCCCCATACTTCAGACTTACACGAGGTACCATGGTACTGGGGTACCGGGTCCTCTAAATGGAGCAGCTCCCCCACATGTCTTATAGGCTGTATTCCATGAGATAATATTGGTCAAAGTAATCGGGACCCATCAGATTTGAATTAAAGACAACATAAGAACTTTCCACCAATTAGGGGGACAAAGGGGGCCCATTGATGGTGACCTTCCAACAACTTTTCAACCACTTTCCAGCAGCATTTATTGCTCTATGACAGCCCCATGTGAGGGTCATTTGGTCAAGAAGCCACCTAGACATCTCCCTCCAATGGAAAGGCACCCAAATGCCATCAAAGCGCCTCGTCATTGCCACACCATCGCCATGTATGCCCTAAATCTGATGTGGCACGTCTTACACCACTTAAAGAGTGTGTTTGCATGTGGGAAGCATGTGCCCACGTGTGCCAAACACATGCCCTCCATATCACCACCTAGGCTCACTATATAAGTGAAATCCTAGGCACTTCTCAAGGGTTGGCTCCTCCACCACGAAATGGCTATCTCCTCCTCCACAAAGTGACTCTCCTACATCATTTAGAAGGTTCTGTAGTACCTCTACCATGGAGGGAGGTACATCCTCCGAAAGGGGCAACCCCCATACATCCCTCCTCCAAGTTCCATCTCCTTTTGGGCACCTCCACGAAATCCCCCTTCTCCACTATTTTTGGTGTGTTCTACAACAGCTCTACCACATGGGGAGGTACCAGCTCCAAGGGGCAGCCCTTATGCTTCCCTTCTTGATGGAACGGAAATGCTACTATAGGACGACTGGTTTTCTAGAGAAAACCCTCATTGGCCTCCATGTTACTTATTTATTTATCTACTGAAACTCCTTACAATCAGCTTTAGGGAGGTATTGTAAGCTCTCCGGAGCATCTATGTTGTACTACTTTGCCACTTGTGTAAGCTCTCCGAAGCACTCCTTGTTAATATATATGAAGAATGACCTCCCTCTTCACTGGATACTACCTAGGGGTTTTTCAGCATATGATCATATGTGATGCTTTTTCCCCCTAAGCCAGTCCGATTCTAACAAAGAAATTGTTATTCTCCCCTCTATCTCCTTTATTATGCATGTATGGAATCTAGGCTCCGACCCTACTGGTCCTAGCTCCCTTATCCACCTATTTGCATGTCAAGACACACATAAAAAAGGGGGAAGACCCTTTGGACCCGCTAGAGAGGAGTCGGGGTACCAGGGAGCCGAGGAGCTCCCCCGTACCTTTTCTATGGGAGCGAACTGCCCTATAGAGGATCTACCACCAGAGCTAGTGGGGCAAGGCTAAATCCATGCCAAAAACCAGAGGAACCCCGCTAGACTCACCAGAGGACCAACCAAGCCCTACCACCTCCCCCAAGGGAGCCTAATGCCCTTTATAAGGATTCAACACCGGGCCAGTACAACCTTAAAGCGCCATTGGACTAGCTAGAAGAACCAGGATGGGTTCCGACCCTAACCGGAGGAACCGGAGCATGGAAAGAGTCATGTACGGGTGGTCCCATCCTTTGCGACCACTCGCATCATTGAGGAGCATCTACTCCTCTTTGCATTGGGGAACAATAGAGGAAAACCGAAGAGGAGACCGGGTACCAGGAACGACAGGCAAGGTACCAAGGACTAGGTACCAGGGACGACTGACATGGTACCCGGTACCACAAACCAAAAATCAGTATCAGAGCCGGAAACACCCATCTCCTCTCCTTACCCTCATGACCCCGCTGCGGTGCACCCCATACACCGTGGCCCAGGTTATCCCGAGAAAACCTCGACGGATTTTCAGGGTAACACCTAGTATTATTTTTCTGCCCTCTGGGACGCCGTGGTTTTTTCCCATTCAAGGGTTTTTCACGTAAAATCTGTCTCTTGCATGCATTGATTATTCTTTCGTTTTACTTTGAGTTGATATAATTGTTGAGTGTGTGGCAATCCAAATTTTACCGTCAACAATTAGCGCTAGAAGGAAGGGAACTCTTTGAACAGAAACTTCGAGGAACCCTTGCGAATTGAAAAATATGAACAACGATAGTGATAAAGATGGTAACTCCAGTGGAGATCTGATTGTTGAACCAACCGCGCGGACAGGAGATAGGGCGGTGACGATCGGGGAACAATTGGTAGCAACGCCAGGAACTAGGGCTGCCGACCCTGGGGTTCTGCAACACTTCCAAACTGCATTGGTAAACTTAATCAGCGAGGCTAGCAAAATAGGGCTTTCGCTTCCCATAGGATTGGGAGTTTCTTCTCTCTATGAGTTAACCACTCCTGGAAACCAGCCACCCGGAAGACTTCGATCGGAAGTTCACATTGCAACCCCTGATGCTCAAGCAAGACAATCCACTGAAGAGACTCCCCAGGACCACCCTGAGGATTTCGAAGGGAGAAGACAAAGGAAGGGAAAAGGTGTGATGAATGAAGAATCTAGGGAGGAGCGAGACCAGATGTGAACACATAGGGTCAATTCTAGTGACACATACCAAAGGAACCAGCGGAAACACCGTACTATCTCGTCTGAAGATAAGAGTCCTCGTCTGCGAAGGGAATTGCGATCTAAAAGAGCACGGCGAAGCAGATCTGGGAGCACAGAAGATCGAAGGAGCCCGGATGATAGAGGCAATTATGGAAGAATGACAATCAAGAGCAGACTCGATCCAGCAGGAGAGCCAACTGGTCAGCGAGATGTCACCCTACAAGAGCTATCAAGAAAGGTTTCAACGATGGTACGAAGGTATGGTCGCAACGTATCTTCAGATGATGAGTCAGATAGCCCATTCGTTGAAAACATTGCTCGCACCCAATTTCCAAACAGATGCAGAATTCCAACCATCGAGCAGTATAAGGAAAACAGGGATCCGAAGGAGCATGTTCACCGATTCCGTAATATTATGGCCTATTATTCATCCAATGACGGACTGCTATGCCTCACCTTCCCGTAAACATTCGGTGACCTCGCCTCCCAATGGTTTGGAAGACTTCCACCTGGAAGTATAAGCAGTTTCTCAAACCTCAGCAAAGCATTCATAAGACAATTCATGGAGAGCGTGCAGAGAAGAAAGTCACTCACTCATCTATCAAACTTGAAGCAGGAGCGCAATGAGTCAATCAAGAAGTATCTAGCAAGATTCGGGAAGGAGGTTGCTCAAATTGAAGGCGCCAGTGATGTAGCTATTATCTCTGCTTTCACTAATGGGTTACAAAGTGGGCGACTATCCTTTGACCTGCGAAGAGATAGACCAAAAACTTATGAGGAGATAATGGAAATAGCTGGCGACTATACACTGGCAGAAGAAGAAGAAGAAGTAGCGCAAGGGGGTAGCTACGTACATGGACACAAGCCTGACTCAAAATCAGAACATAAGGATGACAAAAAGACGCAGTCGCGTGACCGCCAGAGAGATGAGAAGGGCCAAAAGGAACATCCAAGGGAAAGCAGAGGAAACGCTCAAGCCAGTAGGTTTCGAGGAAGGTACAACCATTACACCCCTTTAACTGGCGATCAGGAGGAAATACTTTCTGTGGTAGAAGACAAAGGACTCGCCAAATACCCTCGGCAACAATCAATGAGGTTTGGTACAGCACCATGCTGGTGAACAATCCTGCTGGACTTTGTTATAGTTGACATCCATAATTGGTCGTATAATGCTTTGCTTGGCCGACCGTTCCTTAACAAAGCTCGAGCCGTCACTTCAACCCACGCGTTGAAAATAAAGTTTCCTACAGAATTTTGAGTCAGAGAACTAAAGGGTCACAGGAGATGGCTCGCCGCGCCAACCTTTCAATCTTCAAAGATAAAGTAGGGATGGAGACCTTAAGCATATTCGAGGTAAACAAGGAAGCGCAGGAAGATAATCCAGAAACCCTTGAATTAGACCCAAGGGACAAAGTGGACAGAGAATAGGAAGAGCCAACTCAGTCGATTGTGCTAAACAAAGCAGAACCGGACAAAACAGTTAAGATCGGAGCAAGGCTGACTGAACGAGTTAAGAGAGATGTGATAAACTTGTTGAAAAAGTACAAGGAGATTTTCGCTTGGAGCCATGAAGACATGCCGGGGATCGATAAAAGCATGATTTCACACAACCTAGCTGTAAATGAAAAATACAAACTGGTAGTGCAAAAAAGGAGAAGCTTTAACCTAGAGAGAAGTGCGGTAATAAAAGAAGAGGTGTCCAAGTTGCTCGTCGCAGGATCAATCAGAGAAGTTAAATACCCAGAATGGGTGGCAAATGTAGTTCTAGTGAAAAAAAAGAACAGCCAATGGAGGATGTGCGTTGACTTCACCGATCTGAACAAGGCATGCCCCAAGGATAGCTTCCCGCTACCAAGAATTGACCAGTTGGTCGATACAATAGCCGGACATGAAACGTTGAGCTTCATGGATGCATACTCAGGATATAATCAGATAAAAATGCACAAGCCAGACAAGGAGAAGACAGCGTTCACCACAGATAAAGGGTTATACTGTTACATAGTCATGCCATTCGGCCTGAAGAACGCTGGAGCAACTTACCAGCGCTTAGTCAACAAAATGTTCGCCAGACAGATAGGAAGAAATATGGAGGTTTATGTTGACGATATGCTGACCAAAAGCATCACAGCAGATAAGCATATAGATGACTTGAGGGAGACATTCGATGTGTTGGTTAGGTATGGAATGAAGTTGAATCCAGCAAAATGTGTGTTCGGCGTACCATGTGGAAGGTTTCTCGGATATCAAGTGCATCAAAGAGGAATAGAGGTGAACCCTGAAAAAATCCAAGCATCAACTTTGAAAGACGTCCAAAGACTCATAGGGTGCCTGGCATCGTTGAGCAGGTTCATAGTTAAATCAACAGATCGATGCCTACCATTTTTCAAAGCTCTAAAGAAAGGAAAGGGAGTCGAGTGGAACGAGGATTGTGAAAGGGATTTCCAGGCCTTGAAAGATTACCTCGGGCAAGCACGGCTGCTATCAAAACCAGAAACAAGAGAAACACTGTACATGTACTTGTCCGTCTCTGAAGCAACCATAAGTTCTGTGCTGGTAAGACAGGAGGAGGGGGTCCAGAAACCAATATACTACACCAGCAAAGCACTGTTACCAACGGAGACCAGGTACTCGCTGGTCGAAAAAATAGCACTCGCTCTAATAACAACAGCAAGGAAGTTAAGGCCATATTTCCAGGCTCATAAAATCGAAGTATACACCAACTGCCCACTGAAATTAATTCTGTAAAAACCAGAAGTATCCGATCGATTAACGAAGTGGGCGATCGAGTTAAGTGAATTCGATGTAGAGTATTTTCCAAGGATAGCAATTAAAACCCAAGCGGTGGCAGACTTTGTAGCAGAATTAACCGAGCCAAGCATAGAGGTGGCGAGAATGATGGTGGAGCAAAATAAGAAAGTATTCAAATGGCAACTCCGCGTTGACTTTGTAGCAGAATTCACCGAGCAGGCGGACGCCTTGGCCAAGTTGGCATCCGCCACAATCAACATCTGGCCCAGAACTATTTCTATGATCCGCCTGTTGCAGCCAAGTACAGTCAAATTGAAGGAAGTTAGGGCAGTCTTTGGCGAGAGAGACAGCTGGATTACACCAATCAAAGAGTACCTCGTCAATAATGTACTCTCAAGTGATCCATTAGAGGAAAAAAGATTGAAGTATAGAGCTACAAGATATTCAGTACTCAATGGAAAACTGTACAAAAGGGGGGATACTCAAGGGCGCTGCAGAGATGTGTTGGGCCCGAAGAAGCAGAAGGTATCCTAAGAAGCATACATAGTGGAAACTGTAGGAATCACGCTGGGGGTGTCAGCCTAGCCCACAAAACATTAAGACAGGGTTTTTACTAGCCAACACTGTTCGTCGACGCTAAAAGGGTGGCAGCAAGATGTGAGGTGTGTCAAAAGATTGCCAACAACATCCGCCAACCACCTGAACTATTGCAAAGTATCACCTCACCTTGGCCATTCGTCATGTGGGGAATTGACTTGATCGACCCAATGCCAACAGCAGCTGGAGGAGCAAAGCACGTTATTGTAGCCGTGGATTATTTTACAAAGTGGGTAGAAGCCGAACCATTGGTACATATAACAGAAGCAAACACTATAAACTTTGTGAAGAAAAATATCCTATACAGATTCAGGATACCAAACACCATCATCACGGACAATGGGACCCAATTAGATGGCAAGAAATTTAGGGAACTGTGTGACAAGTATGGCATCAACAACTACTACGCCTCCCCAGCACATTCGCAGACAAATGGTCAAACTGAAGCGGTGAACAAGATCATAAAACACAACCTGAAAGCCAAATTGGCGGTAAAAAAGGGTAGCTGGGTAGATAAATTACCACAGGTACTCTGGGCATATCGAACCACAGAAAGGGGTTTAACAGGTGAGACCCCATATTCCATGGCTTACGGAGCTAAAGCTGTCATTCCTGTGGAAACATCTTTCTCTTCACAAGGGTACAACTCTTTCAACCGGAAATCAACATTGATATGTTAAAATGCGGTCTTGATGAGTTAGAAGAAAGAAGAGAACGTGCACAAATAAGAAACACTGCGTACCAACAGAGGGTAGCCAGATATTACAACTCACATTTGCGTGAAAGGAGGTTCACGCTTAGCGACTTGGTACTAAAAAGGGTGAACCCAGGAACAAGAGACAAAGCTGCAGGATCACTCATAGACAAATGGGAAGGGCCTTATCAGATTACAGGCATAGCTGGTCACGGGGCATATCGCATTACTCGAAAGGGTTTAGGCGAACTACCTTGGCCATGCAATACGCAGTACTTGAAGATATATTACCCTTGACTGTTTCGTTGCTTTTAGGATTTATTTCAACCTTTTTTATTCTCAGGCAATTTTCGTTTTAGCATTTTTTTTCTCTGTGGCTATGTTAACAAGAGTTGTAGGAAGTATTCAATAAAGAGTAATTTATTACTAAGAATTCATGATTTGACTCGCCAGTTACAAAGGGCATTCGCCGTCATACATCACAAACTACCATTGCGTAAAGACGAATTTCATACTCGCAGCAATAAGAACTGGCAAGAAAAATAAAAACCCAAGTTATAAAAATCGGTGATCGCTGGAAAATGAAATCCCTAAAGAGACGCGAGAAACACCCAATCAAAAATGTACGTGAATCTCAAATGAAGGGAGTTGAGAAGGCTAGTTGAAAACAAAAAAGACAAGAAGCAAAAAGCAAAAAGCAAAAAGCAAAAAAGGGAGACGTCCCAATAATATGCAAAAACTTGGTGTATGGTCAGATACGTCCTGACAAACACTGAGTACGCCAAAACTCAGCAATGGCAGCTGAATAAATAAACATGTTAAAAACTTGGTGTATGGTCGGATACGTCCTGACAAACACTGAGTACACCAAAACTCAGCAATAGCAGCTGAAAATAGCTATAAAATATGCTAAAAACTTGGTAAAACACTGAGTAAGCCGAAAACTCAGCAAAGGCAGCTGAACAAAAATAAAGCTAAAGGAGTTATAAATTAACTTATAAAAAAAAAGTCATTTACAATTGAAGTTACAAAAAGATACAGATATTTACAATTAAAGACCTAATCTCAACTAGCTGCAGGAGGACCCTCGCTGTCTTCCACATCTTCGATCTCATCTTCAGAAGGCCAGGTAATTTCTTCGTCCCCATCCGGCATAAAAGGCCCATAATCCCTACCAGCAACATGATCCAAATCGAGCTCAGCACCAGCACCAGAATCAGAAAAGCTGCCTTTTTGACCAGAGTAGTAAGTGTTGAAGGCACGCTTACTAGGAATTTCTAAATGCATGGTATGGGGCTCAGTCCTGTTCTAATGGTAGTGGGCTTTCCATCGTTTCCTCTGTTCTTTAATCGAACCCACGCCGCTAGCCATATGCAGTTGAAGAGATTTGTTGAAGCGCTTTAGAGCTTTTTCGTTCGAATGGTCTTTCATGGCGAAGAACTTCTTCAACTGCCTCATGCCTCGTTCAAACTTGCACAGCAAAAGCGCATCATAGGAAGGGGATCTCTTGAAACGATCAACTGTTTCCACCTCCAATACAGCCTTTAAATTATCAAAGATGAGATCGCGCGAAGATAACTGATTGCGTAAATCCAATGCCTCATGTTCAGCTTTTTCTTTGGCCTCCTCAGCTAGTCGCTCAGCCTCCAAACGTGCTACGAGGGATTCTTGACTAACAGACAAATGCTCCTTCAGCGAGCGAATCTCCTCCTCGACAGCAGACAATTTTTCCTCGGTAGTTAATTAAGCAGACAGATAACCATCGGCGGACTCTCTTAGCTGAGCAAGCTGCTGAGCATGGGATTCTTCAGCAGAGAGCTTCTCAGCAGCCAAAGTAGAAGCCTGCTCTCGCAAACGCTTAATCTCCCGGGAAGCTTTGTTCCCATACTTATAATTCTCAGCCAACTCAAACATCATCTGAAAAGAGAAACATCCGAATTAGGAAGTATATATAAAACAGAGATATATAGATTTGTGGCGAGAAGCTTACCAGAGAATGGCAGTTAAAGAAAAACTCCATCTTTCTGTTGCAGGGTTTGCCTTTAACATGCTCCCAGCCCTCACCGATGTACACGTCATTATTAATCAGGTGCGAGCAAATTTCGGTAGCCGAAAAATCAGAAAGAGACACGATTCCTTCATCGGCTTCAGTTGGTCCCACGGGAGGGGCTTCATGGGCAACACCTACCAGAAACAGAATTAGAAGCAGAAGCCCCAGGTTGCTTCGATGGTCCTGGCCGATCAACCGACTCTGGCCGACCAGACGGCCTAGGCTGATCTGAAGAAACATTTGGCTCGCCCATGGCCACCGGAGGAGAGGCTGTTCGGGGCGGAGTAGGAGCAGGGATATTCAATTCATTAACCTCCTCGGGGGGAGGCACCGCTGCATTTGTCCCTTCAGCAGGACCCTCGTGAGTAGCTGTTTGAGTAGAGGGAGTTTCGGTGAGAACCGGTTCATCAGCACCCTCCTCGTCCGAAGAGACAACATACTGCACCACCCTTGATGCCCGCTTAGGGGTCGAGCAGCATGATCAGGGGTACCCTCAGCTGGGCGTTTACCTCTACTAGCTCTGGGGGCTAGATCACCCGCAGGATCAAGAGGAGTCTCAAGGACATCCGCGTCAAAAATAGGGATGTCACTGACCCCTCCTAAAACGCCAACTTTCTCCTTACCTCTACGGCTGGGGGTAGTCGCAGCAGGAGTAATCGCAACAGGAGTACTCGCAGCAACCTCTGTACGCATAGGGGGCTGCCCCTACTCGACACCTCCCCCAGTAACATCACCAGCTTCCTCGCCGTCCGAGGGATCACCACCATCCGAGCTAGCAATTCCTTCCTTGGCCAAACCAGTGGCTTGTCTTTTACTGGCAGCCTCGGAATTCTTCACTACCCGGGCTTGCAAATCGCAAACGGTATCAAAGTCACACACTGCAAGAAAAATAACCAAGTGTCACTAACAGAATAAACAAAACAGTAATACAAAAGAAAAAGCTGATAAGACTTACGACGAGGAAGCCTAGCAGGTAGGCGTGTGAAAACCCGTTGAGCGATCATTTTCTCCTTATCTAAGAGGAAAGATCTACCTCTCAAGCCCAAAGGAAGGACGGCCGCTGCGGCAAGATGAGAGATCTCTCCATCCAGCAAAACGGGGACTACCTTCGACCAGGCTTCAGGAGAAGTGAAGTGCCTGGAAACTTTCTTCACCGAAAGGTTACGGCGACTGCTGGCTGGTACATCTCTGCCCCACTCGCCACCAGCAAAAAACCAACTGTTTTTCCACCTCTTGTTTGAAGTGGGAAAGCCCCAAATAAAACCTTTCTTCTTCTCATCACTGGAAATCTCCACTTGTCCAGGGTTCGCCACACCCTCAGGGATCCAGTTCTCCACAGGTGAAGAGAGAAGGAAATACGTGCCACCATTGCCCGCATGTCTTAGCATATAAAAATGACGGATCTCGCGGGGCGTAGAGGGCCCATAACATTTCAACTTCCACATTAGACACAGGCACATCAATATTCTGTAACTGTTTGGGGCGAGTTGGGCCAGCGTAATCTGGGCCTCAATGAGGAACCTGGCAATAAAGGGCTGAAGAGGAAGTGTAACCCCGCAACTTAGCATTGCGCCATAGATGGCAACCGCATTCTCAAGGGGATTCCATACCGCTCGATGCCCCGGTAAAGTCAGAGTCACAGTATCTGGAATGTCAAAGCGACTCTTGTATTTGCGAAGCTCATCCTCGCCAACCACATTAACTTCGCAATCGAAAAAACACGGGCGATCGGCTATGAAGTGCAGTCTGCTCTTCTGATGATCTTCAACATCTGAATCGACGGTGGTTTAAGCATCTAGCGGGGATCCTCGAGGAACACTAGAAGCTCGTCGTCTACTGCTATCCGGTTTAGAAGACCTCGTCATTGTTGGAGAACTATTATCAAAAGACGAGGGAGAAGGAATGTTAGGAATAAAATCTTCTTCAGAGGAAGGAATATAGACAGAAATCGGGGCTGGGGCATCTGGATGAAAATTACGAATCAAGGATTCGATTCGGTCTGCAGTACACTTATCACCAAATTCTAAGGCTTGCATCATTTGATTAAAAAGAGAAGAACGTAAGGAAGGATCCATGGGAACTCACCAGAAAACCCTAGAATCGTAGAGATATGCAGAAGAGTTGGGGACGCAGAGAAACTGGAATGGTCGAGTTCGGTGAACCGCCTGGCAATGGAAGATGCAGGAAAAAGGCCGTAGCAAATACTCGAAGAAACAGGGTAGAAAAAACAAAGGTGTGAACTTTTCCCTTTTTGCTCTGAGAAAAACAATGGAAGAATAAATGAAAAGAGTAAAATGAGAAAGAATAAACGATCAGGCGTTGAAAAAGGGAATTTTGAAATTCAAAAAGAAAATCAGATAAAGGATACGCAATTAATGAGAGTGACGGTCACTGTAACTAGCCGCAACAGTCACCACCAAATAATGGACATGTGGCGTCTCGGGGATCACCAAGCAGTCAAAATGTATCTTCACCTATCAAGTAAGTGGAAGCGCCAGAGGTTGTGTGGCTAAAATTAAAAGCTTGCACCGGAAGAATCAACCAATTAATACAACACGTGGTGAAAAGGAAAAATAGGGAAGTTATTTACAAAATGCGTCGAAATCTTAAAAGAATAAATATAAATACTGCTCGCAGAGGTAAACGAAGTAAAAAGAACAAATCATTCACTCGGCTCGAAGTATTTATGGGGGTATTGTTATGTGTATAAATTCGTCAGGCAGACACGTCATCAAAGGAATCAATAAATGTTGAAGAAAAGATCGCCACGTCACTCGTTGACCGGGTCAAGGGAGAAAAACATGGCCAGTCAGTATGTCAACGTCTTAAGCCAATAAGTCAAAGGTGTGGTCGCCAAAGCTAGATATATACTCGCCAAAGATAGAAACCTGGTTGCCGAAGGGTAATATCCAGGAGTGGAGGTGTTCGCTGCATCAGCATACTGGGCCCGAACCGACTCGGCAAAAACACAGAAATAAAACCCTAACTTCTAGAAGACTCATGGCAGCGAGAAATCATAAGAAGAGGAGGAAAGACAAATTCAACACAAAGAAGCCGGAACAAGAAAGGAATATCCTAATCCATTACGACGTGGGATTCCTAACACAAATCAAAGAGGAAATCCTACCACCAACCCGACTAGAACTAGGGAAAACCCTAATGATCATGTATAAATAGAACCACTTATCCCACGAGGGAAGGGTTCGAAAACCTAGAGAGAAAAGAGCAATTGTATGAGAGATCTGAGTGTATAACAAAGCAATAAGCCTAGTATTATTTTTCTGCCCTCTGGGGCGCCGTGGTTTTTTCCCATTCAAGGGTTTTCCACATAAAATCTGTCTCTTGCATGCATTGATTATTCTTTCGTTTTACTTTTAGTTGATATAATTGTTGACTGTGTGGCAATCCAAATTTCACCGTCAACAATATATATATATATACACGTTATAAAATTTAGATTAAAGTTTTAACAGTATTTGTGGGAGGAATTTCTTTATGGGGTATGCTACTCATGTATCACTCAATTTCGGTAGGTCTCGACAAATCTGACCCGTTTGATGTTAGATTTCATTTTTTTTTTTAATTTTTTATTAAAGTGCATGCTTTTATCATTTCAGAATCCCCACGGTATCGATGCAATTGTGTTAATTGTAGGCTTATAATTTTTTTTTTTTAAAAGGCAAAATTTATTCAGCCAAAGCAAGGCAACAAAACAAAACAACCAGGGCCAAAACCACCCAAACAGAACAGACCCAAGACCAAAGCGAACAATTGTAGGCATATAATTGTAACTTGTAACCTGTAAGTAACCCTTTCAAGTAGGAAAAAAATTTCTTCCACACGGTATGTTAGTTGAATGGTTAAATCTGTTGTTTGCTCACATAAGGTATATATGGGGTACGAAAGGTTCTAATTCTTTCACAGGCACTAGCAAAGACCATGATTTTTTTTTCTGAAAGATTGTAGGGTTCCATCGGTTCGAATTTGTGTTCAGAGAATTTTTGGGTTATCAAAAAAATAAATAAATAAACAATTGGTCATTTTGTGTTTTAATGACCAAACTATCTCCAACAAGTCATTAATTTACCTAATCCAACTTGTTTCAATAAATATTCAAACATATATTAAGCCAATTGAGTGTTCTTTTCCATATATTAAGCCAAGTTCGGTAGTGAGATAACAATATTATTAGAAACACATGCCTTAAGAAGACCATAATATATATATAATATATAGTTTTAAGAAAATATTTACTGATTAGCGGTCAAATATGGTAATCACATGTTGTTTACTTCATATGTGCTTGTATATAATATTATTTCATATGTTTTCTCATGCACTGGAAACTTCGTCGTATGGAAAATTTAAGGATAAATAAAAAATTAACATATCTAAATTTAACTAGGAACTAAATTTTCTACATAATTATATTTGTTGCCCAAATTATACCACAAGTTGATTTTATATTGATTATGAGATAATGTATGATGATGTGGTAGTAAAAAATTGGTTTGTCATATCATTTGGGTAAATGTTTAGACAGTAAAATAATTTTTGGATAGCACAAGATCACTGTTAAAATAATTCTGAGATAAAACACTGTATTACCAGGACAGCCGACAGGTGAGATTCATATGAAAGAAGACCAATTCCACGTTTCAAAAATGTGTAGATGTAAGCAGATGAAGAAAAAAACTTACTTAATTTTGACAACTATCCGTAGTAGTTAAAGACTGACTCATTGTGTACATTAAAAACAGATAACCATTTAATCAAGACTAGTTCAAAAATAGACTTGTTTCAATATCTTCTTCGAGCAGGGGAAAAACAAAGACTACTTCAATGAATTCCCATCTATAAATAGACTTGCTTTGCCTTGCAACATTTCTCACCCCTCGCCGAGGCAACATTACTTGCATAATTACAATGAAAGGTGTTCAGTTTCTTGTAGCTTTTGTTGTCTTGGCTTTAGCATCCTCATTGGCCTCTGCCTATGACCCCAGCCCTCTTCAGGACTTCTGTGTAGCCATTGAAGACTACAAGAATGGTGGTATGTTCACTTTCTCTAACTATATTTATGTATCCTTTTAAGCTTCTGATTGTATAAGTTATACTTTTTAATAGTACCTGATGCCTATTTTTACATACATCCTATTTTATAAACGTGTAAATTTTATTTTTCATTGAATGTTAAGAGCTCACTGAAATCGAAAATAACGTACCATTTGTTGAATTGAAATTAAAGTTGGTAAATTTACATTACATACGAAAATAACTAATATTTACTTCTTCCTTGCAGTGTTTGTGAACGGGAAGTTCTGCAAGGACCCAAAACAGGCCACACCAGACGACTTCTTCTTTTCAGGGCTCAACATCCCTAGAAACACATCGAATCCGGTTGGATCTACTGTGACTCCTGTCAATGTGGAACAAATTCCAGGACTCAACACTCTCGGTGTATCCTTAGTCCGCATTGACTACGCACCATACGGCCAGAACGCGCCCCACACCCACCCTCGAGCAAGTGAGATCCTATTTGTCCAGGAAGGCACTCTCTACGTTGGTTTTGTGACATCCAACCCTGACAACAAACTCTTCACCAAAGTCCTAAACAAGGGAGATGTGTTTGTGTTCCCAATTGGCCTCATTCACTTCCAATTCAATATTGGGAAATACGATGCAGTTGCCTTTGCTGGTCTAAGCAGCCAGAATCCTGGTGTCATTACCATTGCTAACGCCGTTTTCGGGTCTGATCCGGCCATCAATCCTGATTTTCTGGCTAGAGCATTCCAGTTGGACGTGGATGTGGTGAAATCTCTTCAGGAAAAGTTCTGGTGGGACAGCAATTAGAGAAATAATTATTAATATGTGAAATGTTGCAGTAGCAGCTTGTTTGAATTATAATGTTTGAGATCTTCTATGGTTCTGATTAAATTATAATGTAATAAAGAGGGTTGCTTTGTGTAACATCAATCAAAATATATATGCGTGTCTTTTATGATTTTGTGGTTATTTTGTTGTCTGATTATTTTGTCTCTTTTCTCCCTCTCTCCGTGACACTGCTGACATAGTGAGTAGTGACATACAATATTTCCATGAAATCTAAATTTCAAGATGAGTCAGCTTGTTGACCACCATATATAATATAAGCGGATAATGAAAGCGTCCACGATATTTTGAGATTATACATCCACGATATTTTCCATAGTACAGGTATTGATATTAAATAAGAAAACTATTAAATAACTCTCAAACTTTTTTTAATTCCAAATAGTTTACGACTTTTCTATTTTTTTTTTTTTTTACCAATATCCAAAATATGAATAATATCAGGATATATAATCTCATTATCAATACTTGGAATTAAATTAAAAATGAGTCCTATAAATATTTGATACAATTTAATTTTAACATTTATAATAAAAATAATTTAATTTTAAAAGATTAAGAAAAAGAAAAAAATTTCCATTAAACTAACATTCGTTAGTTAGACTGTTAGAGGGATTTAATTGGTAATTGTTCATCAGTTAAATATATCCTTGAATATTCCTATATTTAGAGGATATTGACTATATTTCTATTATTTTCACAAATATTTCTATAAATTTGTGCCCGATAGTTTTACCTAAACAAACTTTTTTTATATATATATAAGCTGTAGTCTGTCGACTAGAATCACATTATTAGGTTGAATGAACGTCTTTCACCCAAGCAACATTAAGTGGTCCAAACAAACATTTGCTTCATTATGTGATTAAGAAGAACAGAATATGGAATCAAAATCATATATTTTCTGTTAAATTTTTCATCGGTTCTGTAAAAAATATTTAAAATCATAAATTATCAATATCATATTTTCACTAATCATAATTGAAAATTGATATTTGTTCTAATAGATATTAACGATCACATTTGGCGAAGCGATCAATTCAATACATTTTACATGTGACGTAAAGTTTCTTGTTGATTGATATTAATTTTTGATTAATTATGATTGTTACTTGTTGGTTTTGTAATAAGTGGAAATGGGAATAACATAATCATTCTTTGTGATATTAATTTATGAATACTTCCAATCTATTGAGTATCTTCAGAGCCATCTCCAGACATTTTGGGGCCCAAGTGATTTTATGATATTAACAAAAATCAAGGCCCTATATAAAATTACCATCATTAAAAAAAAAAATTAAATAAATAATTATTCATTTACCAAATACAATGTAATCCATATAAATTAAAACAAAAAAGATTTATTGAAAGGAATAACGAATTCCCGTTTACGCATGCGTGTCTTTTAAAATATGACTTAGAGGGTGTGTGAAAGGGTTATTAATCCGTTATTACCAAATTTTCGGATTAGTCAATATTACAAATATAACCCCAATTCACAAAACAATAATCAAGTGTAATATGGTGCGAAAATATAAGTGACACTTGATTTTTACGTGGAAACCCTCAATAGGGAAAAACCACGGGCTGGTAAGTGTGCCACACTCGAACCTCGAATCCACTAATTGTGATAGCGTATACAACCTAATCCCGGTTTGACGGCCTAATCCCGACCAATATCCCGCTACCACTACCCGCAGGCCTGTAAAAGTGGACCTAGTCCAATTTGCTCATGTGACCACCTAATCCCGGTGTACGACATAATCCCGGTCTATCACACAAGACTTACTTCTCCGAAGAGATCAACACCCTAAGTGAATATGCAATGATATCCAAATATGCAATATAGAGCTAGGGTACTCTAGATGCTTACCTAGGATTATATGATGACAATAAAATCAATCCTAGATATGAAAATAGCTATATGTCATGACATACAACTTTAGCTAAGTAAAGGATAATCAATCCTAGATACAAAGCTATCACAAAAAACCCACAAACATTCAAAAGATTAACTAGTTGATTAAAAATAATTTATCAACCTAGTTATAAATAAATCACACAAGAATGTTTATGGTATAGCTTTTAGGCAATAATGACCTAATCAATTAAGCTATCAAAAATAATCTCAATCATATAACGAGATTAATTAGCTAGATATAAAATAGGCATGAAAACCTAGCTAACATAAATAACCCAATCAACACATAATCTCAATCATGTATGTAGAAATTACTCGAAGAACATACAAGTGATAAAAGAGATAAATTGATAAGTAAAAACACTAATTATGTAAGATAAAAGTGTTCAACAAATCATACCATGTGTGTTGAAGAAGACCCATGCATTAGCACATGCTAGATGAACCTAGATGATGCCTAGATAATGATTTGTGCATGTGGGAATGGGTTTAGAGAGATAAAGATGTAATCTTTAAGCTTTTTCTCTCAAGTCTCTCTTTCTCTCTCAAGAATATGGAGCCTCTCTCTCTAGGGTTTGATTTTGTGGATCTACCCTCAAAATGATGAGAAATATATGTATTTATAATGCCCAAGTGAAACTATGTCATTTTGGAAGAAATGGAAAAATTATGGGCATTTTCGCGGTACTCGCGTCAGTGCAGCGACTCAAGATTCGAGCACTTCGAAACATAACCAAATGATATCGAAACCTTTCGTATATATCATTGGAAAGGTATGGATGTCTACTTTCTACTCGTTTTTACATAATGACATTTCGATATCTGTAGAAAAAGTTATGTTCAATTGAGTGACCAAAGGTCAGAAACGGACAACAACAGAGTTACCCTGTTTTGGTTGGAACTTTGGAGATTTTAAAACCAATCCAAACGGTCATGAAATATTACGAATAATATACCGTTGGAAAGGTATGGGTGTCTAGTTTGTACAAAAAAATTTCAAAACTCATTTGGAAGCTTTGTGTAAAGAGTTATGGCCACAAGACCATACATAGGTCAGTTTTGAAAATCATTTAAACATTGAAATCCAATCTTTTGAAACTAGACACTCTACTCCAAACAACCAAACCAAAACTACCACTTATCCAAGAGAAGAATGAGACCTTCTCAAGTGGTTAACCATCGCGTTAAGACATGCACACCATCGTACAAGCACGGACGTTTCCGATCACACAAACGGAAACGAATTACACCACACTTAAGACTAATCATGAAGTGCAAGTGTGGGTATTGAATGCATCCTAATGCCTAACATGTCATGGCATTATCATTGAACAAGATGCACTCAATTCAAACATGCATGAATAAAATTCATGACTTTACATCCTAATGCCTAAACATGTCATGGCATTTTAATGAACAAGATGCAATCAAATAAAACATGCAAGAAGAGATGTTCAAGAACATGCATGCACACATATAAAACACACAACATACAATAATAAGATTTATGCATGAGTTGTGTGTGTGTGCAACTAGATCTCTTCAAAGCAAGTAAGCACTAGAGTTTAACTTTGGTTCTTCTTCTCTTGAGGTCTTGAGAGGATCTTGGTTGTGTAAAACACCAACCATCAAATACCTAAGCTACCCTTACATCAAGCCCCAATATATGGTTTGTCCACGAAATAAGCCATTCAATAGATGGGAATCCTTACATTTATCGTATCTAAAAACATTAAAACAAAACATTGTTTACATTTCTATTCTTCTTGCTTTCTGACGTGCAAATTTACTGATTATACTACTACCATCAAGATTAGCAAAAACAAGTTGCCAAAAAGAAAGATAATAACAAGAACACCTCTCATCCCACCAAATGAGCAAAGAAAACCAGATATTACACTACAATACTCCTTCCTTTTTATCTATCTATAAAGGATCATCTTAAAAGAAACAGCTATTGAGTTGACTCAAAAAAAAAAAAAAGATTATTTACAAACAAAACTCTTTCTTGACTTCGGAACATTCTTCCCACTGCCCAACTACTAAATCTTTCAGTATCTCCAATCTCTCTCTCTCTTGTTGGTTTAATAAAAAATTCTTCAACTCAGCTTCCAGAAGAGACACCATTTTCATATCCATCACTTTTTTCCCTTTGAATATTAATCCACTAAACTTCAACTTTTATTCTCAATTCTCCCCCCTTCATAGCAGTGTCTCTAATCTCTGACTGAGTTGACACTATTGGCCTAGATCTCTCTGCTTGTGAATGTATAGTTCAACACACGCACGGGTGCCCATGTGCTCATGAAATTACAGAATATAAGCATGAAAGTCGGCCAATTCCTTTATTCTGTGTAAATTCACATTGGAAGAAGTTAGACTTAGTGCCTAGCGTCGGTGAAGGATCAACGAAGTTAAGTTGCACAATTGAGATAGAGATAATTATAAAGCGTTTTGAGCATTTGGATGATTCTGGTAAACTACAATTAAAAAAGAAATTGGTGGAGTTAGCAAATCCAGAATCAACTCATTTGGTGGAGCCAATAGTTAAGGCTAAGGCGCGAGGTCGACCTTCTCGGAAGTTGGATACATCTATTCGTCGGGATTCATCTCAATTTGAGTATGTATTAGCTACACTTGATAATCATTCACAAAGTATTACATCTTCACATCAACCAAATCCACCACAGAAAAGAAAGGTATTTCAAAAACAATTACTTCATTCTACTACTTACACTGACTCATTTCCAATTAAAATGAGACCATATATATATAAAGTTAAGGATGTTGCAAGTGATGGTAATTGTGGTTTTCGAGCTGTGGCCCATCTAATGGATATGGGTGAGGAAAATTGGGTCAACGTAAGAAGGGATTTGGTTATTGAGTTACACGATTATTCTGATCATTATGCTAAAGTGTTTGGTTATGCTAATAGGGTGCATGAGGTTTTACATTCACTATCTTATTTTGAAAGTAATCCAAGACAAGATCATTGGATGACCATGCCTGAGACCGGTCATATCATTGCCTCGAAATACAATGTTGTGCTAGTACTCCTATCAAAACAATTGTGTCTTACATTTCTCCCCTTAAAATATGTTCCATCGCTGCAATCTTTGCACAAAATTATAACGATTGGATTCGTTAACGGATGTCCTTTCATAGAGGTATATACAAATATTTCATAAGTACATTTAGTTTTTTTTTTTTTTTTTTCTTCTGTACAAGTATTTCATAAGTACATTTAGTTTTTTTTTTTTTTTTTTTTTTCAAAGTCTAATATTGGTTTATACATTATTTAGGTGTTCATGGTACCAGGATTGCCAATGCCTTCTATAGCAGCTAATTGGTTAGAATATCACCATCCATGTGCAAGAGGATGGGAAACTCCATATACAAATAATATAGATGCTTTCAAAGATTTGGTGTTTGATGTTATGACTAAGGAAACAATAGATTTGAATGGTTGAGTTGTTGTATGGCACCAATGTTGTAATTTTTACCTTTTGATTCTGACTTCAATCAAACTAAGGAGCTGCCTTTATGTTGTTTAATTTTCTTTTTCTTCTGTTTTTCTTATAGAAAGAAGACAATTCTTGTTTCAATTAAAAAAAAAAAGTATTCTTCATCTATATTCACATGATAGATATAATTATCATGTAATCATAATCAAACATCACTGCACATTTGCTCAATTCCTAGTATATTTGATGTGGTAAGTCTCAAAATTTCGACTAAACAATGTCATTATGTTGAAGCAATCATGGCATTTGACGTCCACGAAGAAGGAGTTTGGCTTTTAAACTCTATGCACTACCCAATTCACACTATTTTTTGAACAACATATTATAAAAGCCACTAAAGGGCAAGCAGGAACACCACCAATTTATGATCAAAAGTCCACCTACGAATAACCAGTTACAATCTAACGAATTTATGAGTAACAATTTAGATAACTATACTTGTGCACACAAACATAACATAGAATACAGAATACACACAACCCAAATAACCACAACCACACTTAGCAGAAAACACACCTACCAAGCTTAACACTACACAACTGAGCACAAGTAGAAACTAAGCTCACAAGTGTCACACAGTCAGGATTAACATTCTCCAACATCACCATTTGATGAAAAAAAAACGCCACTGCTTCTTCAGGAAGCCCATTTTGCTCATACCCAGTAACTATTGAAGTCCATAGGAAAACGTCAAGTCGAGAAAAACCCTCAAAAACCTTCAAAGCACAACCCATTTTCCTGCATTTAGAATAGAATTGGACCAATGCAGTACCCACGAACACGTCAAACTCAATATTTCCATTCTTGATCACAAACCCATGTACCAATTTCCCATGTTTAAGCGCATGTAAACCTGCACACGCCTTCAAAACAATAGGCACGGTGAAATTATCCAGTTTCTCCTGAGCAGTAAAACCATAAGAAACCATGTTATTGAAGAGAAACAGAGTATCTAGCCATCGCTTCTCTTTGCAATAGCTCCTAAGAATGGCATTATAGACATAAACGGTTTTGTGAGGCGTTTCGTCGAACAGTTTGTGTGCGTATTCGATTGAGGCGTGTTTAGCATAGAGAGTGTTGAGTTTGGTGGCAAAGAAGCTGTCATGGACAAGGCCATTTTTGAGGATTAGAGTGTGTAATTGTAACAATGATTTGATACAGTCACATGATTCAAACAACCTACCAATCAACTCCCTCTTTTTCATATATTAATTCAACACTCAAAATTTTTCTCATCAGATGCAGTACACTAGAAGTACACCATCATATATCATTTCAGAGAGGAGACGATTCTTGGGGAGCAATTTGGCAACATCAGGAGGAAGAACCACGTGCATGTACTCATATGCGTCATCAAAGTATTTCTCCGAGCACTAGATCTAACCCATATTTCTATTCCGGTTTGTGATTACGAAAATGAAGAAACTAAGTTTGAAAAAGAGGTCTGAGAAAGATAGAGATAATTGGGGTTTATTAAGTTTGAAAAATAAATAAAAAGGGTAGTTTTGGAAATAAATAAAATAAATTAATAAAACCATTTAACTTTATTTAATTAAATCAAAATTTAAAATTTAAAAAAAAAAAGTATTAAAAAAAACAATAATGCTAAACATCCCACCTAAAATCCCACTTTTTTCATCCCACTACATGTGGCATGTGAGGTGTCAAATTGTGAATGGATACACATTAATGACACCTACCCCATGTATCCACTCACAATTTGACACCTCACATGCCACATGTAGTAGGATGAAAAAAGTGGGATTTTAGATGGAATGTGTAGCAATACTGTAAAAAAAAACAAAAATTTAAAAAAAAATGGGCATAAATAGATGAGTAGGGGGTGTGCCAATAGCACCACTCTTTCCATCAGTTATTTGATTTAAGTCAATTTTACACATTTACCCTCATCATCACTTATTTCCCCTATTTCCCTTCCCACCAAATGGTCTAAACTCAAAAACAGGACACCCACCAGCGCCCCCCCACCCCACCCCACCCCCCCGCAAACACAGTTGAAGAATCTGAATCCCAATCCTTAACCAAGAAGAAGAGGACCCCGAATTATAGTCTATACTATAATCTAAAAGCACGTAATATTGCAAAAATAAATAATTAATTAAAAGCTTACAAGTAGCTAGTTCCATCGACCTTGTAAACCAATATCCGATCTGTCTTTAAAATCTTCTGATCCACCACCCATCATCAAGCCAATCATTGAATTTCCAATATCATTCACTTCCATGAACCCATTTTCCCCGTAAACATCAGGCCAGTACAGATTATTATTGTTCTCTTTTCCATCAGACATATTAGAGACGAACTTTCACCAAAACAATACCCTCCAGACTCAGGATTATTCACTGTTAACAACTCTGTTTTCAGTTGGCTTGGAAATATATGGTCATGAGACAGTGATGTAATATTAGTAGTAGCAGTGGTGTTGGTGGTGGTGGTGTTTGAGGTGATGGTGTTGGTGGGGTTGTAGTTGTAGTGCAAGTTGAGCTTTGCAGAGGGTCCGTAGAGCTTGCATGAGGCTTCATCATAGGCCAAAGCAGCCTCAAAAGAGGCGTTGAAAGTGCCCAACCAGAGCCTAGCTCCACGGTTGGGCTCGCGAATCTCAGCGACCCATTTTCCCCAAGTTCTCTGCCGGACTCCTTTGTACGTGCAGCTAGCGTTTTCAGGACCTCCTTTTCCTTTCATGCAACCTTTTCTTGACCTCCCCAGGTTGGGTTTCTTGTCGCTGCTACTTGTAGCTGCAGCTGTAGCTTTCTTTGAAGTAGCTGTTGTTGTTGTAAGTACTTGTCTCACCATGTATATGTGGCCGGCCTTAGAGCAAGGCAATCAAGGCTTTGCCTAGGGCCTCCTCTCTTTGGGGAGCCTCAAAAAAAAAATTTGGAAAAAAAAAATTGAAAAAAAAAATTATTTTCAAAGTATTAATTTGAGTCCTCATCTTTTTAGGGGGCCTCAAAAAAAAATTATTGAAAAAGAAAAAAAAATTATTTTTCAAAAACATTAATTTCTTTTGAAAGCTTCACCCAATGAAATTATTTCATTATTTGTTATTAATTAGGTAATTTGGAGTTAATTTATATACATAAATATATGAACTTCATTTTCATTTTATAATTACAACATCATTTTTTTTTTTTTTTTTTTTACATTGCAAAACCTCCCACTATATCAAGATTTCTCTTTCATCAATCTCAATCAATATTCTTCTTCAATTGCAATCAATCTCTTGTGTTTCATTAAGGAAAATAAAAAAAGAAGGTAAGTTTTAATTATTTTTTTTAATTTAATGTTTATTTATATTTTATTAGTTTGATTTTTTTAGGGTTTTAACTATATCAAGTAATTGATTGGATTTGTTTTCTTGTAGCTATTGTGGAAGATTGAGTGTTACTTCAAATCTTCAATATTGTCAGAACTTGCTTCTTCTAAAAATCAAGTACTATTTTTTCATTTTATTTAATTAAAATTTTGTTTTTATTGTCTTTCATCATTTTATTTTGGTAAAAATGTCTATTAGAAAATTTGAATCTAGTTATGACAAACGAAAGAAAAAGAAAAGAGTGGAAGATTTAGTTCAATCTCAATAATGTGCATTTTAAGTGAGAACTTGCATTTTAAATGAGATTTGGTGTCAAAACTTGAATACAAAAATTTGATAAATGATTTTATATCTCAAAAAGCAAGAAAAGTGAATTTTAAGTGAGTATTTGAATGCATTGCATGCATGTCAACAAAAAGATAGAGTGAAGGCGAGGATCTCAAGTTTTGATGTGATACTCAATTTCATCTCAAGATTTTTCCTTCCAAAGAGCATAATACTTTGATTTTTATAATTATATTTTTAGATCTATTTTACTTTGATTTTTATTTTTATTTTTATTTTTAACTTGTATTTGATAATCTTATCATTTAAATAAAATTAATTTATTTTTAAAAAAATTATAAAAAAAAAAAGTATCAGGATACAATTGTACCTATCGCCTCACTTTGTCTAAAGCCAGCCCTACATATGTCTCAATTGTAAATTTAATCTTCTCGAGTCTCCGCCAAACGAGGAATATAAATGGAAAATGTGAGCGGTGGCATTAGTTTAATGACAAATAAGCAAGTATGACTGACAATTTTGTTAGCAGAAGCTTGTGAGTTGACAAGTGTTATTCATGGGCTGCTCATGCTTCGTTTTGACAGCTGTTTACACGTGACAAAAACACGTCTATCTATTTTCTTAGCACCTTCACTTTCATGGAATTTAACATTTTTACCTACTTTTCAGTTTTCATGGATATTTTTTTTTTTTCTCTTTTACACAGCATTGTAATTGTGTTATTTAAGGTTGGCCTTTCAAGTGGATTGAAGGCTTGGGATGTCAGTGAGAAGGAAAATGGAAATTAACATTGAACAGACATGTTTTCAGGCTTTTTTTGTTTATATTGCCAAGAAGGCAGAAAAATGCTTTGGCGTGCACGGACATGCACATATATACTATGCCATGTGTCTCTGTATATTTGCATAACATAATTTGAGTTGGTATGGTGTTATTCAATATATGTCGCATGGCATGCATATATCTTTGTCTTGCATACATAATTTGAGTTGGTATGGTGTTATTCAATGCATGGAATTGAATAATTTGAGTGAGTACTATATATGAGTACTATATACAAGGACGTATCTATGCATGGCTAGGGTAGGCTCAAGCCCAACTTAACAAATTTTTTATTTTTATTTTTTAAAAATCTTGGAATTTTTTTATTTTATTTTTTTAAAGTTAAAAAATATACATGTGTATTGAATATTATCAAAATTCCCATTGCATTACCATTTTCTTTTTCCAAACCAAATAATCCTTGTAACAGACTTGTCAAATTAATCGAAGACGTCCCGCCTCAACCTTAAAAACATCATTTTCACTTATTTATTTTATCAAAATTGGGTTCAATTTCTTTGCCAACATAAAAAATTGGCCTTCAAATTACTCATGTTAATATGTTATTATAAATTATATGAATTTGATTTTTTTTCATTATTAATTTGAAATTCTAGTCTACCCTGACATTCAATCCTAGTTAGGTCCCTGCCCACAACTATCAATCAATCGCCCAGTGGATAAAATCTCCTTCATTCATCGATCCTTGCTTAGTTAGGTTATCAGCATATGAGTTTGAGGCTCTTAAGCTGAACGACACCGTCAAGCCCCTATGAAAACTCAAAAACTCGGGGATGTCATAGACCATATCAACATGATTAAGGCTGCCTAAACCTTCACTATTAATCCAAGTGACTGCCGTCATGGAGTTACTAACAATATCAATGGATCGACCTCTCAAAAGAGGGTTCGACACGCAAAGAGAACTCGCTTTCTCAATGGCCATCAGCTCAGCCGTGTTCGAATCCTGAGACCCAACAAACTTCGAAAATGAACACAAAACTTTGCCTCTAGAATCTCTCAAAACCCCACCTATACCGGTTAGACCCGGTTTACCTCTAACGGAGCCATCGACATTAAACTTCAACTCGTTTAAGCCTAATGGAACCCACTGCTCGAACTTGCGCATCTTGGGCTGAACAGAGTCCTTACAAAATTTGCCCACATTCTGAAGAAGGGAAGAAACTGAGTCAAACGAACCTACACTACAGTGTTTAAACCACCAAACAACGCAAAGTTGGACTAAATCTTTAGCTAAATTAACCTCAGCCTTGACGTCATTAAAAATCCTCTAATTTCTAAATTCCCAAATTGTCCAAACCACAGCAAAAAATAAAATGTTCCACACTCTCTGCTACCCGCAGAAGGGCTTAAAGTGTTCCAGCAGACCACCCAATCCACAATCGTCTTGGACGTGCAACACTTGACCTCCCACCACCCTATACAAAAAGACCACAAAGACCACGCCCATTTACAATGGAGAAAGAGATGATTAATGGACTCTTCCTCATTGTTGCACAAAGGACAAACTGAGCCCTCATTTGGCACCACACCATGACTTTGAAGCACCTGTTTCACAAAAACTTTCCCTTGCAACAACTACCACACAAATATCTCCACCTTTGGAGGACAAATGCCTTGCCAACAAAACTTGTCAAGCCCCAGAAGATTCGTCTCCCTTTCTTCCATAACTCTACGAAAAGAGCTGATCGAAAAAGACCCTTGAGAATTGTAAGACCATGCCAAAGAGTCAGCTGTGGCATAACGAAACTTAAGGCTCTGTATGAAATCACAAAAGCAGTGCCACTGGTCTTGTTCCCAACCGAACAGTTGTCTTCGAAGGGGCACATTCCAAGTCCATTTTCCATCCCTCCAATCCCCAAAATCTTGAATGAATCCTTCTTTAAAGGTGGCCAAAGTAAAGATTCTAGGGAATGAGTCTTTCAGAGAAGAAGATTCAGCCAAAAAAAATGTCCCACAACTTAACTTTGGCCCCATCTCCCATGACCACCCATAACCCCTCCTTCAAAACTTTCGCTGTCTGAGAGCTAGGCTTAAAAAGACTCACCACAGCTCCTGCAAAATGAGAGGTTGAATTCGCAGCCGAGCCCCTCCAAAACAGGCTTCTACCTTCCAACCCATATCTAGCCACTATCACCTTTCTCCATAATGAAGACTCCTCCTTGCCAAACCTCCAAACCCATTTAGCCATCATCGCCTTATTTTTGGTTAACACTCTTCCTATACCCAAGCCACCATTCGCCTTACTCTTACACATTGAATCCCATTTCACAGCATGCATTTTTCGTTTCTCCACTCCATCTCCTCACAGAAATCTCCATTGTAACTTTTCAATCCTTTAAGCGATCCCCGCCAGAATCTTAAAAATGGACATGAAATATGTAAGGATACTTGAGATTACTGCCTTGATGAGAATCAATCTACCGCTTTTAGATAAAAAAAATTTGTTTCCATGGCGCCAATCTCTTCTCAATCCTCTTAATAACCAGTTTCCACAATTGCAAAGAGCTTGGTTTGGATCCAAGAGGGAGCCCCAAATAATTAAAGGGAAGTGTGGCGAGCTTGCAGTTGAGAAATAAAGCCCACAGCGACTCTGCAACTCTCTTCTTGCAAACTCTAGCAATACAAGATTTTACAAAATTATTTTTAACCCAGAAGCAAGCTCATAACATCTTAAAATTCTCTTTGTATTGTGTAAGAAATCCAAATTGATTTGATGAATATTATCATATCATCCACGAATTGGAGATGCGTAACGTGAGTTGAGCTACCCCTAAAATCCTCACCATGCAATAAGTCTAATCTGACAGCCTTCTGAAACAAACAACTAAGCCCTTCTACTACAATATTAAAGAGAAAAGGGGATTGAGGATCGCCCTGTCTCAATCCTCTTTTGATACCAAACTGTGGGGTGGGACAACTATTGACCACAATTGACAAAAGTGGCGACGAAACGCATTCTCTAATCCATTCTCTCCATTTCCCACCAAACCCCATACCCATCATGGCTTTATCCAAAAAGCTATGATCCACACTGTCATAAGCCTTTTGAAAGTCCAATTTAACAACAAGACCTCCCTCCTTCTCCATTTTCCACTTGTTGATTATTTCCTCGGCAATAACAAAACTGTCGGTAATTTGGCACCCTCGAACAAACGCCATCTGAGCCTCTCCAATAACCGAATTCATCACCCTCTTCATCTAATTAAATAAGAATTTTGTACATCGATCCCACCAAGCTAATAGGCCTGAAATCATCCATGGTCCTTGGGCTCTTGACTTTTGGGATAAGAGCTAAGAAAGTCGAATTTAACTCCCTCACAATAGCACCATCCTTATGAAATTCCTGAATGAATTTCATAAAATCTTCCCGGATCACCTCCCAATGCTTCCTCACAAAATTTAAATTCAAACCATCAGGACCCGACACTTTGTTGTCGTCACACTCATTCACCGCCCTCCAAACTTCTTCCAAAGTAAAGTCAGCTTCTAAACCCTCCTTTTCAACAGAAGAAAGTTGTTTAAAACTCAGCCCATTAAGCTTTGGGTGTTGCCAACTAGCTTTAGAGAAATGATTTTTTAAATGGTTGAACACCCCCTCTTTCACCTACTGCGGCTTGGACTGGACTACTCCTTCGAAAGAGATATCTCCAATGAAATTCGGTTTCCTTCTGCCATTCGCAATCGTATGAAAAACTTAGAATTCCTATCCCATTTTAACCATTTAACTATATATTTTTACTTCCAAGTGATCTCCTCCCCCCTAATGCCTTCCCAAACTACTGCCAAATCAGACCAACCCACCACCTTGGCCTCCTCATCAATTTTTGCAAGCCGGTCCTCAAGATCTTTCAAAGAAAAGGAATTCTTCATATTTAAAGCCTGCCACCGTTTCATTCTGCACTTAGTTTCCTTAACCTTGGTCAACAATAAGGCACCTTTCAACACCCCATCCCCCCTACATGCACCCTTTCCACCCCCCCTAACGCATCTTTCGTCATACCCTTGTCTTCCAACAAAATGTTAAAGAACCGAAAGGGCAAAAACCCCAATCTTTCTTCTTTTCGCTTAACAGAATTGGATTATGGTCTGACAAACTTCTTGGCAATCCTCTTTGAATCAGATTCGAAAAGCACAAGAAAAGACTCGGAGATATAAGGAACCTATCAAGTATTGACCTCGCGGCTGTTTCCCTAGAGTTCGTCCAAGTATAGGACATTCCCTGGAGTGGGAGATCCTCCACCATTGCTTTCAACAAAAAGGAATTGAAATTCCTCATAGAACTCTCATTGTAAAACACCCCAATCCTCTCTGACGCATCAAGTACTACATTAAAATCACCACCGACCACTCAAGGGATCGAGAACGAATTCATAATGTTAGCTATGTCGTTCCACAAGGCCTGTCTATCACTTTATGTGCTAACTGTGTAGACATTGTAGAAGCCAACAACTCTATTTAAGGATATCAGTTCCCCAATAATAAAGATATACCGATTGTTGGTGGTACAATCAGTAACAGAGAGCTTGTCTTCATTCTATAGAGTGAGCAGACTACCCGACAGACCCAAAGCAACAACGCCAATAACCTTGTTGAGGTAGGAACCTCCAATAGCATTAACGATTCTATTGTCAAAATTCTTAAGCTTAGTCTCCTGTAAGAAAACAATAGAGGGTTTGATCTTCTCAATCAAGCCCCTAACCACCCTCCTTTTTTCGGCCTTACCCAGGCCACAAATATTCCAAGATAAAACTATCATAAAAACTAAAAGACCCCTCTTTCTAAACCAAAACTTAGTGACTTCTGTCACCTTCATCTTCTAGCTCTCTTCTCCTCAGCTTTTCCCTAATAACGTCTTCCTTGCCACCAAAATCGAATCCTAACGCCACTCCAGTTTCTATGACTCTCGTGATTTCTTCTTTCATAATCCACACCACACTATTACCATCCACATCTACCAATTCTGACTTTGTTTCAGAAAGGATTTAGACTGTCTTACCATTCACCTTCTTGGCTAAGGCTGCCCCTGTTTCTACCACTCTTAATATTTCTTCCTCCAAATTCCAAACAACTATTTTACCATCAACATCGACCACCTCTGTTTTTGTTTCTGTTTCTATTTCTGTTTCTGTTAGACTATGCGACAGAATGTCTCTAATCTCCTCAATTGGCTTAACATGCCCTCTAAGTTCTTGAGCTTCCAACTCTCTTAGTTTAGCGTTTCTCGTACGCATTCTGTGAATTTTGGTCGAGTAACACTGTTTACTGCCTCTTCTTCCTTTGCTTGAAGCTGGGGAATCCATGATGGACTCTATCCGAACCATGTCTTCTGATCTCACCGCTTCAGTGTGCTCTGAAACTTGAGCGGAAATAACTAAGCCATCGGGGATCAAGCTGGACTTGAGGAGTCCTTTCTTCATCATAGATTGGATCAATCGGACCTCCCTCCCTTTAGATCTATCTTCCAGGCCCACCTTAACCCTTCTGTTGGCAAACTTGAAATTGAGCTCAAGCCCACCCCTTAATTCAACTTGAAGCCCTATACCTTTTAAATTTGACTCTGGCTTATCATTAGCATGACCTAGATATTCTTTAAAGCTAGAGCTCCCATCTGAAAAAAAGATTGGGCCCCTATGAAGAGCGTCCAACCCAATAACACCACATTCCTAACTCCTGCCTCCATTGTCTAAGTCCAAACCACTTTCTACATTGGTATCTTCCCCTGAAAGGTTTTTATGGCTAGAGCACTCCCCTCTTGACCTCACAGAGGCCCCAAACGGCCCTTTGTCAGAGTCCGAAGAGGTTGATGTCTCCTCCACTAGGCCACCAGCTGTATTGTCCTCTCTTTTTCTTTCTAGAATTAGCTTAGCATTTGAATTACACACATACTGGTGTTTAGTCTTTGGGCTCTTTGATACCACCAGCTTTCCTTTATCCTTTTTGCTGGTTCATATGTAATGTTCAGAATAGCCATGGTTGACTCTATCAATTGGGAACCTTTCTTCTTCTTTCTTTTTTCGAGTAGAATCAAACCCTCCAGCTTGCTAGACTGACTTTTTCTCTCTATCCAAGAGTTTCCACAGCACATTTTCACCTACCTTGTTTTTGAATTTTTGTTTGTTGCCAAAAGTAGGTTGATTATGAACAACTTTTGCTGTCACCTGCGACACTGATCCTCTTCTAGCTTCAAATCCACTGTTTTCTTTTCCGGCCACCTCATTTAGATCCAGGAGTTCCTTAATCCAATCAAGAGCCACCAGAGATCGATCCTCTTCCACAGTAATCTCAAACCTTCGTCTCCCATCTGATGCCTTAACTCTCTTAGAACAAGATTTCCCATGCTAAATGAGCACCAACATCCTCTTCTTATCTAGTATGTTTCTCAAAAGAATTCCTTCATTGATAACTAAGGGCTCACCAATCGATCTTCCCATCTTCATGAAAAACTCTGAGTTCCAGAAGCATAAAGGCAGCCCCAGAAAGTTCAGCCAAACTGGTCTAGCTTTAGCCATTGCCCAGATGACCATCTATCCATAAACATGAAGCTATCATCCTAAAAGAAGCGATTATTAATAAATCCTAGACAATCTTGTTCGATGTCAAATCTCCAGAGGATGAGTTTGTCACCCAGATATGTCGATCTAATAGCAAAACCTCTGTTTTCAAGACGAGAATTGACCCTTGAAACCTTGTCAAATCTTCGGAGGACTCTGACAGCGCACTTCAAAAGCCAGACTTCATCATTCTTATATCCTTCCCAGAACACCTCACAATAATCCACCACTTCGTCATTCTTGTCAGCCACCTCTCTGGTTCCAGCTTCTTTGACCACATCAGCAAAAGATCTCATTATGCTTTTAAACCCTTCCGGACTAAGTTGCCTTCTGTCAGTTCTAGATTCGAAGCTTCCATCACCCTTCTACGCCTTATCACCTCTCATATTCTTCCATCCGTAAGTTGCCACCTTCGAGACAATCGGCCATCCGTAGACATGCATACCATTTGTCAGCCTTGCCACCTTTCACAGCTTCATCCATGGACGTAAAACGAACGAAAGCGTAAATGCTTCTTCTATCTCTATTTATAGAGGACAAGAAGATATCTCTAACCATTCTGAATGGTTTGAATATGCCCCATAAATCCCTTTGATCAACTGTAGGGTGCACATTATCCACGAAAACCGAAAAAAGACCATCTCTAAAATCTCTATTGTCCACCTTCTTCCCTAGCCTAGAGCTTCTCTCTCTAACATTCTCTCTCATCATTTTTTTTCTAGGTTTCAAGTTCCTTATATTAATATAATATTAGTATCATCATAGTCTGAAATGGAGCATACCCCCGGTCAAATTTAACATGTTTTTTAAAATTTAAGAAACACTAAAAATGTAACATATTTTTTTTATATTAACTTATAGTTAGAGAAGTTAAGATCTTCTTGGTGTATAGCATCAATGGGGGAGGGTTTGGAATTTGGGGATAGGGATAGGGATTAGGGACCTATATCCATCCTCATTTCCCTAATGGCCATCCCTAGGATACATGCGCATGGCGTTGTATCAAGATGCACTCAATGAGTTTAATCAAAATTTATTTCACAAAAGTCCCTTTAGTTTTATAAAAGCCTCCACCTAACCTAAATGTATATTTTTAAAAGTATTAAAAAGTATTAAATATTAAAAAATAATCATAATTTATTATTTTATGTCATAAAAAGTTAAAGGGTTAGACTAAACCAACTAAATTTTCTGACTTAATTTTTTGATTTTAACATCTCAATCACTCATATACTCATGTGATCTTATATATATTAGGAATGGCAATGGGACGGGTTCGGGCGGGTTTGGCAAAATCTAAACCCAAACCTGTGAAATTTTGTGTCTACCAAACCCGCCCGCGAACTCTCGAAAATAAATGGGTTCGGGTTCGGGTTTTACCCGTGGGTTTGGGGGACACCCAAACCCGCCCATGAACCTGTGAAACAAGCGGGTCTACGGGTAAAACCCGTGAAACCACAAACCCGCCAATTTATTTTTTTTGAAAATTATTTCTATATTATTTAAATATATGAAATATTATAATTTTAAAGAATAAAAACACTTAATAGATTGAAATGTTTACATTTTATTCTCTATATAACTAAAAAGTTTTTATTGGAGCTTAAATTTATAATATTTTAAATAATAAAATATTATATAATTTTTATTGTTCGCGGGTACGCAGGTTCGAGTATGGATTTTTTCCAAACCCATACCCGAACCCGTGACGGGTATAATTTTCAAACCCAAATCCGCCCACGGATACACTTATCCCAACCCAAACCCTCTTTAAGCAGGTTGGGTTCGGGCAGGTCTCACGGGTTCAGGTTTAATTGCCATCCCTAATATATATTTCAACATTGATACGTCTCAAATTCGATATCCTATCATTTTATCGGCAACTAAACAGAACAACATGACATCACCGTAGACAAAACAATATATAGAATGAGAATAGCAAATACAGTACTTATAGTTGTATTATCCATCTCAATACATTCCTATACAATTCAATCCAGTACAATATAGCGGTGTACGCATAATAAAGGCAGATGATAATTAACTACACTTTTAACATTACCCGCGAAAGAAAAAACATGTACATTCAAAATGACTTGAGTCCATATATCCGATTTTCAATCATGCAAAGAGATGAAAATGGGCAAAAGCAAAACAGGATAAATATTTAACAATTCAGAGAGAACAACTATGAGTCTATGACATCAAGGATCACTTTCTTCATTTCACAAAATGATGACTTCACTATAGCCACACAAGAAGAAGAAGACGTACAGTAGAGAGTGCTTGCAAAATCCAATATTTATGGAAAATATTGGTCATAGCACAAAAAATGGTCCCATATCATCCTTAAGTTGTCTTTAAACATGTCAAATATTGAATCCATCTCAACCTTCTCTTCCTGAAATTTGAAAGAAAAATTTATAAGCACGTATTGTATGTATCTCCTGAAATTCGAAAGATAAGCATATACAATTAGCTCACTTTATAAAATTCATTGCAGAGTACAAGCCATAGGCCACAGTGTAAGTGTGTAACAATCACCATGAAAGCAACAAACACAATTTACCTGTAAATCAGAAACCATTCTTCTCAACTTGAGAGCAACCTCAAATGTAGCTTCACTAATCGCAAACTTGAAATCAAATCGATCTACATGTCTTGCCATAAGACTCAGTGAAGGGCTTTTATATTTTTTTGCTGTCGTATGCCAAACTCCAATAACAGCATACCGATCACTAGTAGAACATGCCTTCCCAAAGGGCCATCTCAACCCACCCTTCACCTCCGGATCTAAAATGGCAGAATCAACAATATTTCTAATTCTATGCATTTCTTCATCCTGGAGATATAACTTAATATAGTCAAAAACTACAAGATATGGTAAAAAAAATTAAGCTGCAAATAATATGATTAAAAAAACTAATAATAAAGAAAGTAACATATTTTTTTATTAACTTACAGTTAGAGCAGATATGGTCCTCTTGGTGTATAAAGCCAGCCTCAGGTCAAGATTCTTATCAATGCATGATACATCTACGACCATCTGGCGAATTGGTTTCAGTTGCACCTAGAAGAAAAATATTTATAATTCAGTATATGCACATCCATATAACTCAACTTGGTTCATAATCAGTAAATTTAGGTATACTTAGTTTTTTTTAGATTATATATTTAGTTGTGAATTGAATCGATCTCATTTTTGTGATTGACATGGCAATGATATTGTAATGTTTTCTATCCTCTTAAATATCTCTTCTTCATCTTGTATTTCTCACATAACAATAATTGCACATATTCATCTCAATCCATCATCAATATGTTTCAGTAACTAAAACTAGCAAGTCTTAACGTTTGCAGTATCAGTCACAACGTCAGTCACAGGTGTTGTTCGTTGGTATTGCATACATTAGCAAAATCCTCATTTTCTCACAAACTAAAACTTCCATTTAAAGTACATATATCAAATTGTAAGTAGCTGAAAACTTGCCTTGTGTAGCTCAAGCTTTTTATCTTCTTTTATACCACATTTGCATATAAGAGCTGATCCTGGTTGAGTTTTGTCAGACAACTACACAAGACAAAGAGTAGAGAAATCAACACTTCACTAAATCAGAAGTTCACCGGAAAAAAAAAAGTCATAAAATGCAGGGTTGATTAAGCAAATGATCAGATACGACCTTGATATGGTAGATATTCTTCTCCTCTACAAGATCAACTCCAATCTTTGGAACAACACCACTTATAATGTTTTCCATGTATGAACAAGGAGTATTTGTGTAAAATGTTCTCTTCATCTGTCTCAAAGTGGTTTCAGCAACGTGATCTTTTCCCTGTACACTTTCCGAACTCACCGAAGGACTCCTGCAAAAAGAAGAACAGCTAGAATATAATACTTTCTGCACAATCAACTTGATACTTGAAGTACAACATTTTAGATTAACATTACAAAAACTAATGCGAGTTTCAAACAAGTGCTTGGAAGAGAAAACAATATTTGGTACATATTACGGTTTGTGAGCTAATGAAAAGTTCTGTTTCTTTAACGAAATATGTATTATCATTCAACAAGATTTCTAGGCTAATACATGGTAAGAGATCAATGAACTAATGGAATGTTATTACATTAGTGGTGAAAAATCTCTAATATATAGCGGATTAATCAGGCAATGTCTAATATGTAGCATTCAAGCCAATAAAACAAATAAACATAATAGCAGATTAATTAGGGGAAAAATCACATACCCATGGAAGAGAATCTTGCCAAATCTAGCCACCATTGCTGGCTTTCCTTTATCAAACTCTTTAGACTCCATCTTGTTCCTCACAATCTCAAAAGAAGATAAGAGATCAGGCCATACATTAACCGCAACAGATTCGGATCGTGTACTCGATATAGTACTTCCTCCTTCATCATCATTTTCTACACAAAATAAAAATGTGTCAATAGTCAATACTATGAAGTTGAAGAATAGATCACCCCAAACCAAACACAAATACAGAAAAGGGTAGAATTGTAATTAACCTTTAGGTGGTGGATGATTGTTCACTAAAACTAGGGGTTTCTTTCTCATTCTCTGCTCAAACGCTTTCACTGAGGTTGGTTCAAGGTGGTTATGATCATCAGCATCCAAATTGCCAACAATGAGCCATTTGAATATGGCATTCTCACCATATACAACATCTCCACTCTTCTCATAATTATGTTGTTTGGATGGTGATTTCAAGTTTAAGTGTCGCTTGCGTGGAACAATTAGGAGTTCTGGAACTGGAGATGGCCTCTCTGAGTCCTTCGAATGTCGCTTGTGTGGTGGAATGTAAGCCATAATTACGATAATAGCTTGAAGTTGAAAGGCTAATTTTTTTGATCTAAATATGATAATATAGCTCAATTACTTGAAATAGTTGAAGACTTGAAGTCAGTAGTAGTACTTCTAGTGAACACAAAACAGTAAACATCATACAAATTACACATAAATGTTGTATCAGTTTTCTCAGTAACCAAACACTATATATAAAATAAAACCATCCCAGAAAGTGACATAACTAGAAAAACTTGAATGACCCACAAAGGAAAAGAGAGCACATACCAGAAAGAAAATGTTCTGCTGAGCAAAGATTTCAAAGTCTTACAAGTTTGTTCAGCTATTGTTGCTGATCTCCACCCCTATATATGCACACACACAAACAACAAGAAACAAAACACTTCAATTATGAAAACCCACTTGAAGAAGTTTTGAAGTTGGCTTTTTGGTTCTTTTTCTTGGGAAAAGTGAACAACTTTAATAGAAATATGGGAATCTGAAAGTACAGAACAGAGCAACTACTTGCGACGGAAGGGAAGGTAAAGAAAAAGGAGGGAAATTATGGACACAGGAAAACGAATATGGACCCACAAGGCCACAATGCCAATAATTTTGGTTGGAGCTGGACCAGCTGGTGGATGTATGATTTATCCACCGTTGTTATCCTGACATGTGGCAAATTTCTTCACATCGAACAATCATAATGGAGCCATGGAGGATGCATGTTGCATCAAGATACACTCATTGAGTTTAACCAAAATTTATTGGGGTATTATTAATTTAGTTCCTAAGTTTCGGTAAAACATCAATTTTTAAACGTAATAATTTTTTTAGGACCCATAGTCCCTTACTTTTCAGAAATACATCAAAGAGGTCCCTCCGTTACTTAACCGTTAGTCCAACTTAACAGTTTTCGAGGGTATTTTTGTCTTTAAATATAAAAACATGTCACGTCTCAATAAAATAAAAATAAAAATAAAAATAAAACTATTCTATTTAACACAAAATTGTAAATTGTAAATTAAAAAAAGTAAAAAAAAATTAAAAATCATATATATATATATATATAGAGAGAGAGAGAGAGAGAGAGTCTCTTATAAGGGATCCTTTATTTTAATTTCGGTAAGGACCACTATGAAATCACATTGATTTAAATGAATTTTGATCTGAATTTTTTTTGTGGATGATAAGTTCATTGAAATCTATTTATAAACAAAATTTGATAATTTTTCAAGCATTAAAACTATTTTTCTTGAATTTCCTATATTTCGCATATTTCTTGATGCCTTCATATTTTTAAAAAAAAAACGGTAAAAATAGTGTAAGTACTTGAAAAAATTTCAAATTTTATTCATAGATAGATTTCAATAAATTTATTATCCACAAAAAAATCCATATCAAAATTCATTCAAATCGATGTAATTTAATGGTAGTCCTTACTGAAATTAACATAAGAGATCTCTTATGAAAGACTCACTATATATATATATATACCTCAAACCGTCCATCGTTGTGTTGGACAGTTGGAGATTAAGAGAAGTTGAAGAAAAAATATTTGGTGGAGATCCAACTAGATCCATGGAGATCTCAAAACAATGGGACAATGGATATTCGAGGTCGTCGGCTTTCAGATAAGGAACACGACGATGACGTTGTCGTCTCACGGTCCTCGCTCATGAGCTTTGTCAACGGTAGTATGTTATCTAGGAGGTGTTTCAATAGCATAGTGGCGTTGAAAAGTGTTATTTATAAATCCAAAAACAATCTGGTTCGAATCTGTAAAATACAAAATGTGAAAACCACCAAAACAATCACATTAGAAAATAGGTTTTGGGAAATCGAGGCTCGTGTTTCACACGATGTTCTTAAGACAATTTTGCCGTATATAACACCGTATGTGTATAGCGATTGTCTCCCAGGATACAACGATTAAACAATGGAAGTGCAAAGCACAAACCACTCTCAACAAACTGAAACTAGGTTCGAACTGACCAAGCATAGAAAGGGAAGAAGAGAGAATCGGCTTTTTTCAGAATGTATTTTCTAAGGAAGTTTTTAAATAGAAAACCTAATCACTAGGGTTCAATTGGATTGATATGGAAACAACTTGATTATTACGTTATTAAAAAACGTCTGACTTAGGGAAGTAGCAAAAAGTCGGTTGTACTCGCACGGTCCAGTCGAAGCGGCATTCGTGTACGCAGGACGCGCCCACACATGAGTTGTGCAACCGAAGGTTCGAGGTCAAATTCTTCATCATCTTCTTCACTGTCTTCTTCTTCTTCTTCATCGATATTTTTTTTTTTTTTCTAGTTTTGGGCTTTTTGGATCTTCTATGCATAAACTCTCTATTTCCCAGTCACAAATATCAGAACCCAAATCAAGCTTAAGCTTGAATTATTCAACAACCCTCAATATTAGGAAGATTGTTTCGAGATCTCCATGGATATGGTAGAGATCCAATCTCCATCACAACGATGGACGGTTTGAGATATATATATATATATATATTTAAAAATATATATATGAATTTCTTTTAAAAGTTTTTTTTTTTATGTATTTTTTTAATTTTTTCTTTTAAAAAAATTATTTGATATTAAAAAAAATCAATTTTTCAAATGAATTTTTCTTTTTTAATAGATTTCCATTTTAAAAAAAAAATAAATATTTTTATATTATTTTAAGAGTTTTTGTAAACTTATATGTTTTTTATCAAAAAAAAATGTAATATGTTTATGATATTATTTATTTTTAATGTATTTTATTAATTTTCTGTTATTATTTAATTTTTTTAAGTTATTTAAAAAAAAATAAGTTTTATAACACATGTCAATTTTTTATTGAATAATCCAAATTAGTAAAGTTGTCAAATTGTAAAAGGTTGGAGGGCAAAAGTGTCTTAATCAATAATTAAATACAAATGGCAAAATGGTTAACTTAAATTTTCTATTACGTTTGACCGTCAAAATTAAAATCAAAAGGACCAATTTAATGTATTTTTGGAAAGAAGGGACCACGGATCCTATAAAAACAAACACGTTTAAAAAATAGATGTTTCACCGAAACTTAGAGGCTAAATTGATAATACCCCAAATTTATTTCACAACAATTCCTTTAGTTTTACTTTTATAAAAGCCTCCATCTAAGTTAGATATTTTAGGTCGTCGGCTTTAGGACGTTAGGTTAGATATTTAATTCTTCTAAAAGCCTCTAACCTAAAAGCATATTTTTAGAAGAATTAAATATTATAAATATTTCAAAAATATATATTAAATATTTATTAAAAAAAAACTCTTAATTTATTATTTTATATCATAAAAAGTTTTATATATATATATATATATATATATACACACTAATCTGAAACCCGTTGCATGAGGCTTTAAAAATTAAAATTAAAATTAAAAATTTAAAAAAAAAAAAAAAAAAAAAAAAAAAAAAAAAGGTTTTTCAATCTTGATGTGTCTTTAGCTCGATATTCTATCATTTTATTGGCAACCAAACAAAACATTGCATCACTATTGACAAAACATGTACATTCAAAATGACTTGAGTCCATATATCCGATTTTCAATCATGCAAAGAGAAGAAAAAGACCAAAGGAAAATTAGGACAAATTAACAATTCAGAGAAAGCAACTGAGTCTATGACATCAAGGATCACTTTCTTCATTTGACAAAAATGATGACTTCAATTCAAACACAGAAGAAGAAGAAGAAGACAGTAGAGAGTGCTTGCAAATCCAATATTTATGGAAAATATTAGTCACGGCACAAGAAATGGTCCCATATCATCCTTAAGTTGTCTTTAAACACGTCACAGATCGAATCCCTTTCAATCTTCACTTCCTGAAATTTGAAAGATAAGCATATACATCAGCTCACTTTATATGATTCATTACAGAATACAAGCTATAAGCAATACTGTAAGTGTGTGTAACAATCACCATGGAAGCAATAAGCAGCAGTTACCTGTAAATGGGAAACAATTCTTCTCAACTTGAGATTAACCTCAAATGTAGATTCACCAATCGCGACCTTGAAATCAAATCGATCTACATGTCTTGCCTTAAGACTCAATGACGGGCTTTTATATTTCTTAGCTATTGTGTGCCAAACTCCAATAACAGAATACCGATCCTCAGAACATGCTTTTCCTAAGGGCCATCTCAACCCACCCTTCACCTCCGGATCTAAAATGGCAGAATTAACGATATTTCTAAAACTATGCATTTCATCATCCTGGAGAGCACTTATGATCCTCTTGGTGTATAGAGCCAGCCTCAGGTCAAGATTCTTATCGATGCATGATATGTCTATGACCATATGACGAATTGGGTTCAGCTCGACCTACATGAAAAATGTTTATAGTTCAATAAACACTTAACTAAATATTTTCTAATTGTCACAACCAAATCCAATATTGATGCTGACATTTTTAGTTCAGAGATTTGATGTATTTTCAGCAGGAAACTTGCCTTGTACAGCTCAAGCTTTTTATCAATATCGTTTATACGACATTTGCATATAAGAGCTGATCCTGGTTGAGTTCTGTCAGACAACTACACAAGACAGAGTAGAGAAATCAACACTTCACTAAATCAGAAGTTCACCGAAAAAAAAAAAAAAGTCATAAAATGCAGGGTTAATTATGCAAATGATCAAATACGACCTTGATATGGTAGATATTCTTCTCCTCTACAAGATCAGCTCCAATCTTTGGAACAACACCACTTATAATGTTTTCCATGTATGAATAAGGAGTATTTGTGTAAAATGTTCTCTTCATCCGTCTCAAAGTGGTTTCATCAACGTGATCTTTTCGTAGTACACTTTCTGATCTCACCGAAGGAGTCCTGCATAACGAAGACTAGCTAGAATAATACATATGCTGCACAATTGCACAAACAACTTGAAGTACAACATTTTAGATTAACATTACAAAAACTAATGTGATTTTCAAAGATGTTCTCAGAAGAGAAAACAATATTCGGTACATATTAATTCATTATTACATGGTTGGAGAACTAATGAAAATTTTTATTTCATTGACGAATAAATGTACGGTATGAAATGCTATTTCATGGTAAGAGATTGAATGATTAATGGGCTAATTAATGGTATGCCAAGATTAATCAGGCAATGTCTAATATGTAGCATTCAATGTCAACCCAAAAAAACAAAATAATAGCAGATTTATTGAGGGGAAAATCAAAATCACATACCCATGGAAGAGAATCTTGCCAAATCTAGCCACCATTGATGGTTTTCCTTCATCTAACTCTTTAGACTCCATCTTATTCCTCACAATCTCAAACGAAGTTAACAGATCTGGCCATACATTAACTGCCACAGATTCGGATAGTGTACTAGATGTAGTACTTTCTCCCTCTTCATCATTTCCTACACAAAAATAAAAATGTGTCAATACTTAGAAGTTGAACACTAGACACCACAAGCACAAATGTACAATTTATGAAGGCAGGACGCTTATGATCAGGTGCAAACCCCCATACATAAGTACGAGTTATGCCCGGAATCACTGATTATATATGATTTTGGACATAAGTTATGTTCGAGGGTTTGCACCTGAGAATTTTTGTATAAAGGTAATACTAAAAAGGGAAAAACTATAACCTTTAGTTGGATGATTGTTCACTAAAACTAGTGGCTTCATTCCCATTCTTTGCTCAAAGGATTCCACTGAAATTGGTTCAAGTTGGTTATCTTGATCAGCATCAAAATTACCAACAATGAACCATTTAAATATGGCATTGTCTGCATATACAATATCCCCACTGTTGTCATATTTACGTTTGGATGGCAATTTCAAGTTCCTGTGTTGCTTGTGTGGAAGTGGAGCAAGGCGTTCTGGAATTAAAGATGGCCTCTCTGATTCTGAGTCCTTTGAATGTCGCTTGTGTGGTGGAATGTAAGCCATTACAATAAATACACCAACTTTGTATGCATAAAAAAGCCTAATAGAAACAATAATAAACTTTTAGTGGAATTTGTAAAAATGAATTGAAATATTTTCCTTCTGATGAACAAACAACAATTCTTCTTGACAGGACTGCATACAAATGATATAAGAAAACTAATTAAGGAAAATAAATAACAACGCGGTGCACATACCAAAGAATAAAGTTTTGCTCACCAAAGACTTGAAAAGCTTTTGTGCTTATCTGATGATCACTGGATTTAATTATACACCAGGAAATGGAAGGAAATATCAAACGTCAGTAATGTGACTCCACTATTTGAAGAAGATTTAAAGTTGTCTTTCGAGATTCTGTCATGGGGAAAAGTGAAGGGCTGATGTACTAATTATATATGTATTTTGTTTGAAAGATGAACATTAATATAATATCTTTTATTAGTAGCGTTAACATGTGCTCTAAGCGTATAGGTTAACAACGTACTACTTTATTTCTATAAAATAAAATAAAAGCACAGGTCAGTTAAGTGTATTTGTTGTTTTTTGTTATGACAAATGCAATGTTTTTATTTCCTTTTATAAAAATAAAGTAGTTGTTATGACATATTGACACGTGTCAACACTACCCGTCTTTCTTCATAATTATCTTCCCTTCAACTTAAGTGAAAAAAAAAAAAAAAAAAAAAACTCAAGTAGTGGGAGGTTCAACAACCATGTGTTTGGGAGTTTTCTATTGGTATCGTGGGAGTATAAATCTACACTTTACATGTAGTGTTTGATCTCAGTGGGTCCAATAAATCTGTAACTTAAGTGTTAGAATTTCCTACAATACTTCAAAAAAAAAAAAAAAAAAATCTTCATAATTGATTTGTAAAATCCAAGTTGCCAACAAATTTTAGAACTTCAAATGAAATGTTAATATCATCAAAATTTGTTCTGTCTTTCAACCAAATGAACACAAATAAATTAAAAACACACTCAGAGGAGAGAGGTTGATGAGAATTAACTACTCTTTTATTATTCAATATCCATGAATGGTAAAAAAAAACCATGTACATTCAAAATGAATGGGTCCCTATATCCATGTCCAAGATCATCAAATCATCATCCTATTCCCAATTGCTACTTGTCTGATAAATGATAATCATCAGTCAATATAACTTGTTAAAAATCAAAATCAAAATCAAAATCAAGATCAAAATCTACAAGCAAATCGTCACCAAAGTTGACATCTTCATTGATTTCCACATTCTGAGATTGTTCAAGTTCTGGATGTTGCAATATTAATGGAGTTGATGATGAGCTACTTTCTTCTTGTGATGGTTGCAAATGTGGCATCTCCTCCAGGCATGGTGGTGGTGGTACAGCGGTTGCTGCATTACGATATAGCTGCTCGGGCCTTAAAACTTCTACTTTGGTTGTGATTTGCTTCTCTCTGTTTTGATCTTCAGCATTGATCAGCTTTCTACTCAAATGACAATTCCAATAATTCTTTATATCATTACCTGTTCTTCCTGGTAATCTAGCAGCAATTAAGGACCACCTGAAACCAAAACCAAATTGTTAAGTTATCATTCGATCCAAACTAATAAGTTGCTAAGCCAGACCCCCCGACAATAGTGAGTCCATCGTCTAGCCCACTCAAAACACGTCATGTGATATGAGTCGATTGTCCATCCATTTAATGTAATGTTGGTCTTTGTTTCGAAATCCTCACTAACATATCTCTAGTCTAATTAATCATTTAAAACTATATGGTTATGCAAAAATTCAATATTATTAGCCAATCTAAAACACATTTTGTGGACTCAAATTAGTGAAAGAGATAGAGAAAGAAAACTAATTGCCTGTTCCCCAGGAGCTTGTGAAGCCTGACAATGAGATCGATTTCATCATCCGCAAAACTCCCTCTCCGGATGTTTGGACGAAGATAGTTCATCCATCTCAGTCTACAGCTTTTCGGACATCTATGAAGACCTTCATCAAAAACACCAGATCACCCAATTATTAAAAAAAGACTCAAAAATCAATATCATCAACTGATCATCATGAAAAGAGAAGCAAGAAAAAATGTAACAAAATCAATGTTGGTTATTAGTGCATAAATAAATACCTGAGAGCAGAGGAATGCGATACCACTTCCCTTCGCCGTACTGTTGTATGCATTTCTTGAGCAAGTTATCTTCTTCTTCACTCCAAGCAATGCCTCCCATCTCTTACTTACACTATGATTATTGAAACTCTTGATCCATTATGTATATATTGAACTGTTTTTTTTTTTTTTTTTTCTGTTTTCTGACAATAAATTAAAGTCTAAAACAAATAATTACTACAAGCATTAAACCCTTGTAGTGTTCAATGGTCCATGCCACTTTCTAAGGCTGTACAAGCTGTTTCCATGTTTTTGACTAGGCAAATTTATTACAGTATTGGAAACGTACAATGTTTGATACAATTCTGTCACTAACATGTTTTATAAATTTATATTCGAGATCTCGTACTTCAATCATCCAGGCGACTTTCCGTTCAGAATCTATCCTCTTGTTTGTCTGAACTTTTATCTGAACTGATAATATGATTTGGGCAAGTTGAGTATCATCTTGTTGTTTTAGATTTAGAGCATATTTCCATTGTGGTCCAGTACTGCACTCAAGAGCAAATAAGCACTTCATGTGCAGAGAAATTCTAGCTGCAGAATCAAACAGTCCTGAATCCTGATTAAATGATAGACCACCACCGTCTGGTTGATTGTTTGGGCTGATTAGATTGTGTGGTCCTGATGCAGCTAAGAAATAGCTAGGACCACCCCCGCATGCATCAAGCATCATGTGGTCCACGTACAATTTTGAATCAAACTTGGCTTGTATATATGCCAGCAACAGCATCTTATTGATTGTTTGTGTACAAATAATCATTCAATTCCATTGTACTTTCCCTTGGTGTTCTTTTTATTTCCCAATAATTCTTGTTCTTTGCTCATCATTCTCTTTTATCTAGTCATTATTCATAAGTCACTCTTCTATAATATGTTTTTTCAATAAAATTCTAAATGTGCATCCATGAATGAATTTAAATTGAAAACTACTATCATAATATGTAGATATACGAATTTTATCGGTTATACGAATGACATAGCAAGTGGATCTGAACATTTACTTTGTATAAATAATATTCGCATCCATGAATGTCATTATCAAAACATGAGATCATTTAAATGAACTATCATTACATATATAATAAAATCTCAAAACTCAGAAATTATAAAAAAATAAAAATAAAAATATAAAAACATGGTAAATTTGATTGGAGATCAATCAAGTAACAAAATGCTATTGAGATCAACTGGCTGTGAACTAGATTAATGAAGCAAATCACATGCTTTAAAATGGAGGTTGAATCCAAATTTTTTGGAGCTTTTCGTAATCATCCTCAATGATGAAACCATAAAGTTGAGGTGGCCACCACGGATGAACAATAAAATAGTTGTCTCGATGGAGTACTAGAGCGTCACCTATAATCTTCCCTGCAGATTGTCTAGCGTTTCCTATTGCCGGAACTGAGAATGATTGTCTAGCGTTTCCTTTCCTCGGATTTAATAATGACGAGTGATCTATAAATATCACCTGCTTCTCCATGATTTTATCATCCTCAACAACCCATTTCTTTTCTGATAAATCGAACCTCCAGAGCCCTGGTCCCTGTATATATGAGTAGACAGCAACCAGTAGAAGATCTCCATTGATTGCAACAGACAGATATACAAAGTTTGTCTTATTATTTACTGCTATACTTCCTGAAAACTCTTGCCATTCTTGACGCTTTGTGTTAAAAGCACCTATCTTTTTCACATTCCTATTCAAGTCTGAGAAAATACAATAGAAAGACTCTCCCGTGTAAGCCACTTGTTTTGATATTACAGTTCTATCACGATCATATTCACCACTGAATTTAAATGTCTTCCAGGTATCATAACCAGGAAGCCAGGTATCGTAACCAGGCTGCCATGTTTTGATTTCAAGTTGCCCAGTTTTTGGAATTCTCAAAGCAATTACCATACAATCCGGACAGGTGGGGATCTTGGAAAACGAAGCACTTCGGTAAATGTTGCCCAATTTAGGCAATTCAATAACTTGATTAGTGAAAGGATTGAAAAAGAAAAGGTGCTTGATAGCTATATTGTCAAACTCTTTTGAGAAAAGCACCCAACCGAATCTTGACTGACAAGGTACTGCACCACACAAATCTCTGTTTTTATAGATTGGTGTTGGTGTCTCCTTCACAGTATAAATTCTCCTTGTAGATGGATCCCCAACATTTGCAAATACTACGATTGCCCTTTTGACCCTTGTAATACATCAACCATGGAAGAAACTCTTTTGTATTCTTGATTTCACGAATGCGATCGTGCCAATTTTTGCAGACCACATACAAAGGAACTCTTTCTGACCAACACAGTTTTTCCATTATAAATCTCACAATATCATATGGAAGATCAGACCACTCAGCCTTCTTCATCTTTTTCTGCGCTTCTCTATTTTCTGTAGCTGTAGCCGCACTCTCTCTTTAATTTTTATACACCATAATCTAAAGAGTAATTTTTAGGGTTAATTCAAGGACTCAAATCATTTGTCCAAAAATTGTGTTCCGTGTCTAACTAGACCTGGCAATGGGTCGTGTTCTTGCGCATTCGTGTCATTTCATGTTTGGGTAGTGTTAAAATTGTTTCACCCGAACCTGACCCATTAGCTTAATGGGTTGAAATATACAAACCCGGAACCTTTTGTTAAATTAATGGGTAACCCGACCCGGCCCGTTACAAAATATTATATTTGAGATTTATTAAAAAGTTGAAAATAAATAGTACTGAAGATGATCAAACTCATGTCATCAAGTTCACTAGCAACTTTTAGAGTTTTAGAGTTAGGGTTAAGGTTATAATATTGTGAAATAATTGATTTATAGTTTTAGAGTTTTTAATTTAGAAATTTTTCCTCTTTCAAAAAAAGAAAAAAATTAGAAATTTTTAAAAAATTAATTAGTAAAATATATTCTTACCATAATTATAGAGATTTTTTTTTATATAAATTCCATAATGTGACTATACAAAGATTTTTTTAATAACTTTCATAAACACATTAAAAAAAAAAAAAAAAAAATCTTTATATTAATGGGTTATCGAATTAACGGTTTTTTTAAGGGTGAACCCAAAACCGACCCATTTTTTTTCGTGTCTTAATAGGTTGACTCATTAACAACCCGATCCGATAAACTTGACCCACCAACCGCTATTTTCGAATGGGTTTGGGTCGTGTTAATGGGTCTTGTAAAATTTTGTCAGGTCTATGTCTAACCAACCAAATTGGGATATGTGTCTACATTTAATTATTATTATTTTCAACTTATTCCATAAATATAGACATATGTCTCAATTATATTGGTTAGACAAAAATTGAAACACCATTTTTTGACAGGTGATTTGAATCATTAATTAAACCCCTACATTATGCTTACGGTGGCTCTATTGCCACCCATAAACTATCTTTATATTTAATTACTTAAATATATAGCTTTATAATTGGAAATTAAATTTACTTCCTACACCTATAAGTTGAACACCAAATCTATAATGGACCCTAATAATATATACTTAATTAAACACAACATCAAACAGGAAATATAATTTATTTATTTTCACATATAGTCAAGGAATAGATAAATAAATAATTGATTTCATGAATTCCGAATGTATTCAGGTATGTTTACTTTAATTTTTATTATTGTTATGTAGAATAAGGTTGTTGGGGATCGGAATCATAATTTTTATTATTGTTATGTGATTGAATAAAAAAATTGTTGCAATATTGGTCTTATAGAACTCTTTGTTTTTTCTTTAAAAAAATAAACAACAAAAAATAAATAACTCAAACAAATCTACACATATCTCAAATACAAGTCACTTACTCACTCAACATTAATTCAACTACAAATTTTTATTAATTTAATTGGTTTGTAAACTGAAAAGCTTGGTGGATGGATTTTAAAAAACCATATTTTTAAATGAAAAAAATTGGTTTGTTAGATGATTGAAAAAATAATAATAATAAGACAAAAGAAGATGCATATTGTTATTTGTTTAATTATTATTATAGAATATGCTTTCGATGGAAAACATAATGGGCGCGTAGGGATGACTAGTTGTACGCACCTGAGGTGTACTTTGAGAACCACTCTATTTCTGACCTAAATTTCACGCACCGTCACTTTTTTCTCCTTTTGTCTCCTTCTTTTTGCTGTTTTCGCCTTGCTTGGTGGACTTTCTCTCTCCTCTCTTCTTTTATGGAGAGTTCGAGTGTGGATTTCGTTTTCTCAGCACAACAACCTCCCAATATTGATATGAATGTTGATTCGAAGATGGATCTGGATACCAGTATCACTGCTAAAAGAGCTAAAGGTGAACATATTCGATTGGGCGAAATGGTGTTAGCTCTGGACATATTAATGAAACAACAAGGAATTTTAAATCGAAGTTTCTGAGTATGTCAACGCCTAGTTCTTGGATGGGTTTTGGAGTTCCCAAAGAAAAAATCCAGATCAGTGCTGAAGATATTTCAATCTCAGAGGGTCCTGATGGGCTAATGATGAAACTCTCGCCTAGTCTGAAAGAACAACTCCATAAACCCTGGGAGAATGCGCTTATTTTGAAGAATATGGGGCGCCCACACACCCTAAGCTTCATGGTCACCAAATTGACTCAAAGATGGACACTTCTAGGACACTGGCAGTTGATTGATCTTAGAGAAGGCTACTTTGTGGCGCATTTCCAGATGAAAGAGAACCTTGATTACGTGCTTACTAATGGTCCATGGGTCATCATGAATCAATATCTAGCTATGCAAAGGTGGAAGTTCAATTTTGTGCCTAGTGAAGACACAATTCGAAGCATGCCAATCTGGGTTAGGTTGTCGAAATTGCCTATGGAATGGATGGATTCAGAACTGCTTTGGAACATATGAGGTATGTTAGGGAAGATGTGTAAGGTAGATCCAATTACTGAAACCCATGCTAGAGGTAGGTTTGCGCTCATTTGTGTAGAAATTGATATCTCCAAACCTCTCTTGGGGTCTCTCAGAATTGATGATAGAGTGATTAGAGTGGAATATGAGAGTCTTGGTTTAGTTTTCTTCAAATGTGGGAGATATGTCCACAGTAGAGAAAATTGTAAAGAAGGGTTAGTTGAGCCGATTGTTGAAGATACAATTACTGAAAAAATGCTTGAAAATACGCCCAAAAGGGTGGTGTCTCCTTATGGACCGTGGTTGCCTGTTTCCCATGGGAAGCAAGGTTACAGAAACATGAATGGAAGGAATGGACAAGTGGGAAATGGTAGTAGCAATGGGATGCAAAGAAAGGGATTCCTTAGTAATCTAGGTGGTGCTAATGCGATAGATAATAAGGTTGGTAAAGCTTTTGAAGATAGAATGGGTAAAAATAAGGGTGTGAAAACTTCAACTACTATGATAGGGAAGGGATCCAAGTTTAATATTCTCAGTGAAGATGTGGATGTTATGTTAGCAGAAGATACCAACCCTTCCATAAGTTATATATATATAGATCTAGAGTATTGAGATGTAAGTAAATCACTCATTATGGGATCCTTTTTACTTATGCACAATTGTGCTAGAGATCTAGATCTTCCATCGCTCCTGAAAACAGAGTTAATAAAGCTTGAATATATCAAAACAGTACTTACAAGCAGAATTAGCTGAAACTGATGGCATGGTTGCGTCCGGAACGATCGAAATAGCTGGAAATAGGTCCGAGTCGGTTGAAAACAAGTGAAAATTTCACTGAGTTTGGCTGAGTTGACTCGGGAATATTCTGTCAAGCTAATGGAATATTCTATGATGGTAACGGAATATTCTCTGATGTAATAGAATATTCCCTGGATTGTGACGTGGCGATGACGAGGCGCATCGTTGACGTGGTGTGATTGTGCTCTGACGTTGCACACCGCTGAATTTGTCTCCGCTAATGTGGCGTTGACTGTTTGATGACGTGGCGCTACAATATCGTCTTCTTCCTTGAAAATTGTAGAAAAATTCTGGAAAAATTTTCAGAGTTGACCGAACTTTGACCGAAGCAATAAAGTTCGTTAGTGCTCCGTTTGAGATTCGGTCGGTGGTGTTGGAATCGTATTTCCGAGATGAACACAACTGTATCATCCGAACAGCGATTCGAGCACTTCGAAATTTCTGGACTCAATCTAAACCAAAGCTAAAACTCTCAAGAACTTTCTCTGGAACAGAATTGCTACTTGCTGCTCACTTGCCTAGCCTAGTCTATAATCATGCTGATAACATGTTGTATAAGAATTGAATAATAAATAAATAAATAAAATGAGAGATGAGAGAGACACACAAGATAGAGAGAGAGAGAGAGAGAGAGAGAGAGAGAGAGAGAGAGAGAGAGAGCTTTTAGCTTTGTATTGATATTTTGGGAACCAACCAAACAATTACAAAGAAAGCCATATATAAAGGCAATTTGTTTAACTTAATCATAAAGCAAGTGAGGAGATATTATGGGAGATATTATGGGGAGATATTTGTGTGATATTTGTGTGTATAACTCATGTGGTAAAAGCCACATATATTATAACATTTAATTAATATTTCATGATTATTAACCTCGGAGTTACTCCACTGAAAACTCGAGGTTGTATTCTTGTAACTGTAGATGTTTTACACAAACCAAAATGTTAATGCGGATGGATATAACTATTACATATGGTATGATCTTTCACCAGTAGTTCATAATTAGAGCTAGGTCATAAAGTCTGTTATACCTCACTAATTACATATTTTCCTTTAAATACCATTGATTCTCTAATAAACAATCATATCCTTCCTTCCTTTACGGAAGAAAGAGAACGCTCTTAATCGTTCAAGTCCCGAATCAAACCTTAAGGGAACTACTCATCTACTTCTCATCAGAATAAGTGGATTCCTTTATTATGTACATACCTTCCCAACCATAAGCCAAAGAGAGTTTTATCACCCTTCTTGTAAGAGTAGTAATCTGATCCTATTAATGAGAAGAGCCATGATTTATTCATTCATGTATGAGCTGATACCTTGTTGATACAAGTTTATTTCGTGTTGTGTCCATACCTAGTCACGACTGGTACCAATACTCCTAGGAACAGGTCCTAGTTAGGAACCGGCGCAGCCTGATACATCTATCTACCAAAATCGCACCAGCATTTGACCCCGGTACCCCACACTGTACCTGAACCGCGACCAGGCTCCCCGGTCCAAGCCTGGGCCCCTCCAACCTTGGAGTACCGTTCCGTCCAGTCTAAGTGTTATCCGGGAGTCGATACCCGATTTTTAGGATAACAACAAGTTTTAATTAATATGGAAGAGTGATGTGTTCAAATGATATGACAAATTCAAGTAGGATGTATCATACCTTTTTTGGTGAGAGGGATCTCGGAAATTTCAAAAAATATGGGATCCTCTAAAAGTTTCTCATTATAGTATTGTAAATTGAATAATCAGATAAAGGTAAATCATTTGTCATATTATTTAAAATAGTTTTTTAGTTATTTTTTTTAATCACATAACATTATTACTGTTATATATATATAAATTTATATATAACATCTACCATTAAATGTTTACTAATCGGCATGAAAAAGAAAAGGAAATAAATTCCACTAAAGAAAATTAAAAAATGGAATTTATAATTCCTTAGGTGAGGAGGGGAGTATTAAATTTTCCTTCCAATATGATTTTATTTCTTGATTTGTGTGTGAAGTCAAGCTAAATTAATTTGAGAAGTTAAAGTTCACTTTCCTGCAATAACTTATTTATTGATTACTGTGCAGAGTTCTTGAATTAAATTAAATTTTCCTAATTAAAATTCTTGAATAGTAAATAGTAACGGAATAGGGGTAAGTAATTTTATAAAATTATTTTTTTTAAAAGGCAGAGAAAAAGAGTAGGGGTAAGTAATTTTATAAAAATAAAAAATAAATTAAATTAAATTAAAGAGAGAGAGTGGGGGTAAGTAATTGGCTCAATTATTTCAATGTTACAACTTGTTAAGCTAATTTAGGGGCGCTTTTTTTTTTTTCTTTTTCTTTTTTTGGGTTATAAGTCGTATTACCTATTATCACTAAATTTAACATAAATGAGTTTGTTTGTTTTCTAGATAATGGGTGTGGGTGTGGGTGTGGGTGGGGTAATTAGAGATTACTATAGCTTGGTGATGGCTTCTAGTTCGCAACGGTTGGAGGATAGTTTATCTCCACAAGTTGCGGAGGTGGTGGCATTGAAGAGAGGTATTGAGTTTGCGGTTTACATGAGTTTGGTTCCAACGATGATAGAATCTAATGTGCTTGGGTAGTGAATTTGTTGAATTCAGGTAAATCAAACTCAGTGGAAATTGAGTTGGTCATTGATCATATTGTCTCATGCCTCCATTGTAGGGTTGTTGGTTCAGTAGTTTATGTTCCTAGGAAGGCTAATTCTGTAGCTCATTTTCTTTCCAAATTCGCTCTGAATTTATCGGAGGATCTTTTTTGGAGGGAGACCTACCTTCCGTGTGTGGAGAAGCATGCCCTGGGTGATCTTCCAGTGTAATGTGGTGGTTTGTGTTTTAATAAAGTTTCATTCTTTCAAAAAAAAATAATAATAATAATTAAAAAAAATAAATAAAAAAACTTATATCTTATTTTAAGATATACATGTCAGATAGAAAAAGTAAAAAGAAAAAATAAAAATAAAAATAAAAATAAAAATAAAAATAAAAATTGGCTTTTATGTGCTACATTATAGTCTTCTAGTATATTTCTGCAAATGCCCTATATAACAATTCATACATTTACAATTTCATCCAAACATAATAAAACACAAAAAATCAATTTTCTGGTTGAGAAAAATTCACAATTTTAAAAAAGCCCTAACACAATCTAACCAACTCAATAGGGGTGACGGCGGAGGCGCCCCTTGGGACCGAAGGAGCTAGGCCGGCCAGCATCCTCTCGGAGTCCAACAGGAGGAGGCCGATCGGCATCCTGTCATTCAATGGGAGGAGGCCGCAACTCCTCCCATTTGATTTTGGAGAGGAGGCTATGGCCCCCTCTGTGTATGGATTATGGAGGTCGACGGCGAATGGAGGAGGAAAAGGAGATGGTTGGGTGATGTGACAAAGGAGGAGCGAGATGGCCTTATGATGCAACAGCGAAGGAGGTGAAGAGAGATGATTGAGTGATGTGGTGGAAAAAGGTTGTGGAGGGAGAAAGACGATCTAGGGTGAAGCGGCATGGAGGTGGTGGTGAAGGGTGAGACAACTACCATTTTTCAACCAGATCTCCATCTGGTTCTACCAGATGTGAACCAGATCTCCTCTCATGGAGATCTGACTGGTGAGGCCAGTATATATATTTTTATTTTGTTTTTCAGTTTTCATTTTTTTATATTAATTTTTTTAAAAAATTATTAAAATGATATTGGAAGGTTATAAATGGAAAAATTTAAAAATTCTACATTTGTAATAAATCATTCAAAATAAGAAAACAAACATATCATAATATCTTAAGTTTTAGGGTAAATTACAATGACATATCCGCACGTTTGTCTATATCACTGCTAGATCAAACTTTTACCTTTGTTACGGAAAGATACCCTTGAATGTTGGTCAAACCATTAGCTTTAACGGTGAGCTTAACTCAGAGATGAAAATGTCCAAATTACAATTTCTTAGTATCTTCAAAATTATTTTAATAAATGATAAAAATAACAAAAATTAAAAAGTAGCAATAAAAATTTAAAAACCAGAAATAACAAATAGGAAAAAAAAAAAAAAAAAAGATCTGGTACCGGATCAATCTCAAACACCCCACCTATCACTGATCCTTAGATCTTTCAACATTTGGCCATCCGATGTTCTCCGATGGAGGGAAGAGATTTGTACCACCTCTATCTCTACTGTCACATTCACATCAAATTAAAAGACAAAACAAGCTTTGAAAAAACGTTTTTAGGTTTTTGTTGATATGGTCTAGTTCTTTAGTGGTAGATACTAGTAGATTTGAGAGGGGTGTGAGCAAGTCACTGACGCCGCACAGGTGGAATCACGGCACCATCTAACGTCGACGGGAGGAGTCATGCCGCAACCGTTGCACCAACAGTCGACACACCACAGTTGCCGCACCAATAGCTGTCGCGCAACGTCCACTAAATCTCCACCGCTACTGTAATATCTCCTCCAAAATGAAGATGTGGTGCGATCTCCATGATCCACCAAGGAGATTTGGGTGCATAATAGTTCTTCACAGTTTGCAGAAAAGAAGAGTCGATTTTTGTTTACATGGACATAAAATCTCCAACTTCAATTTCAAATATATTATTTTATTTTATTTTTTTCAATTGGTATGAGATCTAGGCAATTCCATGGAAATCAAACCAGATATTATAACCATTTCAATATATTTAATATTTATATTTATTTTTTGGGTTTTTACAATTTGGTCCCAACTTAATTGGGAAACATCACTTTTTTACTCATTAATTTAAATTTTATCAATTTGGTCCTTATATAATTGAAAATCAATCAAATTAGTCCTACCGTTAGTCAAAACCATCACTTTGACTAACGGTAGGACTAATTTGATTGATTTTCAATTATATAAGGATCAAATTGATGAAATTTGAATTAAAAAGTAAAAAAAGTAAAAAAGTGATTTTTCCCAATTAAGTTGGGACCAAATTGTAAAAACCTCTTATTATTAGATATGCCTACATTAAATGATACTATATTTTTTATTTTATTTTTTATATAACATAAAAATAGTTACTTTTGTTGTGGCCGCGACACATGGTATACAATAAATGATACTATATTCTTAAGAATCTTTTTTAAGAATTTTTTCCATATTCTAATATATCTAATTATACAACATAACATTTAATACTAATAATATTTATTAAAAAATATATTATAATAATCTTATATTTCCAATTTATGATATATATAATAGTCTGAACTTCTAGAGTTCACAAAGTCATCAAAATACGCATTAAATAATACTATTAATAATAATCATATACAGTAACAATCATTTTTTTTTTTTTAATTTTCCATATTCTAATAAATAATTATAATTATAATGGATGGTGGAGATTCAATCTGAAAATTTGGAAATATAATTTTAAATTTTTTTTTTTTTTTAATTTACCATATCTCTTCAAATCTGAAAATTTCCATATTTAAAGAAATTGGTTATTAATATATGTCATGAATCTCCGTCATATGTGTTACGTTATAAACTATAACCCCAAAACTCATGTTCTGACTAATGAGATAGAATTGGAATAGTTGTGACTAAATAACCATGACTTTGAAATATTTATTATTATTATTATTATTATTATTAATAAATAAATGATATTTATTTTTTTCATATAACATATAATTTCATCAATTTGGTACTTATATAATTGAAAATCAATCAAATTAGTCTTATCATTAGTCAAAGTGACGGTTTTGACTAACGGTAGGACTAATTTAATTGATTTTCAATTATTTAAGGGCCAAATTGATGAAATTTGAATTAAGGAGTAAAAAAATGATGTTTTCCAATTAAATTGGGACCAAATTGTACAAACCCCTTTATTTTTTGAAAAAATTATTTAGATATATTTGATAGTCTTTCAATTTTTTGTTATTTTTTTAGGCTAATTGGTACAGATACCCCCTGAACTCTTTAAAAAGTTGCACTGTGCCCCCTATATTTTTTTTTTCGGCACTAAATCCACTGAACTCTCGTAAATTGGCAATCGTTGAAGGAATCTGCCCCTCGGTGAGGGGGCAAATTCCTTCAGCGATTGCCAAATTATGAGAGTTCAAGGGGTTTAATAGCAAAAAAAAAATGTATAGGGGATAAAGGTGCAAATTCAGCCATAGTTAAGGGAATATTAGTGCCAATTAGCCTATTTTTTATGAGAATTTCTTTTGACAATCCAATTTTTTCTTTTTATACTTCTTTTCTAAAAGCACTTCATTCTTAAAATTTAAAATTTTAAAATTCTAAAGACACTTCATTTTGTTACAATATTATCCTTTTTATCTTTTTTGAATTAAATTATTAAAAAAAGAAATTATCTCTCCTAAATCATTAGATTAATTATTACATATTAAATACCCTCTCCTATATTTTTAATTACCATATTAAACTCTCTCTCCTCCAATACATATCTATAATTTTCTATTTTCATTCTTTCTCAAGTAAAACTAACAGTTAAGAAAAAAAGCTTACTAATAAGCTTTATTTTTAGGAACTATATGTATGTATATACTAAATAAATAAATAAATAAATTATTTTAAAAAAAATTAAATCGAAATATGAAAATGCTTTTTGTTACTCTTGTAGGTATATAATTGCCTAGAGAACTTTAATTCTTTCAATAGTCTTAAAAATTATAAGTTTAATCGAATCTAGTTGAAACAATTCAAGCTTTCATATATCTTTTTTTTTTTCTTTTGAAAATTGACTTTTTAGTATATATATTACTATTAGTAAAAAACTAAAATATTCATAAGTTAATTTTTATTTAACTATTAATCAGAGATCGATAGAAAATATGAAAATATGATTTTTTTTTTTTTTTTTTTTTTTTTTTTTTTTTAAAACGGAGAGATATTAATTAAGAGAGAGTGTTTAATATGGTAATAACAGATTTAAGAAAGAAAGTTTAATACGTAATACTTAATCTAATGATTTAGGAGATAGATTTTTTTTTAATAATTTAATTAGTTTACAGTGTCTTTTATTTATTTATTTATTTATTTATTTTTTTGGTCTTGTTTGGTAATTTTAATCTAGGTTAAAATTGTCATTAATAAAAAAAAATTAAATTAGAGTGTGAATAGATAATTTATGGATTGTAAGGACTAAGGAGAGCTCTCATTTTTTATAATGAACTATTTTTATTTGATTTACTTGATATAAAAAGCCCGTCCTGCCCTTGCACAGTTAAGTGCCATCAAGTCCAAGTGTCTAACCGTGGTCAAAATGGTCAAGGTATCTTCTCATAATTAAAGCAAAAGTTCAATTTGACAATGGTATAAATAAATATGAAGGTATGTTATTGCAATTTGTCCTAGTTTTTAAAACTAATCCGTATCTCTAACAAATTAAGGTCTTATAAGACTTCAAATAAAAAACAAACACCTTAGATTTTATTCGAGACAGCAAGTAACCCATTAAATTGCACACATTCAATCAAAATTCAATTCGATGGCCGGATGGCCCCGACATTCTGTTAAAGCTACTATAAGACTAATGTACCAAGACCTTGTTGTAATATGTAGAATGAGTATGATACAACACCAGGTAAAACTTAACTAATTTACTCGATAACAAAGTTTCATAAATAAATACCATGCACTTCTGGTTGCAGAGATCCCCTTGGAAAATCCGCGGTGTGTCCTTCATTTAGTGCTCATCTGGATTTCATTTAGACATCTGCAGGGACTTGACCTTCTACCGATTTCAAAACCTCTTCACCCATCTCCTTGCATCCCACTAATTTCTGTATATGCAAGTAGTGTTAGCCGATACACGAAAATAGGATTGTTATACTAAGAATAAATTAATAGTTAACATCTTCATCCTCTCCTTATATTTCAACCATTGGGAACGACAGGAAAGGAAACCGTCTCACAAATATTTTGTGCAATGTTATTTTCACACAATGTAGATCCACATCCATCATAATATATTCCAAGTTTATTAAATTTTCTAGCTATGAAAAAGAAGTAAAAACAAAACTAGCACAGATAATGGATTGTGGAATAAAAAACTACATACATTTCCAGCTGAGTAAATGTCACCCGTACGGAAACCCTTATCGAGAGTATCCAAAACTGCATTCTCGATTCTCTTTGCAGCATTTTCTTCCCCCAAGCCATACTTCAAAAGCATAGCAACACTGAGTATAGTTGCCAATGGATTTGCCTTATCCTGCATATTTAATCATCACACATTCCATGTTAACATTCAAGACAAGCTTTTCTTTTTGGTGGACAAAAAAAAGAAACTTTATTTTGACAGAGGAAAATTGATACAACCTCTCCAGCAATATCAGGAGCAGAACCATGGATTGGTTCAAAAAGTCCAGGTCCCTGAGCCAATGAAAAAAATATATATAAGCAAATGAAAAAAAAATTATATAAAACCTTTTGAACATAAGTGAAGGCACTTCAGACTACTGATTTCAAAAGGATCAAGTAAATAGCCGTACCGATGCACCAAGACTAGCAGATGGAAGCATCCCTATACTTCCAGTAATCATTGAAGCCTCATCAGATAAAATATCACCAAACATGTTGTTCGTCAAAATTGTATCAAACTGCAACATTCATGATTAAAAATGGTGAGGTTTGTGCTACCCATCAATGGGGATCCGTAACTAAACTAAATCTTCAACTAGATTTCCAAGTCACAAAATGAAGCCAATTTCTTTTAAACTGAAACCTGTTTTGGATTGCGAACAAGTTGCATTGCAGCATTGTCAACATACATATGTGAAAGCTCAACATCAGGATATTCTGAGGCTATGGCTGTTACTCTATTCCTCCAAAACATTGATGCCTGGAAATTCAATGAACACACATCACAGTCATGATAACATATTTTGCTTTCTGTCCATTAGCACATCATATAGAGCACACAATAAACAATTCTCATAGAAACCCAATAAAGCCCTTTAATTACTGATTTAATGTCCAATAGCTACATAATTTGCATTAAAAAAAGTCACATAGGTTAACATAATGAGCACTCTAAAAGAATTACAAGTCAGTTTACAAGTCAGTTTAAATCAAATGAGGCGGAAAAATAGGATATGAACAAAACAGATTTCAACAAGAAGCTCCTGGAGTCCATTTCAGACTTGTTTTTCTTTTTCTTAGTCCCAAAGCTGAATGTTTTCGTTCCCTGGGTCTACTTCCAGACCGGAAGAGGGACATTATTGCATCCAATATATTGCACTATTCTTGATTTATTACAAAGAAGGAAGATACTGAACCACAGAGAAAGGTAGAACCAAAGGAAAGCTTCCTTCAGTTAAATAGTGTGATTGCATTACCTAATCAGGACTCATGGGAGGCTTTAGACATTAGGATTCAATTACATGGAATTTTTCACTAATACACATTAGAAATTTAAAACACACTTTATATAAATAAGAAATGGAAATTTCTTAAATGTATGAAAGAACGTATGGGCATTCAACATATGTATATAAACAAACAGAGATAAACACTCAACTTATACTTCATAGTTTCATATGTACCTCTAAAGCATTTGCTTTATCAACGGAGCAAAGTTTTTTATTACGCTTCTGAGCAGTCTCAAATCCAACGCGAGCAATGCGATCAATCTAGAAATGCAAATGTTTTCATTTTTATGTTAGATATGAATTTATGCCAAATTATAATAATCAAGTTATTGAAAAGAATGAGAAAACAACTTAAAATCCCAAACAAAGGATTTACAAAGGCAAGAATCTAAATTATACTATAGGCACTATTCAGTCAGCGATTTAATTCCTATATAGAGAGAGAAGTACAAATACCGTATTTATCTTTATTTTATTTTATAAGAGAAAGGAAAAAATTATTACTAGATCCAACAAAGCAAGACAAATACAATTGGCTGTAGGGAATTCATGCATGGGAAGAAGCATTACATGTGGGCTTAGGCTGCGTTATAGACTTATAGGCTGGCCTAATTTTGAAATATGAACCCAAGCAATTACAAAAATGCCACTGTCACCAGATTTACTTTCAGCCCATAAAGTCTTTTATTAAGAAAAAAAGAAACAGAAGTTGACATATCAAAAGTTGAAAAGCAAATCATGTTGTATCCAAGTGTCTCATCTCCTATAAGAAAACAATCAATATTGGTCATGTTTTATTGGAGATGGTTTTTTGACAATAACCAAGTGTCAAGAACAAGAAGGAAACCATGTGTTAAAATAAAATAAAATAAAAGTAAAAAAAAAGAAAAGACATGTATCAATTGCAACCATATTTGGTTTAAATTTTATATCAATTTTGATGGTCTTAATAAATAGTTGCTCAAAATGGCACAGGTAGAAAAGCTATATATTAGAGTCTAAAATTAAAAAGAAAAAAAAGGAAAACTTCAACCAAATTGTGTATCTTTGACCATTTAGCCAAAAGCATAAGCAGATAAATGATAAAAAACAGTCATTTCAGCAGAGGTTTGCTAGTAAAAGACTACCTCATAGGAAGCATAAACCTCTGTATTGAAGCCAATCTCCTCACCATTTTCATTGGTTCCAATTCCCCTGGGCTTTCCATAGTAAAGACCTACTCCCAAGCAAATATCATCATGCCATGATTTTGCCAAGAAAGGTGAAAAGGGACAAAAAGAAACTGTCCATGTGCTTCTAGTTATCATATAGGGCACACTAACCTCCGGTAAGCTCCCTTACAACCATAAGGTCAACACCTTCAGCAACCTCCTTCTTCAATGTTGAAGAGTCCACTAACTTACAAAGTGAAAAGCAAAATGAGACTAAGTTTGATTTTTATTTTTTTATATTAAAAAAAAAAAAAAATGATTAACAAACACACAGAAATATACACACATAATTTCAGATAAAGCACTCATAAGTAATAAACTAATAATTATGAAAATTTGCTCACAAGTTTATTTTGAATCATGCGGCGTGCCCAATCTGATGAGCTACATTTTATTAAATAAAATATATAAACAACATGATTGAATAAGTACACCATAGTGTATACAGCTACTCATATTATTCATAAGTAGCCACTGTGTCCACACGAATAAACTACAATAAATTAATCATTGAGGCACCTTTCTACTTATGGGACTATTTTAAGTTTCATTATGCCTATCAACAGCTACACCACCAGAGCATGTCATATGGAAACCAAGAATTTGAAGGATGGTCTCACCTAATATCACTTTGGATTAACATAATGCCGAGACAACAATATAAATGGTAAAAGTAATTAAAATATACATTTGAATTAGTAGAAATTATGTGGTATTAATGGGATACCATTCATCTCTATGGAAGGCAAAAAGGTTATTCAATTTTAATACAAGAACGCAGACGCATGCATTGGTACACCTTCTAGGCATACCTTGTTAAATTTTCTTCTACCTATTCAAAAACAATGTAAATCACCTTTTTATTACAATCTTTTGCAATATATATGCAATCAAAAGACAAAAGTAACGCAGTTAAAATATACTTCTATTGTTAAACAAAAAAGATAAAAAAAGATCCGAAACTTAATGCAAGAACAAAGCAAAAGAACAGATAATTCCAGTAATTGCAAATGAAGAATTTTACTTGAGGCAAAACAGTTGCCGGCCTCAAATTTGCAAAGACTTTAAGAGCTTCTCGAAGCTGAAGCAACCCCTTCTCAGGCTTCAAATGTTGTGGGTTATTATCCCATTTATACCTTAATATAAAATATCACCAAATAACTTGTTTATAAAATTTACAAAATCCAAAACCAAAATAAATAAAATTAGGCAATGATCACATACCCTCCAATTGCTCCTAGAAGAACTGCATTAGACTGTTTTGCTGCTAAAAGTGTCTCATCAGGTAATGGAACTCCAGTCAAATCCAAAGCTGATCCTCCCAAAGGCATCTCTTGGAACCCAAATTCAATCCCTATTATAGATAGATGAAACAAATAAAGTGAATTATAAAATCTCAAAACTAAAGTTGTACCATTTCATCTTAACTAGTTCTAAAAGCCCCACCCCACAAATCGTAAAGTCAGGTCCACATTCTTATCAAAATCTCAAAAGATTGATAAAATCACAATATGAATACCGTGAGTAAGGCCCTAGACGAGTGATTGGTCGAACATTGGAAAATGTAATACTTAAAGTATTACAACTATTACAAACAATCTTTTTACAGTTAAATCCTAATGCGAGGTTGTTTAGTTTTATCCAGTTCTGTCGGTCACATGCGAATTTAGAATCTCTTCCTTGCATTAAAAAAAAATTATCACAGTGAACCCATAAATCACAACTCACTATTCAATTAAACCCTAAACCCGAATACTTAAAATGAATAAGTTCTTTAAGATTACAACTACCAAGCAAATAGATAAAAATCAATACACATAAAATAAAAACTTTAAAAACAGATACATTTTTGTTCTCTTTTGTTGCTTCAATTAAATATTCAGGAAACTGCTATGTGTACAATGTTTCAGATTTTCAATTCACCAATCAAAAAATCGTAATTCGTAAAGAGAGAGAAAGAGAGATGACCTTCAAGAGAGCCAATCAACTTGAGGACGTCCTTGGCAACGGAGATGATTTCGGGGCCTATGCCGTCACCGGGGAGGATGGTGATGGAGTACCGTTTGGTCGGTGTGGCGGTGGCACATCTGATACTTGCCGGTTTGGAGGAGTGTTTGGATGCAGATTTAAGATAAAATGGGGATCTGACTGACCTGAGATTGAGCTGCTGCAAAGAAGCCGCCATTTTTTTGGAAAAAAGATGGAGAGAGCTTGACGTGGATCCAATGTTTTTTGGCTTGAGCTAGTAAGGGTTTGTTTGTTTTTACGTCGAATTGATCTAAAAAGGACACATTAAGACATTGTGTTTGTTTTTTTAGGTCTCCTCAGATCTGAAATGAGCCAAAAAAGAACTGCAAAAAATAAGTCACAAAACTCTACTTTTATTCTAAAGAATGAAAAACTGAAAAAGTATTTAACACCTCAATCCAAAAATGCCCTTGAAAAATATAACAATTGCAACCTTAGTTTATTAATAAATCTTCTGGATGAAGATGTTTTTCTCCCGATTTTTTTTTCTTTTGGAAACTTTCTCTAGTAGGGGTGGGGCATAGTTCGGTTCGGTTCGGTTTTGGGCAAAACCGAACTAAACCGAAAATATTTCAGTTTTTAAATATTAAAACCGGTTTAAACCGAACAAGAGCAAGGAACCAAATTGAACTAGTTTTTATCGGTTCATTTCGGTTTTGGACCTGATGGAAAATCATTCAGTATTTAAAACATTAAAATCCATGCATAGTTATTACATATATATGAATCATATAATATAAAATTAGCAGCCTAACATGGAATAAATTGAGGACCGGAAGCATTGAATCTTTTAACATTATGAAAAATCTTACTACTCATCAACAATGTTCTAAAAGGCGTTTTTAGCATTGAGGCGTTTTCCTCTACTAGGGCGAGGCGTAAGCCTCAAGACGTAACAAGGCGTAAGCCTCACTAGGGAGACTAAAAATACATAAAAATATATATATGTAAAGCAATAAAGCACATAAAATTAATAATTCATAAAATAACCCATAAGTTCATAATTCATAATTCATAAAACAATCAATAAGTTCATAATTCATTTTTCAATATGTAAATTATTCAAGTTCTGCACCGAAGTCCAAAGCAATAGTCAAAGTGACCAAATATCATCATTCATCAGAGCATATGCATAACAATTTAACATAATACTGCATACAAATATACAAAAAAAGAGTCCATAGCAGTCGATATATTAACAGTCCATATCCGTATATTACCATATATATTAACGGTCCATAGCAGTCCATATATATTAACATACTAAATACAAAAAAACAGTTTGCTTAAAGAAAGAAGAAAAACAAATCAGAAAAAATAGGCAAAAAAAAAAACGAAGAAAGAAGAAAGAACAAAACATAGGCATATCAGAAAAAATAGGCAAAAAAACAACAGAGTAAGAAGAAAAAAACAAGGAAGAGAGGAAGAAGAAAGAAGAACATACCTGGTCGTGGAGAAGAAGAGCAGCAGCAGTAGAGCAGTAGAGCACAAGAGAAAAGGATGAGTTAGTGTCTCAGTGAATAACTTAACAAACCCTAACACAACGGGTTTCTTTTCTTTCTTTTTTTTGACCGATGGGCCTCTTTCTTGGGCTGTAAATACAATTTAGGGAAAAGATCGTTTTTCTCCCCTACTGTTCACTGTTCACAAATCCAGATTTAACATCCAAACCTTTCCATCACATTCAATACTCAAAACTCAAAATTCCCAATAGTGAAATTAGTGATAGTATTACAGAGTATATGCTCTAACAGCAAGAAATACTGTTAGTGATAGTATATGCTTGAAGCACTCTTGTCATACAGAGTATATGCTCTAACAGAATTAGTGATAGTAATCGCCCAATGACAAGTTACTATCCTAATAATCTGCACAGATTAATTGTAATAGCCAATAACACATACAAACTAATTCGGTTCTACCACAAGAGTTCATAGAGATATAATTAAGTGAATATCTGAACCTAAACCAAATTAGTATCAATAAAAATCAATACTAACATCTGATTAACAACCTATTATCAAAATAAGATGCAATCAAGAAATATTGCCTTACAATATGTTGAATCAGAAAAGCAGAGAAATATAAATATCACAATACACAGCTAAGCAATATTAACTAATCAGTGATGCTATAAAGAACAACAGAAACGTAAATCAACAAGAATCAACACAAATATTCGAACAAACGAAAAACAGAAATCAGAGAAGGGAAGAAGAAGAAAGAACACCACAGAGTTATCCACTACATGAAAGTTGATTACAAACCAATCACTCACCAGAACAAGCCCAGAAAACTCTCACGAACCTATTCAGTTAACACACAAACAACTAGCCAACCAAGCCCTTACTTTCAGTGAGTATACACAGGCTCGAAAACAACCTCCCAACTCAATTTACATGAATAAGCACATATCTTCCAATAAGATACTCGGATCTACAAAGTAATTTCACAAATCTCTCTAGAATCACTCAAGATCACAAAGAACACGAAGAGATTATCTGAGAAAAAGAGAGAGCTCTGAAACCCTAAGGGGGGTGTATTAGATTGAGATTTTAATAAACAATTTTGGAGAGTAAAAGTCTAGTGGTATTGGATTGTGTCTTTTTAATAAATTAGATAAGTTTGGTGGTATTCGATTAGGACTTTTAAGATTTTTTTAAAAAGTCCATAATGTCTTGTGGTATTGGATCCAGACTATTAAGATTTTTTTTTAAAATCCAAAATATCTTATGGTATTGGATCCAGAATTTTAAGATTTTTTTTAAGAGTCCATAATGTCTTGTGGTATTGGATCCAGACTATTAAGATTTTTTTTTTAAATCCAAAATATCTTATGGTATTGGATCCAGAATTTTAAGAATTTTTTTAAGAGTCCAAATATCTTGTAGTATGGGATCTAGACTTTTAAGATTTTTCTTAAAAGTCCATAATATCTTGTGGTATTGGATCCAGACTTTTAATAGGTAGTAAATTGTCTAGTGGTATTGGATTGAGATCAAGATTTGTAGGATTTCATGACAATATGGATTATCTAGACTTTTTAATGAAAAATATAAATACCAAGACATCAAAATTGTCTTGCCTTTTCACATCAGACTTTTCATGCTCACTCAAGACTTTTCAGAAAATAGCAACAAGGTTGTGAAGAAACCCTAACAACAGACTAGGTAACCTTTTTCTGCAAATTTCGACAATAAGCATTCAAAAACAAACACATTCAAAGAGAAAACATAATAATACCCATGCAATTTTGTTTCATTAATCGGTTTGATTAACTCAAAAACTAACAAGAAGTAAATGATTTTCATATTGCAAATTTCCACAATATGCATTCAATAACAATAAGCATGTCAACAATGTACATGGTAAACACAAAGTAGTGTCAACAATTTCAAACCAAATTAATTAATTAGTTTTATTCTTAGAAGTAATTCATAACTTGTATACTCCAAATTTCAACAAGATTGTTTTAATTTTTTTTTTTTTTCAATAATTAGATGGCTTGAGAGATATTAAACAATATGATACCTATAAAATGGTTATTGTGCTTGTTTTTTAGAATTTTGAATGTGTTGATGGCTATTATCCATACTATTCTGGTATTTGTTTATGTACATTTTCATTGTGTGTTGGTGCGTGTTCTAAAAGAATACATCTTATTTGGGTTTTTTTTAGCTCAGACCAGCTACCTTGTTTGGGTTTCTCAACTTGTTTCTCACGTTTTTTCACTTTTTTTTTCAAGTCACTACTACAAAAAATGCAAAAGAAATCGATTTATTTTTCATTTCATTTTTTGTGTGGTTTTGTGTTATGCTGGAGATATTTTTGTGTAAACTTTTTCCTTAAAACTGTATCTTTTGGCAAGGAAATAATTTTTTTCATCAGCATTGGGTTCTTCAATTTTTCGATACGAATCCAACGGTATAATGAACGTAAAATTATGGGCAGTATTTTGAAAGTTATGATCAATTATTCAGTCAAAGGTCAGAAGCGACGCGCAATCCACAAATGAGGTGTGTTCTTTGCTCTTTTTCCTTAAAACTGTATCTTTTGGCAAGGAAATGAATTTTTTCGTCCATGTTGGGCTCTTCAATTTTTCGATACGAATCCAACGGTATAAAGAACGTAAAATTCTAGGTGGTATTTTGAAAGTTATGATCAATTATTCAGTCAAAGGTCAGAAGCGAAGCGCAATCCGCGAACGAGATGTGTTCATTGCTCTTTTTCCTTAAAACTGTATCTTTTGGCAAGGAAATGAATTTTTTCGTCCATGTTAGGTTCTTTAATTTTTCGATACAAATCCAACGGTATAAAGAACGTAAAATTCTGGACGGTATTTTGAAAGTTATGATCAATTATTCAGTCAAATGTCAGAAGCGACTCGAATCCACGAGTGAGCTGTGTTCATCGCATATTTTCATACTTTTCCAAATCGATTTTTGGAATATTTTCTGAATGAAAAGTGTTTTTTTTGCATGTCTACTTTTTTGTATCAAAATTTGAACAAATAACGTTTAGTATTTTTAGAGATGTGCACTTGAATGTGGACATAGGTCAGATTTGAATAGTTTGCAGAGATGGAAATAATGGCCTTTTTAGGACTCCACCCACCAATTAATGGTGTCTAGTGCTATTTTCTCTTTAAAAAAAGAGTCCAAAAAGTCTTTAAATAAAGTCTAGATAATCCTAATAGTCTATAAATAAAATCTAGATAATCCTAATAGTATATAAATATAAAGTCTAGATAATCATAATAGTCTATAAATAAAGTCTAAATAATCCTAATAGTCTATAAATAAAGTCTAGAGACGCTTTTTTTAAAAATTCCAAAATCCTGATAGTCTAGTCCATATAATCCTAATAGTCTTTAAAATCCTAAAAATCCATAAAATCTTGCCACCCAAAAATTATCTATTAAAATCCCAATCCAATACACCCCCCTAAATTTCAACAAATGAAAAAACTGGAAGTATTCAAAAAAACTAAAACAAATATAACGCAATTTTGTCTTTTTCCTTTTTTCTCTCTGAGTCAAAAGGGTAAAAGTAGGTTTGTCTTTCTGGGTGTGGGTCTCCCCTCCGATAAAGAAGTAGGGTTTATTATTATCTCCGATAGCGATAGAAAGAAGATGGTCGACTCAGAAATAGCAAAGCTTTATGAGAATCTCTCTTTAGCTGATGAAGATGGGGCTATCCATGAGGCAGCCGAGGATGCAAAACAGGATGGCGAGGCAGAGGTGAACCACTGTTTGGTTGGGAAAGTTCTGTCGGGAAAGAGAGTCAATAGGGAAGCATTCAGAACCTTAATTGATCAACTATGGAGCCCTTTTGGGGCAGTGGAAACCGAAGTGGTAGGTGATAACATATTCATGTTCTATTTCAATAACCAAGTAGATAGAGACCGGATCTGGCAAAGGGGGCCATGGTACTTCGAGAGAAGTCTCATAGCTTTAGAAAAACCGGTGGGTACTGGCGACATTTCACTCCTGGGTTTCAATAAAGTCGAGCTATGGGTCCAGATTCATGAGGTCCCTATAATGTGCTTGAACCGAAGAATGGCAAAGTGGATGGCTGAGCAAATAGGGGAGGTGATCGACATACCATCGGAATCAAAGGAGTGCTGGGGGAGATATATGAGGGTTAAAGTTCGGATCGATATCCAAAAACCATTAAAGCGATGGCTGCGATTAAAGCTGGATAAAACTGATAACATTGTAATGGTTGGATTGAAATACAAAAGACTACCGGAATTTTGCTACGCCTGCGGTAAAATTGGACATTGAATTAAAGAGTGCCTGGATACTGAGGCAAGAAATGAGGCTCTGATAGGGAAAACCATAAAGTTTGGAGCATGGATGAGAGCGGCGATTCCAGACAAAGCGAAAATTAGAAACCAATCATACACAAATGGGAGTTCTACGGAGAGGGAAAGATCGATGGAGGGGTCACGTGGATTGGAATTAGAAAAGTCCTTCAATACTACGCCTGAATCGCTCTTGTCGCAGAAGAAGGGATCTGTAGTGGCTCCGGCGGCATAGAAGAAGACAGTGGAAGAGACAACATCCAAAACCCTAATCAACACTAATGGGCCTGGGCCTGGACCTAAGCCTATGCTAAGACTAGAAGGCCCATCAGCGGAGACATCTAAAAAGACTAAAGTTTTAGACGAGACAGCAGCATAGGCCCAACTAGTGAGAGGGGTGGAGAAAAGTGTTTTAGGCCAGTGCTCGACCCAAATAAAAGATGGCGAGGCTGCGGTTTCAAGCTTCTCACAACCAGTGTGTTCAGATATGGTAATTTCTCCAAAGAAAAAAGTAAATAGAAAATGGAAAAGATCAGCAAGAGACATTACGCATGCTCAGGTCCCAGGGAAGTTGCTTAGCCCTATCAGACAAGTGCTAGCTGTTGGCAAAAATGGGAAGAAAGGTAATAAGGGAAATAATCTCCTCTCGCCGGGGCCGAAACTGACTGGAAGAATCAGTAAAAGTAAAAGCCCCGGGAAGAGTTCTCTACTTTCCAAAAAATCCCCAAAGGTGGAAGTCTCCACTTCTCTCACCCTAATTGACGAGTCTACCTCAACATGCAAAAGAAAAGTGGCTTTTGAGCCAGAAGATGAGATCAGAAACCTGAAAAAAACCAAACTCCCTTCTACAAATTTGGAAGATATGATATCGGTGGAGCCTGTATATCAGGCCCGCCGAGAACAATGATAGACCTCAGCTGGAACGTTCGGGGTCTGGGGAATCCCCGGGCGTTCGTGGCCTTGTCAAGGTTGCTCAAGAAACATTATCCGGATTTTGTCTTTCTCTCAGAAACAAAAGTTTCAGGATGTAGGGCTTCTAGTGTTAAAGATAGGCTTCGTTTCGGTGATGGTTTTTCGGTTGACAGCAATGGGAAAAGTGGTGGATTAATGCTGCTTTGGAAGAAAGAGTTACGGGTAACTATTCTCTCCTTCTCGGTGGGTCATATAGTTGCGAGTATTAAAATGGAAGACGGTTTCATCTAGAGATTCTCAAGTTTTTACGGCGACCCCATTCCCAATAAAAGATTGCTCTCTTGGTCCCTTCTCCGTCGGCTCCGGCACGTGGATGATCTCCCGTGGGTGTGTGGGGGAGATTTCAACGAGATACTTAGTATGAATGAAAAAGTGGGTGGGTCGGGAAAGTCTTTTGTGGATATGTTTCGGTTCAGGCAGACTACAGAGGATTGTAACCTCTCGGACTTGGGTTGTTCTGGCCCCTTTCTAACGTGGAACAATAGGAGAGATGGCGGGGGTAATGTGCAAGAGCGCTTGGACAGATTTCTGGCTGACTCGAGGTGGAGGGACAAGTTTGGTTGTGCTAGTGTTCAAAACCTGGGTTTTAACTCCTCGGACCACCGTGCAATTCTTCTCAACTTCAATTGTGGCCCCAACCGCCTCTTTGATCGCTGCAAAATCAGATCGTTCAGGTTTGAGCCTTTTTGGGTAAAAGAACTGGACATAGGTGATGTGGTGGATAGTGCGTGGAGTGCTACAGGGCCTACAAACTCGGTGAAGGACTTGGCTAGGAACCTCAAGTGTTGTGCTACTGACCTCCTGAATTAGAGCAACAGTAGGTTCAAAATCTTGGTAAACAAATTGCTAAAAAGAATAAGGAGATTGAGGTTTTGTACGGTTCCTGTGGGTCCGCGGGTGTTATGGAAAGTATCAAGGCTCTTGAAGTGGAAGTGGAGGGTCTCCTAGAAAGGGAAGAAATTTATTGGAAGCAGAGATCCCGGACTAACTGGCTGGAGGCAGGAGATAGAAATTCCAAGTACTTCCATGCCAAGGCTTCCTCTAGGAAGAAAAAGAATTTCATTGTCTCTCTCACTGATAGTGGTGGCATTATTCAAAATGATGAAACCAACTTGGCTCGTGTTATCCAGGAGTATTTCTCCACCATTTTCAAATCAGTAAGTCCATCGGCTCAAGAAATAGACAAAGCTACTGCTGGAATTGAGACAAATCTGACAGAGGAGATGAGGGAGTCTTTGATCAAGGCCTTCACGAGAGAGGAAATCAAGAATGCAGTTTTTGAAATGAATCCCACCAAGGCTCCGGGGCCGGACGGATTCCACGCGGTCTTCTTTCAGAAGTTTTGGAGTATTATTGGTGATGATTTTTCTAGAGTTTGCCTCCAAGTTCTTCATGGGACAGCCTCGATCAGGGACTTCAATGCTACCTATGTAGCACTTATTCCAAAAGTCAAAGAGCCGGTTTCTCCTAAAGACTTCCGGCCTATTTCTCTTTGCAGTGTGGTGTACAAAACTGTAACAAAAGTGCTTGCTTCAAGACTCAAGAATCTTCTGCCTGAGCTAATATCCCCTCATCAGTCTGCTTTCATCCCTGGCAGGCAGATTTTCGACAATGTTCTGGTGGCTTTCGAATCCCTGCATTCTATAGCGCACCGGAAAAAGGGGAAAAGAGGAATGATGGCCTTAAAGTTAGACATGAGTAAGGCGTACGATAGGGTCGAGTGGGACTTTCTCAGAGCGGTCATGATCAAAATGAACTTCCCGGTAGGTTGGATCACTCTTGTTATGGACTGTGTTTCCTCCTCAAACCTTTCCTTCCTGCTCAATGGGAGCCCGGTTGGGAAGATTTTTCCATCTAGAGGATTGAGACAGGGTCAGGGGTGTCCCCTTTCCCCCTACCTTTTCTTCTTGTGTGCGGAGGCGCTCTCCAGACTGATTTCTAGTGCTGAAAAGGATGGCAAAGGCTTAGAAATTAAATGCTGCAGGGGAGCCCCACGTATCAGTCACATGTTTTTCGTGGATGATAGCATCCTCTTCTGTAAGGCGTCGGTGGAAAACAGTAGATGCATCAGGGAGTTGCTTTGTATTTACGAATGTGGCTCAGGTCAACAGGTCAATCTACAGAAGTCATCCATCACTTTTAGTCCGAACGTTAGTGAGGGCACCATGGCTGCAATCCGGCAAGTCCTGGACGTGAACTTCAACAATAGCCATGACAGATACCTGGGTTTACCCTCTATGGTGGGTCGAAACAAAACGAAGCTCTTTAATGAGATAAAGGATCGGGTTTGGAAAAAGATGAAGAGCTGGAATGGGAATTTTTTTTCCTTTGGAGGAAAAGAAGTACTGATCAAAGCAGTGGCCCAAGCCGTTCCTACCTACACAATGAGCCTTTTTCAGATTCCTAGGGGAAAAGTTCCATGATTTCCAAGTTCTGGTGGGGCTCAAGAGGAGGGAAGCGAAAAATTAACTGGATCAAATGGGAGAGCCTGTGTCGCCCTAAGTGCCAAGGGGGGTTGGGGTTCAAGAATCTCTCAGCTTTTAACCAATCTTTACTGGCAAAACAAGCTTGGAGAGTCCTGCAAGATCCAAATTCCCTAGCTGCTCAAGTTTTGAAAGCAAAATATTACAAAAACAGTGATTTTATTTCAGGTACAGTCAAGTCAGGCAGCTCCCATCTTTGGCGTAGTGTTGTCTGGGGCCGTTCGCTGCTCTCGAAAGGTCTTAGATGGGATGTTGGAGATGGAAAACTGATCAGAGCCTTTCAAGACCCTTGGATCCCTCGCCCTTCCTCCTTCAAGCTGATTACCCCTGCCCTTGTCTCTGAGATGCGTGTGGAGAGGCTTATAGACAAGAATCGCAGACGTTGGGATGTGGATATGCTAAATAGCACAATGCTGCCGATCGACCGGGATAGGATTCTTTCTATTCCTATCAGCTGGAGTGGAGGGAAGGACTTCCTCACGTGGCATTATGACAAAAAAGGTATGTACTCAGTGTAAAGTGGCTATCGTCTTGCAACGGATCAAGGTATGAACGCCTCTGGATCTAATTCCTCTCAGCCCAAGAAATGGTGGAGCGCCCTTTGGAGTCTAAATATTCCCCAAAAAGTGAGGATTTTCATTTGGAGATGCTGCTGGAATGCCCTCCCCTCTCTAGAGAACCTCTGGAAGCGTAAAGTTGTTGGAAATCCTAGCTGTAGTTTATGTAGTCTGGGCATAGAGTCAGCCAATCATGCACTTTTTGGATGCAAAAATGCTAAAAAAGCCTGGGGGGTGTCCCGGTTTGATCATCTCATCTCAACCAGACGAAATCTCCCTATCTCTGATCTGTTTGCCTCCCTCATCCCTGTTATTAGCAAGGAAGACCTTGAACAGATGTGTATGATTGTTTGGGCAGTCTGGGAGAATAGAAACTCTCTCCTCAACTGTGGCAAGTTTAAACCCCCTGATTTTGTTGTTTCGGGAGCGCTGGCCTTTCTGTCTGAATTCGAGAGTTCCAAAGTTGCTCTCCCCTCTCGGTTTGCCCCTCTTCCCTCCAGGAATCTTGCCGACTAGATTGCTCCTCCTCCGGGGTGCCTCAAACTGAATTCGGCAGTGGCTTTCCGCAGGAATTCAAATTCTGTTGGTATTGGAGTGGCTATCCGTGATGATAAGGGTCAGGTCTTAGTTGCCCGGGCTTTCGTGTTGAGAGGCTGTTTCAGTGAAGCGGTGGGGGGCTGTTTAGCTATTCGTGAAGGATTAGCTCTTGCCAATTTCTATGGCCTTCAGATTGACTCTTTTGAATCTACCTTTCCCTGGAAGGATTCTTTCCTATCCGATGTTAATCAGTCTTTCGGGGAGTTTAAACTCATTATTAATGATATTAAGGCTCTTATGTTAGAGGCCGGTTGTTGTAAATGTTTGGCGATTTCCAAATCAGGGAATTCCTTGGCATTTAAACTGGCCCTCTCTGCCTTCTCCTCTGCGAAGGAGTTATTCTGGTTGAATCCCAGCCCTGTTGTTTGTTCTGCTGTGTAATGTCTTCTTTTCTTTCAAAAAAAAAAAAAAACTGGAAGCTTCTCTCTCTATCGGTTTCTATATATACACTTATCAATCAATGTGTACCGTAATCCTCTTGAGTCAATAACAATGTGCCATATCAGATTTCCTTGTGACTCAGCTTTCCTTATCTGAAATCTTCAGATATCAACAAAAAAAAAACGCTTCGTTTCATTTTAACAAGTTTAAGAAGTTGACCAGGTTGACTGCAGCTCTTAATTTGGATCACTTGATGGGTTCGTTAATCTGGGCTTCACTTCTGGGCTTAAGTGATTGGCCTCAAGATGAATTAAGATGGACTAATGTTTTCAACAATTCTCTTTTTCTACACAAGTTGCGATTTGATTGTGATCTTGGAACGATTTCATTTTTATGGTGATAAATAATAATGCAGTGAGCTTTCGAAAGAGAAGAATTTTGGCATATGAAAAACTTTTGAGGTTGATTGCCAATGATAGGTACACGCTTGATAATTGTTTGTTTATAATTAATTTTTTTATTAGCAGTAAATTTATTCGACAACGTTCACTTTTGCTATGTTTTTTTCCAAATGTATATGTATATTCTTTTATTAAAGTCTAGAAAATACTATACACCAATTTTTTTCCATTGCTTTTTAATATCATTTCTCTATTAGGCCTTGTTCAAGCCACGAGAAACTCACGAGGGACATTCTCTTCCTTAGTAGGATGGCAAAGTGAAATAACAGGACCCAGCTAGAAAGTAATTTTCGTTTGTTTTTGGGGATTCAAGATTTTTTGTCCTTTTTATGGTATTTTATTGCCCTATTTGTTAGGTTGATAATTAGTGTTGGCATTAATTACATATCAAAACGTGTTTTACTTGTAACGTTTAGTGGTTAGTAAATGAAGGATTTCGAAGATGAAGGACGTCTCAACCATTATTCGTTCAAGTTGCCGGCTTTTAAGAGTTTCGGACATTATCGGTCTACAAAGGTATACATGACCTCTTATCTCTTACAAGGCTAGGCACACACTCACACATATCATTCTTGTGTGTCCCTTCATGATTTTATTTCATTTACATTTCACTTTCACACACTTGGTAAAATATGCTCATGCATTCACATTTAGTTAATAAACTTTGTGTTTTGCATTTTCTAGGACTATGTCCGGAAACTAGCATATGTGTGTGTATTTGTGTTTGTATGTTTCCGTATTTTGTGTTTAGGACTTGAACATATTCTTATTCAATGCCTTATTGAGTTCCGGTCGTTTCGGTTACTCATTCATAAGGTTTCGAGTCCAAACGTGTTGACTATGCCACTTTACGTTCTCTTACGTTGTGTTGACTTCATCGATGATTTCCGAGATGATTTCTCAACTGTTTTTCAAAGTTGTATAGTCGTTATCGTGCGTGAGGGAGTCACGGTTCGTAATCCGAAAACGGATTTGAAATCGGAGGTCGGATGCTCAAGATATGGGCTGAAGATCCGAAGGAGCGCGCGAGGGCGTAAGTGGCCAAGAGGCCACGTGTGGCCCACCCCGTGGATGGAGCCGTGGGCCCCACGGCCAGAGGGGCTCTCTGCCCCCGTGTGGCCCACGCGCCCCCCACGGGGTTGGGCTGAGGTGGCCCTCTTTTATTGGCCAAAAATTGCCTCATCTCTCCTCTTTTTAAAACCCCTCCATTCCCTCCATTTGTTTTCAAGAAGAAAAAGTTAGAATTCCCGTCAGAATTTTTCTCCCAAATTTTCCCAACTTCCAAACACCATAACTTTCTCATACGAAGTCGGATTTGAGTGATTCAAGTTGGAGAACGTTCGTAATCGAGTCCTCTACCTTTTCCAAGTGATTTGGCAGCTGTTTGATCGACTTTTCTGGTGGTTGCACACAGAAAACCTAACCAGCTCGAAAATCCAAGGTAGTGTTCATATCTTTGGGATTTCTTCTTTTATAACCTTCAATTTGCTTGGGGTTTCTTCTTCTATATCTATGTTATTGTTTTATGAAAGCTATTTGAAAAGGTAGCTTGATTATCATTCCAATTGAAACTCAATTTATGGACTTATGTTGACTAGATTTTATGATTCTAGGTTTTACATTTGTTTGTGAGTTGTATTGTGATTAGAATGGCATCTTAGGTTGTTTGATACTTAATTGAATTAATTTTGTGTTAAAATGACTTTGAGATTTGACTTGGTCCTTTGATTGAAGAAATCAAGGATTTGTGTATTTGTTTGTGATTTAGAGAATATAGGTTTTGATTGATGTAAATCTCAAAACCTTGCTCTATATTTTTTGTCTAGTATATTGATTGATTTTAATCTCATATATCTAGACTTTGATTGTATATTGATAGCATCTTGAATTAGGACTTAATGAACATTTTGTGATTCAAGTGTTATATGTGTGAATGAGACTTTGAGTATATGTGTTAGGTGTTTCACATGCTTAGGTTTCTATTCATGGATTTTTGCATCTAGACTTGATTAATTGTGTTTTCACATGTTTAGGTCTATTTGTGCCATAGAATGTATTGATCACATGTTCTATGTTGAAATGAATGTTTGCATCATTTGCATTCACATGATCACACTAGGAAGTCCTTGTAAAAGGCATGAAGTCTTGGTTAGAGTCGGGATGACTCGGATAGCCAAGCAAGAAGTCTTGCCTAGAGTCGGGATGACTCGGATAGGTAAGCAAGAAGTCATGGCTAGAGTCGGGAGGACTCGGATAGTCATGCATGGGAGGCTCCCTAGAGGCAAGAGTGCCTTGGATAGGGAGTTGGCTAACATATTGGTAGGCCTAGGCGTATGGTTAGACATAGACTCCGATAGAGCGGGGTACACGGGATGTGTATGCACTCTTGAGGAATTTCTAATCTACCATCGATGTTGGTTGAGTGTGTTGTCCAATATATGGTGGTTCCGCATCATTGAGGGATTTCATACTTTCCAATAAGGTTGGGTAGGCTTAGACTTCACTAGGTTGGGTGAGCTAAAGATTGGTCACTTTGTGAATGTTCTATGTTTACTTTCCAATAATATAGTACCCAATGGTTGTAATTCAACCCGTGGATGTTTCCTCCTTGGAGGTTTTACCACGTTAAAAAATCCCTTGTGTTAATTCTTTCTATCTCTTCTCTTATATTTTAATTGTATATTTTATTGTCTTGATTCATAATATTCACTTGTGATGTATTATGAACCAAGTCTTTGTATAGTGTGATTAGTGTATTCATTCTATAGATCAATTTGTATCTTTGATTCTTTTGTATATTGTAATATTTGTTTAGTGACATTTTGCTCACTCTTGTAACACATTGAACATCTTATGAAATACAAGCTTATTTTGTTGTTATGATTATTTGATATTTTACCTCACATGACTTGTTGATATACTTAGACATTTCTATTATGATTGTGTCATCATATTGTCTATGTATGTCTATCTTGGATTATTGTGTTGTGTGTAAGGCTACCTTGAGGGACAAACGGATGTTTGTTCAAGGGTTTGAAAAAAGGTGTAAAAACCTATTCACACCCCCCCCCCCCCCCCCCTCTAGGTATGCTTTAAGCAATTTAACTTCGTTTGTGTACATTCACTATTGGAGATGTTTTAGTAGTGATATTTATTGAAAAATCCTTCTTATTAAAACATCTCATCTTCTGATGTACAGGATCCTCAACTAGAGGCAAGCACAGAGCATATTGAGATAATTACAGACCGCTTATTTATATGAGAGATATGGCAATCGAAGGAAGAGGAGGAGATATTTAGCAAGACATGAGAGTTTAAACACACAAGAGAGAATTTTATTTAGATGAGTTTTCAGTCTGAGTTACACAAGTGACGAGCTCTCCTTATATAGGGGAGAGATAGAGTACAGACAAACTTATTACACAGTAGACCAACAATCGTGGCAATTCACTAGTAAAAGTAAAACCGACTCAAACTAAGGCCATCGGCCAAACTAAAACACACAAACTAACAATCAAAGCCTAATAAGGCCAAAAGAGCCTAATAAAGCCAAACAGTTGCCTAATAAAACAAAATAGCATAATGAAAGTAAATTATTTCACAAGATAATATCACGAGCTGGGATCTTGGTCTGAGCTGAGTTAAAGGGCTAAGCCGAGCTGAAATCACGGACTTGAAGATAGATTACAGTTGGCATGATTGTCATCATCTGAGTCTTGGGCTCCACAGATGAAGCAGGGCCAGGCAGCATCAAAGGGTTCTTGAGAATCAATCATGTAGGAATTTGCTTGCATGGGCGCACCAAGGATCTGGACTTAGATCTTGAGACATTTGTGGAGGCTCTGATACCATTGAGACCACGAGCTGACACTCCTTTCGCAGGAGCCGCTTGTTGTTACATCCCAAGATACCTCAGAAACAGTTTTACGCACATCCTCTCGAATGTGCAACCCATAACGGATGGCTAATCCGGTGGGTCATGGTAGGGTAAGAGACCGTACTTCGTCACTACGTGTCATACAGTGAGAACCCCTACTCATGATTGCTCTTTTAAAGCCCGGAGCAATAACTGGCTCTGATACCATTCGGGTGGCAGGTACCCCCTAGGTGCCTCTCTTTCTGGTTTTAGAGCTTTTCCCACAATGGCGGCCTACCCACAGCCTAAACAGGGTACTCACAAATCAACCATCTAGAGACAGACAGGGACCTTAAGCCGATAACATCAGCTAAAAACATCTCATCTTCTGATGTGCAGGATCCTCAACAAGAGGCAAGCACAGAGCATACTGAGATAATTACAGACTGCTTATTTATATGAGAGACATGGCAATCGAAGGAAGAGGATGAGATATTTAGCAAGACATGAGAGTTTAAACACACAAGAGAGAATTTTATTTAGATGAGTTTTCAGTCTGAGTTACACAAGTGACGAGCTCTCCTTATATAGGGGAGAGATAAAGTACAGACAAACCTATTACACATTAGACCAACAATCGTGGCAATTCAGTAGTAAAAGTAAAACTGACTCAAACCCGGGCCATCGGCCAAACTAAAACACACAAACTAACAATCAAAGCCTAATAAGGCCAAAAGAGCCTAATAAAGCCAAACAGTTGCCTAATAAAACAAAATAGCATAATGAAAGTAAATTATTTCACAAGATAATATCACGAGCTGGGATCTTGGTCTGAGCTGAGTTAAAGGGCTGAGCCGAGCTGAAATTACGGACTTGAAGATAGATTACAGTTGGCATGATTGTCATCATCTGAGTCTTGGGCTCCACAGATGAAGCAGGGCCAGGCAAAATCAAAGGGTTCTTGAGAATCAATCATGTATGAATTTAGAAAAGGGTTCCAGCTTTGAGTGGGATCTCTAGGGATATCAGGGAGGATGAAAATTTCATCGGTGGAGACATGATTAACATCACAGAGGAAATTGAGCAGTCCGACTTGGAGAATTCTTGGGTACATTTTTAGATAATTGTAAGTGGTGTGCCATTCATAACTGGTGTTGGCAGTCCAGAGGAGTCTTCTGTGAGGATTGTACCTGTAAGGCCTATGGAAGATCCATATACAGCATATTGAGGCAGCTGATTCATAATCAAGCTTTCAAAGGTTATATTGTCCCATGAGCTCGGTGAGTTCATTTTTCCAGTTTGTCAAGGACGTGAACCATTGGAGAAAAACCCTTAACAGAGAGTTTTGTTGAGAAGGATCATGAAGATGACCGTATAAAGCCTGAAGTGGGAAAACAATGGCATGGTGATGTAGAACTGATAAACACCAGAGGAACCAAAGGAGTTAAGGAGAAAAGTAGTAGAAAGGTGGCATTATGAACGGGTCGAGAAATGGTCTGGATAAATTGTTGACGGTGTGGCGACAGTCTTGACCATTGATGCGGGCCAAGTAGACCGGAAGTTGAGCCTTGACGAAGGACTGGATCTGATCTAGAGAAGGTTGATAATCAGGTGGCAAAGTGGCCAAGAGTTCTGGGGGGAAAGAGTAATCATGTATGGCTGGTGAGGATGATGAGGGACCAGCATGAGATGATGAGGGACCAACAGGAGAAGCCATGTAGATAAGAGGATAGTGACCTGTGGGTATAATGAGATGAGTGAGTGGAGGCCTGGAGAGCATATCAGCAATTATATTATGATGGCCTTTCACGTGGCGTACAGTGAAGTCATATCTGGTAAACCAATCTTTGAGTCTCAACAGGAAAGGATTGGAAGGAATCTTATTGCAAAAATCGAGTGCTTTTGGAAAAGATGAGTTGTCCATTTCAACAATAAAGTTCCTTGTCCTGAGGTGAAAATCGAGCTTTTGGATTCCATATTTGACAGTAATAATCTCTTTATAGATAGTGTGATAATGTTGTTGGGAATCTTTGAATTTTCCATTAGCATGACCACAGTAACTTCTTTGACCTTCTCGGTCTTCAATGAGAACGGCTCCCCAGAAAATGTCACTGGCATCAGTCTGGAGGATAAGTTGGCCCGAAGAAGGAATAGTGAGAGCCGAAGGAGACTGAGAGATTTCTTTTAATTTGATAATGGCCTCAGTGTGGGAGGACTTCAGAGAGGAGGACGCTTTTTGAGGAGCGTAGAAAGAACTGAGGTGTAATGACTGACATGAGAAATGAAATCTCTGACATAGTTGACGATACCAAGAAATTGTTGAACTTGATGTACACTGAGATCTGAATCAGGGAAGTCTAATAAACGGACAGCCAAATGAGGACCAGGTCGATATTGGCCATTGGAAATGTGCATTCCAAGAAATTTAATTTCAGATCTTCCAACTATGCTTTTCTTTTTGGAGAGCATGATACCATAGTGATGAACAATGTCATGGAACTGTTGGAGAAGAAGGTTGTAAGAGGTCTCGTCTGGAGAGAATAGGAGAATGTCATCAATATAGATGAGTGCTGAGTGTAAGAGAGGATGAAAAATTCTGGTAACAGCCTTTTGGAAAAAAGATGGAGCAGTTTTCAAACCAAAAGGGAGAACAGTCCATTGGTATTGAGCATTAGGAAGACAGAATGCTGTCTTATATCTTTCATCTGGGTGAATACCAATTTGCCAGAACGCACCTTTGAGATCAAATTTGGAGAAGATCGTAGCTCCTGGAAGCTGAGAGAATAGGACATTTGGCTTGGGAACCGAAAACTTATCATCTATGAGAAAAAGATTGAGTGGCTTGTAATCCATAACTAATCTCTTTTTTCCTCTGAGCAATTCTGAGCGTTTTTCAACGTAAAAAACTTGACACGCCCAAGGAGAAGAGGTATGTTCTATCAGACCTTTACGAAGGAGTTCATTGCACTCTTCATTTGCTAGCTTGAGGTCTGAGGGAGACATGCCTGAGTGGGTAGCCTTGGTAGGATTAGTATCTTCATTAAGCTTGAAGGGAAGCTTGATAAAGAAATCTGGATTTTTCCACAGAGGAGACGGATGAGAGAAAGTAGCATGATTGTCAGCACAAAGTAAGAGCAATTTCTATTGAATTTGTTCAAAAGGGGCTTGGATTGCAGAGAGCAGGAAAATCTTCGGAATATCAGAAAAAGCTTTGAAATTCTTTTTGTACCGAATACCGGAAGGAAGGATCCGGAGGGATTTACATTGGTAAAAAACATCCAGCCGAGGAGGATGTCTTTATCTGGAAAATGAGTGCCGAGGACTTGAACCCAAAGAGTAAAGGATGGGAAAAATTGGATACCAATCTTTTTTCTGGAAATCAGATGAGTGGAAAAAACCTTTCCATCAACAGCTCTAAAATGGTGTTCTTGAGATTTCCAATATTCAGGAGGAAGGACCGTTGGATTCATCATGGTGTTGTGAGAGCCTGTGTCAAAATAGGCAATGGCATCAACAGGTTTGGAATACTTGTCAGGTCGAATCTGAACCGGAGCTTGGGGTCCAAAATGAGAAACGAGGGGAGTAGCTTGATAAGATTCTGGAACAGAGCTGTAGTCAGAGGAGCCAGAGTATTCCGAGTCAGAAACATCTTCCTGAAGAACAAAGGTTGTGGAGGGATCTGTATGATCCTGTTCAGAGAAGATTGATTCAATATCTGCATCGGACGAAACTTCATCAGCAATGTCTCTTAATTGTTGAACTAATCTGGCAGACTTTGCCTTTTTGTTGGGACATTTCTTTGCATAATGTCCGGGTTAGCCGCAAATGTAGCAATGTTGGGATTTATTCCGACCTCGCTTTGCTTTCTTTCTAAAGAACTTGAATCTTTTTGAGCTACCTTTCTTGTTTTTGAAGTGTTTGAAATGATTCTTCTTTTTCGTTCTGTAGGTGCAAGAGGCTAAGGATTTGCACTTGATCTGGAGAGAAGGTTGACGGCATTGGGACTGCAGTTTTTACCTTCTGTGAGCATCTTGGAGAAGAATCTTTGAGTGGCACAGAGTTTATCTAGAGAGCTGAAAGCATATATGTGGAGTTCATCTAAGGATGTGTCATTGAGAGATCGTCCAAAGGTGTCAATTTTCCATTGTATCTCATCTTGGAGGTCATCTGGAAGGGAATTGACATAGACTTGTTTAAGACTATGATCATTAATTCCACCGAGGGTATGATACCGTTGAGACATCCGCTTGTAATGGAACATGATGTCTTTTCTTTTGAGAGAGCAGCAACGCATGTCGAAGAATTCTTGTCTAGCTTGTTTGTAGATGTGATCAGGATCACCAAGGAATTCTCTGACAATATATCCCATGGCTTGTGAGGCTAAGGGCACTCGAACAAATTGGAGTTGTCGATATTCACCAAGAGCCTGGTACCAATCTCTGAGGGAACCAGTGAATTGTGAGACGAATTCTCGTAAAATTGATTCAAGGTTCTGTTCAGACTTTGCCAGTTGGAGGTTAAGCCATGCACTCATCTCAGAAACATGTGTTCTCCATGATCCAGGAGAAGTGTCATCAAGGGTAAACCAAGGACCATTAGTTGGTTTAGCAGGAGGACGACCAGGAACATGTTCTGGAGGTTCTTCGACAAAGGGAGCTGGAGCAGTGGAGGCAGTCTCATCAGGAGACTCATAGGTTCTTGTGGAGGGTTGAGGGTTTGTGCGAGATGCCATAAAGACTTGAGTAAAATCGGCTTGATCATGGGGAGAAGAGGCGGCAGTATCCAGCCAGGATGAATGACAGGAAGTCTGAGATGACTGAGAGGAGACTTCTTCAGAAAAGGATGCCGAATCAGACTTGGATGAGGAAGATGCTTTTGAGGCAAATAGAACTGGGTCATATGAACTGGAAGCAGCTTGCTTATCTTTCTGCTTCGATGGAGATCTCTTCTTATATTTTGCTGGAGGAGAAGAGAGTACAGGATATCTTCGGAACAATTCACCAGTGGATTTGAAATGACTGGAAAAGTCATCAGGTTTGGTCGGGGGTGAATGTGTAGGAGATACAGGGAAAAACAGTGAATGATGAGAATACGGTTTTGGTTTGGAAGAATGTTCTCTGGAATGATCTCTGGTCAGCTGCTCAAGCTGTTCTTTGAGTTGCTTGATTTCTCTTTCTTTGGTATCAAAATCTGGACCAGAATATCCATGAGAAATATATCTGTGAAGATCAGAATGGAGCTTTGCAATTCTTGATTGAAGGTCAGAGGCTAAATCTCTGAAGGTGGCATTAAGGCTCTGGAGATGGTGATCGTGTTGAGAAACATGTCTTGTAACGCAATCAATCTTCTGATCAATAGAGTTGAGAACTCTATTTTGAGCTCTGGCATTGTGGGATTGCCAGTTGAGGACTTGTTCAGCCTGGGAGGGCTACTTGAAGGAACCATCAAGTTGGACTTCAGTAGATTGGACAAAAGGCTTTGAGAAACGAGTCTTTTCTTGATTTGAAGAAGGTTCAAGTGGAGGGAAATCACAATCATAATCTAAGGTCATGTAACAAGGAACCGGTGGAGGTAAGGTAGGAGCTGCATATACAGGTTGTGGAGGTAGAAGACCTTCAGAACGCAAGATCTGTAGAGCTCTATCATAGATGGGTAAAGGTTTCTTTTTGATAGGATGGAGACCTATCCAAGGACTGTCAGGATGGCCTAGTTTATGAGGTTTGTTCCAGGGTTTACAGGAGGTAGGTGAGGTATCCTTGAGACAACGACAACATATACAGTCTGCATCACACATGTTGGGATCAACATCCCAGATGAAGTGTCCACGGATCTTGTCAATGTAGATCGGAGATCCGTCAGCTTCAAAACTGTGGATAGGAATGTCATCTTCAGTTGTGACAGGTTGGATCATGAGGGTCTGAAATATTGGAGGAGTTTCCGAACTGGAAGGGGCTTTAGATCCGGTGAGAGGTGCATAAATGGTTTTGATGGAGCCATTTGCTTGGGCAACATATGTTGTGTCGGTAGCAATGACAGGAGCTTCATCCTGGAAAACCTTTTCATAGTTCGTGAGCCATTCAAGAGGCATGATTTCTGTAAGCTTTTCTCTGGGCAGTTGTTTTGGAATTTGAAGGATAGTAGGGACTTCATCTTCTCTTTCTGCTTTGATGAAGATTGTGTCACCATTATGACCAGGAAGTGGGAGATCAAGAGCATGGTCTTGGAGCCTGTAAGCAAGCTGGTGATGAACAGTAGCCATGTAGGAATTTGCTTGCATGGGCGCACCAAGGATCTGGACTTAGATCTTGAGACATTTGTGGAGGTTCTGATCTTTTAAAGGAATGTTAAAGTTGGGATAATATGTGAGGGAGATGCTTCCAGCATGAAGAGTAGATAGGCAAGTGCTAATCACAGCATGTTCATACTGAGTGTAGATGGTGTTGAGCAAAGCCAGTCTAGCAGTAACAGGTAAGCCTTTTCGGCCGTGTAGGGAGAGGATGATCCGGACAGCACCTATATGGAGATGCGAGTATCCGTCTTTGATCCATTGATCTATCATGTCTTGATCAATAGTGAGTGTGACATATTGTTCACTTGGAGAGGATGGAATCAAACATTTATCTAAGCCTATGGACTAGACATATTCTTTGATGGGAAGTGGTCTGGTATGGACAAGACGAGTTAACCGAGTGGCGAGAGATTTATTTCTCTTGAAGATGTTGTATGGGTTAAGCAAAGGGAAAGTGGTTTCATTTATCTGAGCATAAGTAGGGATATAGGTGTATTCTACTAAATCTTGGATTCTGTTGGACTGGGTTCTTTGGATAGTAGGAGGAGGTAAGGACACAGAAGAAGATAATCTATTAGGAACTAAAGAAGCAGTAGAGGGATTAGTGGTAGTGTTTGCCATATTTGAGAAATCTCTTCCTTCTAAACCAGTCTAACATACTCATAACAGTCTAACTCTTTTCCCGGACTCCAGGGACATTTTATAATATTTGTATTTAAATATTTAGTTTTGTAAATTATTAAAATTGTTTTATATCTACTTTATATTTAACCAAATTTTATAATTTTAATATTATATTTTTTTTAAAAAAAATGAATATAAATTTGAGTACGTGTTAGCAATTGAACCCCAAGATTTATGATTATGTTAGGCAAAACTTTCAAATTGTGTTTTATTGATTTAATACGTATTTATTTAACATATTATTATAAAATTTATTTAGGAAGCACATGCCTTGCATGTGCCTCCAAACCTAGTATTGTTAAAGTGAGGACAGGTTTCCCGAAATTGACTGGTCTCCCCCCCTGAAACGATAATAATGTCCAAACACCCCCTTCTATTAGAATTTCCGTCCAAATAATACATTGACCGTCAGTCTCACGGTCAAATGACCGTTTTATCCTTAATATAACAAGGAAATGACCATTTAACCCTCCAATTAATTTAAACTAAAAATTAAAAACATATTATAAAACAAATAAATATAAAATAAATATTAGTCAATGTATACTCATTGTATACTCATTAATCTCAAAACCATTAAAGATCAAAACTTTAAACAATTTCACGGCTTCCACACTATCAAAAGTAGCTCCAATCCTTTCAATCTAGGAAAAAACATCTGGGTCAGTAATTTCATCAAACACCTTAATAGCATCCAATTTTTTCACCAATTTCATCTTCAATCTTCATCTATTTTCATCTAACCCGGAAACAAGAACACCAACCCATCAAATCTTCATATATATTTTTTTATTTAAATTTTGAATAAAAAAAAGTAACAAAAAATAAAAACAAAAATCCGGTTATCTTCTTTTTTTGTCATTGTGATCATCATGATCATCTCCACCAGACCACCACCATCTCCATCAAAATCTAGCCACCACCGTTAACCAAAATCCAGCCACCACCGTGAACCACAACCCACCCAAAAAATCGAAGAGATACTAAAACACCAAACCCAGCAGATCGATCTCCTCCTAACCGATTCAGTTTTTGTTTTTAAAAACCAAAAAAAATATCTGGATCGATTCATTTCATCTTCTCCATCTAAAAAAATCCCATGAACCAAACCCTCTAAACTCCAAAACAACCAAAACCCTTATACACAACAAAATCACAAACCGAGATACCAAAATTGAATCTTGTAAACAACCCACGAAGTACTCAAGCCTATAAACCAATACCCACCTACAAAATCAACGAAATCTCACAAACCCAGATGCCAAAAAAGAGACGAGAAGAGAAGAAAAAAGAAGAGGGCCGGAATGAAGATCGAAAATGAAGATGAGAGGCAACGAATGAGCTGGGTGTGTTTGGTGGGTTTGATATGGGTGGTGGGTTTATTTTTGTTAACTCGGTTCGAGGCGGCAGCCTCGAGGCCGCCTCGATCGCCTCGACCGCCTCGACTAGGAAATCGCACTGAGGCTGCCACATCACCTAGGGTGGAAGAAATTCCAGCCTCAACCGCTCGAGGCTGCTGCCTCTTGACCGCCTTGAGGCGATGCGGTCGAGGGTGAAGGGGTGCGTTTTATACTTTTGTGTCAATATTTTTATTTTTTTTTAAATCACTTAAAACTGAAACCTATGAAGCACGGGTACCGACCGATTAAAAAAAAAAAAAAAAGGATTTTGAGAAGAAGAAGATGTTTGACCATGGAGGTTGCTAGCGGCCTCTTTGGTGAAAGATGGAGCTTAAAGAGAGATGGAGAGAAAGACGTTGAAATGGGGAACCTTTTTTTTTTTTTTTTTTTTTTTTTTTTTTTTTTTGAAATGGGGAACTTAATCAAGAAGAAAAATAATGGTGTCAGCCAAGGTGATGGTGATGGTGATGGTGATTGGTGAGAGTGGGTGGCGCTGTGGGCATCGAAACCAAAAACTAAATTAAAATATATAAAAAAGAAAAGCAATGACAAGGAAAAAAAAGTACGTGTAATTGTGGAAAAAAAAAAAGACAAGGGGTGGGATCAACTGATCCAGTATATGTTGATGTTCCCAAAAAAAAAATTTAATTTAAAAAAAAAAAATTTGATAAAAAAAAAATTAAAAATTAAAAATTAAAAAAATAAATAAATAAAAGTTGATAAAAGTGAAGTAGTAAATAGAAAGTGGGATCAGCATGTGACCAAACAAATTTAGATATATATATATATATATATACATAAATTCTATTATCAGTTCTAACTGACAAAAGTTCGAACTGACAAAAGTTATATCAATTCCTTGCATGTGGATCATTGGATTTAAATACTTTGACTTGGCTGTATGCACTTGTCAGTCAAAGTATTTAAATCCAATGGCCCACATTCAAGGAACTGATATAACTTTTGTCAGTTCAAACTGATAATAGAAAGACTATATATATATATATATATATATATATATATATATATATATATTCTAAACATATCTGTAAATAGAAAATGGGTTATTTATGTTAGTATTGTTGCTAATGACTTATTTATTAAATATTATGGAATACTTTCTATTTCTTTAATTTTCTTTAATTTTTTTTAATTTTTTTAATTTTTTTCCATTTTCCGATTGAGGCTGCCGCCTCGCCTCGCCTTCCGAGTTTTAAAACATTGCCACCACCATTACCATTCAATGGATTTTTTGCGATTTGAGTTGGGTGATTTGCGATTTGAGTTTTGCGATTCAATGGGTTTTGTTCATTTCTGGTTTTGATTCATTGGGTGAGTGAGATGTTCATTTATGGGTTTGGATTCGCGTGAGGTTTTAGAGAGAAAATGTAGGTGGATTCGAGAGAGAGAAAGATAGATCGCAGAGAGAGAGAGAGAGAGAGAGAGAGAGAGAGAGAGAGAGAGAGAGAATTCGTTTAGGGTTCTGGAATTCCGAGTATTGTGTGTGGTGGTGGTGATGGTGATGATGGTGTTTGAGTGTGTGTGTGTGGTTGGTGATGGTGATAAACCGATGAAGGTTTGTGATGGTGATGGTTGGTGATAAGTACTGGCAATGGCGTCTAGGGGTTTTGAAAATATTTTTTAAAGAAATGAAAGATGGTGGTCGTGGATTTTTGGAGAAGAAGAAGTAGAATTGAAGATGATGGGTGAAGGAGTGACCTGGCAACATCTCCTCCACTTATTTGATTTTTTATTTAATATACTATTTATTATAAATATCAATTTACATTTTTAACCTTCAACCCTAATTATTCTGACTGTCCCCACTGGTGAGATTACGGAAATGCCCTCCTTCGTTAACGGTCAACTCTGATTTTAGACAGAATGCCTAACAGAAGGGGGCCTTTGAACAATATATCTATTTCAGGGGTTTAACGGCTAATATCGAGAAACCCTGTCCTCACCTTTCTAATATGGTAAACAGTAGGGGCGTTAACAAGAGAGGTTTTAGTACACCATCTGTCAGATTACCAAGGAAGACCAGAACCATGCTACAAGAAGGACAGTATGTGCCAGCATTCAAATACAAGGAAGGTTGACCTCTCCAACCATTTACAACGTCATTAATGGAGATAGGTCAACCCTATTAATGGAGATGATCAACCATATTAATGAAGATAGTCAACTTTTAATGGCCATCACAACGCTGTTAATGAAATAATATTCAACTCAATCAATGCCAAATCAGTGTTCCTATAATTGTGAATTGATTGACTAAATTGATGGAGTGGGCAACAAGAATTAGAACCTATAAATATGACAAAGCTCTCTATTGAAAAGGGGCTGGGGCTGCTTCTTCTTCTTTTCTACTAATTTCATAAAAGGGCCTACGCCCGCCTATTATTGTAAGCTCGTTGTATTATTTTCCTACTTGTGTAAGCTCCCTGGAGCACGTCTTATTGATAAATATATAAAGGATCTCTCTCCACTGGATACTACCTAGGGTTTTTCAGCATATGATCATACGTGATGTTTTTTCCCCCTAGGCTAGTCCACCTTCTACCAAAAGAATTGTCATTCTCCCTTCTATTTCTTTTATTATGCATGTACGTGAGTTGGATTCCGACCTCGCTGGTCTATGACTTTTTCTCCTACCTATTGCATCCTACTCCGGATATTTCACTCGTACAAAACCATGGTACCTAGAGGTACCTACCCTGCTGCAGCCTACCAGGTAGCAGTTTGAGGGTGTTAATTGAAATTCCTCACCCAGAGCGAATTTTCGGTTAACACAATCCTTCAACCCTAGTTGCCACGCGGCAACGCCCCTTCGGTTTCTTGTTTACCCAAGTAACCACCCAATTCAAATTCAAAAACTTTATCTCGATAAATGTACTTGCATTAAATGCATCTGACGTCAACTTAGAAAATAGAAGTATAACCGTCACATCGATTTGACTTCCACAATCAAAACTAGATCTTTGTCGAACGATCGATCCTCTTTAAAAACTCAGCTTCGACGAATCAACGAGAGCTTCCAATCATAGCATCCGAAAATTGACGAGTCGACTCGACGACAAATGCGATCGACTAAACCAATGGTCGACTCAACGAAAATCACTCTCTAACTCAATTAAACTCTTCTTTAGCAGTGGGGAACAAACTGTGGTAGTCAAAAATGGCCCATTGGCCAAATGTGTTAAAGCTCAGACTTTGCAATACAAGATCCTACACAAGCCCACTGAGTTGGGTCAACCCAACATACATGTTAGTGCCAGCACATCATGGTGTTTGAATGGCCAAGTCAAGGTCAGTTAAGCTTGGTGTATAACTGGAAGAGAAAATCTCTCCCAAAATCACGCCTGCTTCCACGAGTATCTCTCACATGATTACACATGATCAGTGGACGTTGGAGCTACTCCTTCTATTATAAATAAGAAGGCTCATTCACTGGAAAGCTCTCTGAAATCTCTGATAGAAAAGCTTACTAAGGCGTACTGAAATTCTACCAAATTGGTATCCCAGAAACCAGAACTTGGCCGGATTCAAGATCACGATCATTTGAAAATACTGCTCAACCCAAGCACACCTAAGGTTAAATAATTTAAACCCATCTTCTTCATTTTTTATGTATTGTTTTTCGTTCTAATTTTACTTGCATGTTCAACAAAACATTCGACCACGGTCGATAGACATAATCTTGTTGGTTCAAACAAGAAGACGACATTACTCAACTAATGGTTCAACTGAGTTGCCTTGGGCCCCAGTATAACCCGACCCACTGACGTACCACGTAGTTCGACCACCTACATATATTAAGACATATGGAACGATGTTGGATTAATCTCAAAATTTCTAAGTCACTTAGAAATATTTGTCTTTAATAACCTCATACATTTACAATGTACATGAAATCTTTCATTCCCGGTCACATAATTGATTAGACAAAGAGTCTTCTAATTGAAGGCATTTTAATTTAGCTCTCATTGAAGATAAATTCCACTGAATTCTTAACACTTGATTTAAAAATATATATTTTCCAAACTCAAAAGATAGTTGAAAAATATCTTTCCTTCTTAAAAAAAAAACTTTCTTTTATTATTTTAAATAAAAGAAGTGAGAAATATATTTTCTGAAGAAAAAACAATTTTATTTAACAAAAAATTATTTGAGGAAAAGGATGAGCAGACGGATTCTGGAAACTCAATTGAGTTATGTGATGCAATCACACGTGATCTATGCACTGCATGGTGCGTGTACAAATGAATTCAATACTTGCTGGTGAAAAGGATGAGCAGACGGATTCTGGAAACTCAATTGAGTTATGTGATGCAATCACACGTGATCTATGCACTGCATGGTGCGTGTACAAATGAACTCAATACTTGCTGGTGGTGCGTGCCATGTGCCATGAATGCACTGGTTGGTGTGGGCCATGCGAATGACATTTACTGACACATACGTGCCTTGCTCCAACAATGCATTGTTCTGCCCGTGTAATCACGCTGGAAGAAACCAGTTTACTTTGAGATCAGTCGCAGCAAGTGGCGCGTGCTAAACACGTTAAGTCTTTCAATCATTTGCCGATGATTGACACATCATTTTCCGAATCCGATCGTTGTTTTAAATTTTATATGCCCTCGGTTAGGATGTTGAGATTGGAGGTGAACGACACTCGCCGTTCTAAGGCGCTTGTGTATCGTTCATCATGTTCATCATCCAAAACTCAAACCCAGAAACTTTTCAAGGTTTCGATCTCCACAGAAAAACTCAAAAACGTTTTTCTCTCTCTACACTGATCGGAATTAAGCATATGACCTATCGTTGGAAAGATCTCGGAAAACCCTTTCAAACTGTACCATGATCGCAGAAAATTAAAAAAAAAAAGGGGGGACAGTGAGTTTTTAACCGATTACTGTTATGGGTTTTCACATTAAGATTTTCGAAAAAATCTTTCATATATGCTTTTGAATCATTATAAAAACTTCCAGAATAAATTATTGCACATATAAGCACCCGTACATTCCAGAAAATAAATTCAAAACATGTGTGTGGTGATATGCCAATTTTGTGTTCATTTATCTACCAAAAATAAAAATAAATAAACAACCTAACATGGCATTCTATCAAAATACAAACCCAAACAGGTTTTGATAGCAATGTTGATTATTATTACGATTAATAATAAATATATAATCAAAAAATTATATAGCATTCAGATTAATACTTTTCACCGTTGGAAATCCGAATCATGCGGCGGAAGAGGGATCGTGAGTGGGTTGTATCATTGGTCGAAGAACGATCACAGATTCCGATCATGGATTCCAGAAAGTTCACTCAACTCACCGTGCAATTTGCTGTCATCGGAAAATACCTATAATACGCTCCGATAAACTCAGATGAGATTGTTTAAATCAGTAAGATCGAGCATCTCCAATGGTATAAGTAAATTTGGATCCTCAAAAGTTGTCACCTCAGCATTTGATGATTGTTTTCAGGGATTACTAAATTTGATGATTGTATAGTCCACAATGGTACACTTGTAAGTATACCACAATGGTATATTAGTTTTTTTGCTAAAAAAGTTTTAAAAAAAAAAATTATAAAAGACAAGAGAAGGTATATGATATGGGTATTGATCCATTTGTAATGCAGAGACGAATTTTACTTGATTGCAACAGTTAATTTGGGTTAAGTTTGTATTTGATGATTGAAAGTCAATCTTCAAATTTGATTATTGGGGAGGCAATTTGATTATTGATAACTGCTACTGCTAAATTTTAGTGACTCCATTGGACAGTGTTTTTTTGGATAAATAATCAAATTTTGATTACTCTCCTACTTTTAAGGATACCATTAGAGATGCTCTAACACACTATGCTATTTATAGGGTCTAGAATCCTATCTGAATGGATTCTTATATTCAAATTTAAATGTAATTTAAATTTAATATCTTATTTATCCATTTAACCTTTTTATCTGATCAGTTTCCATTTAACCAAATTATCATTATCTCTGATAATTTAAATTCAAACTATCAGGTGGTTTAATCCATATCAGTAATTTTCAATTAATTAACTGATATAACCACTTGAGTGTATTTTTCCAACAATTTGGAAAACCAGATCGTGGAACTACCTGGGGACTCCACTAAAGTCGGAGACCACCTCCATTGTTTTTTATTTCATAAAAATAATTTAATATTTTTTTATTTTATATATTAATTTATCAATTTTCTTTTTAAAAAATAGGGTATTAAAGTAATGGGTTAATTGCACTAACTTAACCTAACTTTATTAGATCTAGCAAGATTTCAAAAAGATGACCTAAATTAATATAAACACCCATTACCATCAAGTCAATCCGTTAACTTTAACGGTTGACTAACCTTGACCAATGAAAAACCAAATATATCACTGACACATCATCCCAAATATAAAATATTTTTTTATTAAAAATGATAAATAAAAAAATTAATAAAAAGGATAATATATCGGCCGCCTACGAAAACATCCTCAATTCACGGAGGAGCCTCCTCTGCGAATTGCAGGAGGTCCAGGAGGTCGATCTCCAAGATTGGTAAAGATCTTTTGCGGTAAGTAGGAGATCGTCAAAGATCTATTGTTTCATACTCCATCACCGGTAGATTATCTTGTTTTTTATTTTTAAATATTTGATATTTCAATTTTAATTAAAAAATATTTTATTTTTGAGATGATATGGCAAGGGTATATTTGGCTTTCCAATGTCAAAGTTAGTCAACCGTTAAAGTTAACGGATTGACTTGATGATAAAGGGTGTTTGTGTTAATTTATAGCACCTTTTTAAAATCTTGCTAGAACCACTAAAGTAAGGGTAAGTTAGTGCGGTTAACCCTAAAGTAATTTTATGATTTAAGTCAAGGTCGAATGTCTAAATTAACGGTCAACAAGGACCAATTTAGTATATATTTTTTAAGTTAACGACCCATTTTATATTTAGAAAAAAGTTAGTGACCAATTTGGTTACTTTTGTAAATGTCGTAAATCACTCGAAATTAAAAATAATAATAATTATTATTATTATTATTATTATTATTATAAATTTGATAGTTGAAAAGAGGAGATATGGCTGGAATCACTATTTTATTTTATTGATATTGGTGTTGAGGACTTACCATCGAATATACTCAATATTCTTGCTATTGTGAAATACATTACAACAATTTTTTATATTAATATTGTTAGGTGTTTTTCTCCCATATCGGCTAAAGTTGAGACTAATGTGTTTTATAAATAAGCAAAAATTAACTTTTAATCCCACGAGTCGTTTTAAAAATAAAATCGTAAAGCTTAATGTGTTAAGGTGTACTAAACCTCACGGGCGACACCCTTGCACATATATTCTTCTTCCTTGTGTAAAAATAAATAGTATTAATGTGTCTGATTGAAACCGGTTGACATGCAATTGCCATGTGGTCCATCTAATTTTTGTTTTTTTATATTCAAATTCATAATAGTTTCAATTCAATTCACTTTCATTAAAAAAGACACAGAAGTTCAACGAATTTCCAAGTTTGTGGGCGGTGGTCCAAATCAAACCTCTTATCCTGATCACGTGAACCAGGATTGATTGCTTTAAAAAATTCACGGGCTGATTGATCTTTGTTTTGGTTAGGCAAAAACCAAGATCGAACAGATCGGTCAGCTCACTTATGGCATCTTTATTTACTTTTTTAAGATCTGACATTGATGGTAGGAGAGGTTCTATTGAGATCAAACGGTTGGAATTGTTATTATGTGATATACAACTTTTCAATGATCAAAACACACGAAAGAAAGAAATAACAAAGAAGGACATTAGATTTTATATGTATCGGGTGCACCGGTACTTGGGTTCAAATTGTTGTTTACAATGATGAAACAAAAAAAAACTCCCTATTTCGACTCTTTATATTTATTTTTCTCTCACTCGAATGGTAAGAATACAAAAGTTTAAGTAATTAAATTTTAGGGTATAACTATCACTCATCGTTAAAACAAGAAATTAAAATAGGGGGAGTTTTGTAAAACGCGTATACTCGAATACGCGGAGTGGGAGGTGGGTATATACATAAGAGCATCTTTAATGGTACACTAAAATAGAGTATAAATTCCAAATTAGAGTACCATGAGCTCCAATGGTACTATATTTTTCTATCTCCAAGAAAACAATTTAGAGTTTCATTGTACTCTAAATTTAGAGAATCAAATTTGAAACTCTAAATCCACTTTTTAACATTATTTATTCCATTTTTACCCTATATCCATATTTACCTTTTAATTCAATTCAATTATTATATAATAAGTTTTAATTTATAACTTTTATCATCATAAAAATCATACCATTAAAAATGTCACATTTAGATCTTTAAAATGAGACTAATAATTAATATTGAATAATAATTTTTATTTATCAAAATTTACTTATTCTTACCATACTTTATATTACTTACATATTAATTATTATAAATTAGCAATAAAATAAATACATTAAAACTTACAAATGAAAATTACAATAACATAAACATATTAAAATAAGGACATCAAAAAGAAAATAAATTAAAAAAAACATAAATAATAGCAACATAAAATATTAATATTTCAAAAGGTCGTCGAAATAACTTTTATATCCACCTAAAAATGATCCACATTGTATTTGGGAATTGTAAGTATTTTTTTTTTTTCAATAATTTCAATCTTTTTTTTTTTTTTGAAAGAATCCACGTTCATCGGGATTTTTGTAGGAGAATATAAATGTTACATTTTTGCTAAAAGTAAACAAAAATTAAAAATGTTATTAAAATAATATTCGTTAAAATTTAGTTGAAAAATAAAATTATATAAAAATAATTTAGTGAAGAAGGTAAAAATTAATAATAAAAATATAAATTATTTAAAGATAGAAATAGAAATAGAGATATAGATATAGATGAATAGAGAGCATGGTTGGAGTGAAAATAATAATAAAAAAAAAATTAAAAAAAATTAAAAAATTAAAAAAAAAAATACTATAGATAGAATCTAGAGAGAATATTTCATTTTGGAACTTTTTTATAGTGAGAGATAGACTTAGAGTTGGGGTTGGATTATGACTTCAGAAACTCATAGTTTGAAAACAAAGCCGTAGTTAAGGGGGAGACAACATAATTGGATACACGTAGCAGGTGGGATTGGGTCACACTGAGCACAGACCCCAAGAGTTAGGTTATTTTCTACTAAATTTAATTTTGAAGTCAAAGTTTGGTACCATACATCACTCCACCAGGCTAGGGCAGTCAAAGTATGGTTTCTCCTTCCTCTCTTTTAACTTTTTTCAAATCTTTTTCCAATCGTTTCATGGGGTTTTGAAATTTGTAATAATAAAATGTTAATTTGTTTATTAATTTAATTAGAAGGTTTTACTATGGTTGACATTAGATTGCAAAAAAATCAACATTAAATTTAAATAAAAGGGGCAATTACCAATTTAGTCGTGGACGGTTTTTTAAATTCCAAGTTGTTTGTAACTTTTACAAAAATGACAAAATTAGTCCTTACATTTTTCACAAGTGCCAAATTAGTCCCTCTAACTAAGTTCGGTCAGTCAACTTTAACTGTGTAGAGGTAAAATTGTACTTTACTCCTAAATAATATAATAATGACACATGTACAGTTTTTTTTTAACACATGTATATATATATATATTACTTGTGGATTTTGGTTTTTAATGATTTTTGATACAGTGTTTGTATAATATTAATAAAAAAATAATTATATAAAAATGGTAAAAGATTAAACTGAGAATGAATGGTAATTTTGTTTATAAAATAAGGAATTAATTGACATTGTCTTATTAAAATATTTTTAGATTTTTTTAGAAAATTTTAATTAAAAAGGGTACAAATGACGTTTCATTAATAATATTTTTAGATTTTGTTATAATTATAATGGTGAATTTAATGCACAAAATATAAAACAACTTTGTTCTAATATGACAAATATAACAAATATAAAACAACAATATTTCATATAGTGGAGCTTTTAACAAAAAAAAGCTTTTGGTTGTATAAATTACAAAAAAAATTGTTGACAATATATTTATAATGAAAGAGTTGTATGGTGGAATGTTTAAAATTTATAAAGGGTAGTTAAGACAATTTATATATTAAAAAAGTTGTTTTGAGTTTTGCCAAATAATCAAAAAAAAATTCAAAACAGCTTCTAACATTAAGAAAACGCTTTTGATCTTTACAAAAGCCATATCAAACGCACATAAAGCCTAATAGAAAATAATGTGGAAGCGATAAATTTATGTCCAAGTGATTAGCACCCTTTAAAATTAGAAGCAATTACTGGAAACCTACCCGAGGTTTGCCAATTAACACTCAAAAACAATTTTATCAATAATTGACACTCACCTCCTCTACTGATAGGGTTTGACCTACTTTGACTATTAACTTTGATATTTCAAAGGGTAATATCGTCTTTTAACATTTATTTTTATTTTAATAAAATCAAAAATTACAAAAAAAAAAAAAAAAAAGACAAATAAAATAATAATTTTAAAAAAAAATTTATAAAACAATTGATCTCCACCGTCCATTTAAAAAGATGGACGGTGGAGATCTTTTAATTTAAAAAACTTAACCCTTATTCAATCAAACTTGAATAACTTGAGGCAGCGGAGGACTTTGGTGCCGTTGCGGTGGCTATACTTGAGGACCTCGAGGATGAAAGACTCGGGGAAGGCGGAGGTTGAGGTGGCAAAGGGCAGTGTCGGCAGCTTTCCTGGTGTCAGTGCAAAGACTTCTCCATCTGCATAGAGATCCATGTCCATTGGATCTTCCTAAACCCATTTTGCATATTGCAATTCTCTTCTGCTTCAACTACGACAATTGATAGATGGACTAGATCTCTACCTCTTTTTGTCTATTTATAATTTTTTTATTTTTCTTAAATTAGTTTTTATGTATTTATAAGTTTCAGAGGTAGTTTCATCATTTTAGCTTTTAAAAAAGTCAACGGTTAAATATAACGGTCAACTCTAACGATAGGGGGGTGAGTGACAATTATTGATAAAATTGTTTTTAAGTGTCAATTGCTAAACCTTATATAGTTTTCCAGTAATTACTTCTTAAAATTAAGTTAACACTTTATAATTATTTGCCTAACTTAGTTCAGTCCCCTGACTGAGCATGCTTTATTCAATGGTGGATAAAGTATGGTCTAATGCAATAAACCACCAAGAAGGCAAGAAGTTTCTCTATGCACCCCAATACCCCATTTCTTCAAATCCACCACTTTCAATTATAGAATGCAGCTTCCTCCCAAGTCCTATCCTATCCTAATTCCTACCCATCCTATTATTATTATTATTATTAGGGTTAATATTAACCTTCCTTGACCTTTCAACTATTGTTTGATGGGTAGAGAAAGATGTGTTTATTCAAAAACCTACCCTAGATTGTAACATCGTCAAGACTCTGACAGGTTGACGAGAAGTTTAAGAAGGTTGACGAGAAGTTTAAGAAGTTTCTCTATGCACCCCAATACCCCATTTCTTCAAATCCACCTCTTTCAATTATAGAATGCAGCTTCCTCCCAAGTCCTATCCTATCCTAATTCCTACCCATCCTATGATTATTATTATTATTAGGGTTAATATTAACCTTCCTTGACCTTTCAACTATTGTTTGATGGGTAGAGAAAGATGTGTTTATTCAAAAACCTACCCTAGATTGTAACATCGTCAAGACTCTGACAGGTTGACTTTGGTTTGACCTATAAAAAAGACTATTATGCCCTTTAAGCTATTCTTTAATATATATATATATATATATATATATATATATATATATTAAGAAATTTAAAAAAAAAAAAACTTAAATTTATAAAAGTGTATTAATTTTTTTTTTATAAATAAAAGTCAGAAATAAAAAAAAAAATAGAGTCAGAAATTGAAAAAAACAAAAAACAAAAAACAAAGAACAAAAAATAAAATCGGGAAATCCAAACCCAGATTCATCACATTAGGGAGAGGAAGAGAACGGTGAGAGAGAAGGGAAAGTGAAAATGTGAGTTTTTTTTTTTTTTACTTTTTATATCAATTATGAAACTTACAAGTTTGTCCTTACCACCCTAATTGAATATATTGATGGTTGTACTAATTTACCCTTACTTTATTGAACCTAGCAAGATTTCAAAAAGATGCACAAATTTAACAAAAACGCCCATTGCCATCAAGTCAATCTGTTAACTTTAACGATTGACTAACCTTGACCCATGGAAAACAAATATACTCGTAACATATCATCTCAAACATAAAATATTTTTTAATTAAAAAGTGAAAAAAAAAAAAAAAAAAAAACCCAAGATAATTAGTTCTCATAAACATCCTTGGTTCGAGGAGGAGTCTACTCTAATTAAAAAATATTTTATATTTGGTATAATATGATAAGGGTATATTTGGTTTTCTATGGGTCAATGTTAGTCAACCATTAAAGTTAACTGATTGACTTGATGGCAAAGGGTTTTTGTGTTAATTTATGGTATCTTTTTAAAATCTTATTAGATTTAATAAACTAAAGATAAGTTAGTGCAATTAACCCTACATCCAATAATATTTGAAAGTTCATGAGAGGTTTTTAAAATTAGTCTTTATTACTATTTTGAAATTTGATATTTGACAAGCCAATGGTCTGAACTGTGAAACAAAATATGGTGCCAAGAAAAAAAAAAAAAAATGGAGTTGTCTGAAACACTGCTCACTGATATACTAATTATTTAAGAATCGTGTTAACATGTGTATTAAGTTGAAGGACACGTGTTAAGGATTCAAAACTTAAATAAATAATTTATATTTATTCATTTAATATAGGGTTAATTGCACAAACATTCCCTCTATTTATCTAATAAAGCAAATTTTCAAACAAATGCCCTATTCAAACACAAACATCCAAATTGGAATGTGTTTGGGGTATAGAAAGTCAATAGTGCCCTTAGGTAAAAGGGAGAGGTTATTTTGGTGGGTAAATTTCACAAACAACCCTGAATTTAGGTGTAATTGTATAAATATTCATTTTTTTTTCTAATAATTACATAAATATACCCTATCGTCAATTGACTTTTGTTAACTTTAACCTTTAACCACATTTGTATCCTGAAATAACTAAACTACCCTTGAAAACTTATTTATCTTTTCTTTTATTATTTAAATATATTAAAAATTATTTACTTAAAAAATTGAAAAAATGGGTACAATTTTTTTTTTTAGACAAGAGTGAGACCCTTCATCATCGTATTCAAGTTATTAAAATTTGTGATGCTTTTTCAGCGATCTTTTGTGATGTTTTTTCCCTTTATGTCCCAAGTTTAGATATAAAATTTAAAACTAATGAGAGAGAACCTAAGGTAGTTAAAGCTGATAGGTAGTTAAGTTCCTAAACATTTTTGTCAACTCAATGGTAAAAGCTAAGATATTTAATTAGAGAGCTTCTTTTGACAATCCAATTTTTTTTTTTTTTTACACTTCTTTTCTAAAAACTCTTCATTCTCAAAATTTAAATTTAAAAAAAATCCTAAAGATACTTCATTTTGTTACAAAATTGTCCTTTTTATCTTTTTTGAATTAAATTATTAAAAAAAAGAAATTATCTCTCCTAAATTATTAGATTAATTATTACATATTAAATACTCTCTCCTAAATTTTTAATTACCATATTAAACTTTCTCTCTTTCAATACATATCTCCAATTTTCTATCTCCATTCTTTCTCAAACAAGGCTAACAATTACGAAAAAAAAAAAAAAAAAAAAACTTACTATTATGCTTGATTTTTAGGAACCATATGTATGTATAAAAAAATCGAAATATGAAAATGTTTTTTGTTACTTTTGTAGATATGTGATTGTCTAGAGAACTTTAATTCTTTTATTTAGTCTTAGAAATTTCGAGTTTAATCGAATCTAGTTGAAACAATTCAAGCTTTCATATATATATATATATATATATATATATATTACTGTTAGTAAAAAACTAAAATATTCATAAGTTTTTTTTTTTTTTTTTTAACTATTAATAAGAGATTGATCGAGAAAGTACGGAAATAAGATTTTTTTTTTTTTTTTAAATTTGAAAAATTGAGAGAGATTAATTAGGAGAGAGTGTTTAATATGGTAATAACATATTTAAGAGAGATAGTTTAATATGTAATATTTGATCTAATGATTTATGAGAGAGATTTTTTTTTTTTAAAATAATTTAATTAGTTTGGAGTGTCTTTAATTTTATTTTATTTTTGTCTTGTTTAGTAATTTTAATTTAGGTTAAAATTGTCATTAATAAAAAAATTTAAATTGGAGTGTAAATAGATAATTTGTGGATTATAAGGAGAAGCTCTCATTTAATAACTTATTGAGAATGGCTAAAATTGATTATTTTCATAAATTTAAGACATAAAGTAGGCAATTATCTCCTTATTATGCTAGTAACATCGGCAATGACCAATTAAATTTTGAAATGGTGCCAAATTTTAATGTTGTTGTTATTATTATTATTATTATTATTATAAATTTGATAGTTCAAAAGAGGAGATATGGCTGGAATCACTATTTTATTGAAGTTGGTGTCGAGGACCATTGAATATACTGAGGGCTCGTTTGGTACACCGTCTTGGATTGTATTGGATTGCATTAAATTGTAATGTATTGTGTTGCACTGCACTGTATTATCATTAATACAAACCTGTGTTTGGCGATGTATTATATTATATCGTATTAAGTTATTTCTATAACTTTTATTGAAAATTTTTTATATTAAAAATATAATATTTTAAAAAAATAGTTAATAATTAATTTTAAATATCCTTACCATAAATAAATCAATAAATATTTTTATATAAAAAATCAATAAATATTTAGTTTAATTGATTTTTTTAATAAATAATATTTTTATATATAAAATAAATATTTCCTATATAATTTTGAAATTATAAAAAAAATATTAACAACATAACACATATTTCAACAATATTCCATATTTGTTGGGAAAAAAAAGTGTTTTTTTTAATACATTTCAACATAATACCACAAAATATAATGCATTAGTTAATACGGTGTTTGCTGTATTAGACAATTAAAATGTACTAAAATAATACAATACAGTGTTTGGTGCAAACATTGTATTGTATTATTTTAGTACATTTTAATTGTCTAATACAATACAATGCGGTGAAACAAACGGGACTTCAATGTTCTTGTTATTGTGAAATACATTACAACAATTTTTTATATTAATAATGTTAGGTGTTTTTCTTCCATATCGGTTAAATTTGAGACTAATGCGTTTTTATAAATAAGCAAAAGCTTGCTTTTAATCCCTCGAGTCATTTTAAAAATAAAATCATAAAGTTAATGTGCTAAAGTGTACTAAACCTCACGGGACATCCTCATACATACCTTGTGCAAAATTTATCAACAAATATTCTTTTGTGTAAAAATAAATTAGCAGATGTTTAGTTAATTGTATTTTTAAAACTACTATATAGTTCAAAAGCAGTATATATATATTTAGTAATTTTATTGCAAAAATACTGAAATTAGTTACAATGACTAAAATATACATGATTTTAGGACCCTATTTCATTTTTTTTTCATTAATTATATATATTAAATCAATATTTAAGTAGAATATTTAAATTAGGAAAAAAAAAATCAAATATTTTTAAAAGATTTTATAAATCAAATCAATATTTAAATATAATATTTAATTTTGAGATGAAATAAGGTATATAAATTATTTTTAACTTTATTTCACAAAGATAATAATGATATTTTAAAATATTAATTAAATGCTGAAATAGATTATTCCATAATCACTTTTAAAAAGTAATCATCCACCTACTTCTCAAAATCACTATCAAAACTTGCTAGATTATCAATTAATCACTTTTGAAAGTTTTACCAAACATCATTTTATGTCAAAATTATAAAACAATCTGATTTTAACTTTTCAAAAGCAATACCAAACTGGCTCTTAATTACTTTTTCATAATTGGAAAAAAATGTGGCATTCGACTATATCTCATGTTATAATAATAAGATCTAGATAAATATAATTTAAATACCCACGTTAGATACAACAAAAATCTAGTTAAGAATCTTTCAAAATATATATATATATACACGGTTCTTTTGTTGTCAGTGCATACTGATATAACTTATATCAATGCATTGCATGTGGACCACTGCTTATGGAGAAGCTTTGATAGGTACATACACTTTGAGTTAAATTATATAAATCTAATGGTCAACATCTAACTAGACCTGGCACGGTTCCGGTTGGAACCGCCGGAACCGGAATCGGAATCGGAACCGAAACCGGAACCGGAAAAATCGGAACCTGAACCGGAGGAGCCAGTTCCGGTTCCGGTTCCGGTTCCGGTTCTATGATTTGGTCGAACCGGATTGGAACCGGCGGTTCACACAATTTTTTTTTTTTTAAATACCACCCGCCACCCCCCCCCCCCCCCCCTCATTTTTCCTCACACCAATTTCTTCTCAATTCTCTAATTCTAATTTCTCTCCAACACTCTCCAAGTCTCCAAGTTTCCAAGATTTTTAATATTTATTTCATTTTGTAATTGTTTTGAAGACGGTATTCAGTTTTGGTAAACAATGAGTATTGAACGGAATAGAGAACACAAAGTGTCAAACTCTTAGTAGAAAAATTGCCGTTGACAACGATAGAATAGAAAAAATTTGCCCCAAAAAAAAAAATTTGCGGTAAAAAAATTTGTATATATGCCTTAGACTTTGAAAGGCCATAACTTTGTGCTCGGATGTCCGAATTGGGTGATTTTTTTTTTTGAAATCGCATAGCCAGGGGGCTTGTGGCCACTTTTCAAGCCCCAAAAACCCCTTTTTCATAAAAAAAAAGTGTTTTTAAGTGTCGTGTCCATTTCGAACCTCGTTTAAACCTAGTAAGAAACCTTTTCCTCTCGATCCGACACCATAGCCATGCCCGTCTTGGTCCGGAGAATTACTTTAAAGTCAGGCCTCATGTAAATGGACACGTCTTAAAATAAATCTTTATACTACTTATAGTTTTTGTTTCAATTATTATATTAGAATTGAATGTGGTATCATTGGTTAGGGTGTTATCATTTTTCTTTTGCAACCATGGTTCAAGCATCCATAAGAACCCATAAATTGTCATTTGTAATTTTATTTTATAATTTAATTTAATTTTTTAATTTTTCATTTATATATTTTATTTTATTAGAGAAGTCTTTTTTTGTTTGTAAAAAAAAAAAAAAAAAAAAAAAAAAGGTTTAAAACCGCCGGTTCCAATGGAACCGGAACCGGCATATAGCGGTTCCGGTTCCGGTTCCATCAAACCGTGGAACCGGAACCGTGTCACCTCTACATCTAACGTACTAATGAAGTTATATAAATGCGCACTAACTTGAACATTTCTGTATATATATATATATATATAAACGATATTAAATATTAACGTGTCTGATTGAAACCAGGTGACTTGTAATTGCCATGTGGTCCAGCAAAATTTTGTTTTTGTTTTTGTTTTTTATATTCAAATTCATAATAAAGAAAGAAAGAATGTTGTTTCAATTCAAATTCTATAATTATGTAGACTTTCATTAAAAAAAAAAAAAAAAAAGAGACAGAAATTCAACGAATTTCCAAGTTTGTTGGCGGTGGTCCAAATCAAACCTCTTCTCGTGATCACGTGAACCAGGATTGTCTGCTTTCAAAATTTCACCGGCTGATCTTTGTTTTGGTTAAGCAAAAACAACATTCTATTTATTTTTTCATCGTTCAGCTCACTTATGGCATCTTTATTTTTATTTTTTTAAGACCTGACATTGATGGTAAGAGAGGTTTATGTAAATCTATTGAGATCAAACGGTTGTAATTGTTATTATTGGATATACAACTTCACAATAATCAAAACACACAAAAGAAAGAAAATAATAAAGAGGGACATTTATATGTACCGGGTGCACCGGTACTCAAATTCAAATTATTGTTTACAATTTTTTTTTGAATATACAACAACTGCAGAGACCGGCGAGATTGGACTCTACTAGAGTAGCCCAGATTGCAGCTCCCACAAGTGGGGAGAGAGCACCCACAATTGGTGGGACAACATCCACACTTGGGATTAATGGCCAAGGGGGATAAATAATATATATATATACATGTACACACCGGGCGTTGAACCATGGTGGTGGAGGCTCCTAAGGGAGGGTCCAACCACATTGACAAGAGGCTCAAGTCAAATTGTTGTTTACATGATTAAACAAAACACTCTCTATTTTAGCCTCTTTATATTTATTTTTCTCTCATTTGAACGGTAAGAATACAAAAGTTTAAGTAATGAAATTTTAGGGTATAATTGTCACTCCTCGTTAAAACAAGAAATTAAAATAGCGGGAGTTTTATAAAATACATATACTCGAATACGCGGAGTGGGAGGTGGATATATGCATAAGAGCATCTTCAATAATACTCTACAAATTATACCATTGAAACTCTAAATCCATGGTACTCTTAACAAGTATTATTAAAAAAAAAATCCAACTATTATATAATAAGTTTTTATTTATAACTTTTATCATCACAAAAATTATATCATTAAAAATGTCTCATCTAGATTTTTAAAATAAAACTAATGTTGAATATTGAATAATATATTTTTTTATTTAATAATTTTTTATTTATCAAAATTTACTTATTCTTTCCATACTTTATATTATTTGCATATTCATTGTTATAAGTTAGCAATAGAATAAATACATTAAAACTTCCAAATGAAAATTACAATAACATAAGCATATTAAAATAAGGATAGCAAAAAGAAAACAAATAATAATGAATAAATAAATAAACATAAATAATAGCAACATAACATATTAATATTTCGGAAGGTCGTCCAAATGACTTTCATATCTACCTAAAAATGATCCATCTTGTATTTGGGAATTGCGAGTGTTTTTTTTTTCAATAATTTCCATTTTTTTTTCAAAAGAATTTGCGTTCAAGGGGATTTTTTTATGGGAGAATATGAATGTTATCCTTTTAATAAAAGTAAACAAAAATTAAAAATGCTACTAAAATAATATTTGTTAAAATTTAGTTGAAAAATAAAATAATATAAAAATAATTTAGTGAAGAAAGTAAAAATAAATAATGAAACTATAAATTATTTAAATATAGAAATAGAGATAGAGATAGATAGGGGTGGGCACAAAAACCGAAACCGAATTGAACCAAACCGAACTAAACTGAAAAAGGGTGTTTGGTTTGGTTCATAGCTTCTATTCGGTTCAAACCGATTTAAAATTTGAAAACCGAATTGAATTCGGTTCAGTTTCAGGTTTGGACATACAAAACCGAACCGAATCGAATAAACCGAATTGTCTTAATTAATTATTTTTTAAGGTTCAATTTTATTATGGAGTGTTTGTTGATGATATTTTATTTTGAATTACATTATGTACTACATTTTTTGACTTCTATTTTATAGAAGTTATGAAGATTTTATATTTTGATTAAGTATGTAAACTGAATATAATTGATATTTTAGATTTAGATTGAAAATTGAGTTGTATTTTGTTTAAATTATTTTTTACATATTATGTTTTCCTAAAAAAAATAAATTAAGCTTAAATGCCAAAAATGCAACTTAAAGGCACAAAAATTAAAAAACATATTAAAAAAAATCTTCAAAGCCCAATAGGCCCAAAACCGAATTGAACCGAACCGAGATAAAGGTGTTCGGTTCAATTCGGTTTTCAAGTTCAAAACGGTTTAAACCGATTCACATTTTCAAAAACCGAATATATGTTGGTTCAATACGGTTTTGACCAAAACCGAACTGAACTGAACCATGCCCACCCCTAGAGATATAGATATATATAGAGATAGAGATGATAGAGAGTATGGTTGGAGTGAAAAAATTGTAGAGATAAAATCTAGAGAATATTTTCTTTTGAAACTCTCTATTGGTTGTTGATAAAAAGGTGAAAACCAATTTTATCTTAACCATCAATCCATTACAATGTTTATGTGCCATGAGAGGAAAAATATCATATAAATTCATTTTAGAAATAGAGACAGAGTTTAGGTTGGATTTTGACTATGAGTTTGACTTTAGGGACTCATAGTTTGAAAACAAAGCCCTAGTCGGCTAGTCAAGGGAGAGACAGCATAATTGGATACACGTGGCAGGTGGGGTTGGGTCACACTGCTGCTTGCAAGCACAGACCCCAAGAGTTAAGTTATTTTCTACTTAATTTAATTTTGAAGTCAAAGTTTGGTAACCATACATCACTCTACGAGGCTAGGTTAGGCAAACCTAAACTACAATTAGCAGACACACACATAAGAGATAAAAAGTCTTTGCTTGTTCTTCGTTTCCCATACTTCCATGGACTTGGAGTATCTTATGTCTCAACTCTCAAGTGCTTTTTTTTTTTTTTTAAAATTTTAATTTTAATTTTTAAAGGTAAAGAGCTCATGGCTTCTCCTTCTTCTCTTTTAACTTTTTTCAAATCTTTTTCCAATCGTCTCCTGGGGTTTTGAAATTTGTATTAATTAAGTGTTAATTTGTTTATTATTTTAATTAGAACGGTTTACTATGGTTGACATTAGATTGCAAAATATTCAACATTAAATTTAAATAAAAGGGGTAATTACCAATTAGGTCTCGGACGGTTTTTTAAATTTCAAGTTGTTTGCGACTTTTACAAAAGTGATCAAATTAGTCCTTACATTTTTTCCAAGTGCTAAATTAGTCCCTCTAACTAAGTTCCGTTAATCAACTTTAACTGTGTAGGGGTAAAATTGTATTTTACTCTTAAACAATATAATATTGACACATGCACGGTTTATTTTTTATTTTTTTTATTTTTTTATTTTTTAACATAATATATATACATATATGTAAATATTATTTGTGGGTTTGGGTTTTTAAAGAATTTTGATACGGTGCTTGTATAATATTAATAAAAAAATTAATTATATAAAAATGGTAAAAGACTAAACTGGGAATAAATGGTAACTTTGTTTATAAAATAAAGGTATAATTGACATTGTCTTATTAAAATATTTTTGGATTTTGTTGTAATTATAATGGTGAATTTAATGCACAAAATATAAAACAACTTTGTTATAATATGAAAAATAAAGGGCATTTACGTACTTTAATTAAAATTGTTAAAGTCAATTGTTATATTTAACACCGTTAAATCGTTAGAGGGATCAATTTGGTCACTTCTAAAAAGAGATGGACTAACTTGGCACTTGAGAAAAATGTAAGGACCAATTCGGTCAGTTTTGTAAAAGTTGTAAACAACTTGGAATTCAAAAAAAAAAAAAAAAAAAAGTTCCAAGACCTAACTGGTAATTGCCTTAAATAAAAACATTCCGACTTAAGTTTATTAATTATTATTATATTTAAAAAAAAGAAAATCCAAATCTGGTTTAAATGAAAAATTGAGCCACTGACAGTATTTCCAAAAAAAAAAAAAAAAAAGGCACTTCCTTTCTACTTTTCTCCCTTTTCAATTAAAACCTACAAACACTGCCTTTAGCCATTATTAGACTAAAAAAAACCTTTTCAGTTTTCATGAAAACCTATAAAATAATAATAGCTTTCTTTTTGTAACAGTTAAAAAAAAAAGGCTCACAAATCTATGTCCAAAACCTGAACTTGAAGGAGGGGGGACCCATCTAAGCCGCGTGAATCCAATCACAAAAAAAAAAAAAGGAGCTTTATAGGGTTGAAAATGGCACCCACCACCACTCTGTTGTTATTATTATAATCTGAAAAAGTTGACAAAACACAAACCAAACCAAGAACCCCAGACTCTGTTTACTGTTACACCTCTGTTTACTTTTTGTCTTTTAGTTTAATTTTTTTTTACAGTAGTGTGTACTGTGTTACTGTTTTCCATTAAAGGAGCTGAGCTTTAGTATCTATCTTCCTGGATTCTCTCTTATTTTTCTCTGTGTAAATTCTGAGCTTTCACTTTATATCCTCTCATCCTCCTCTGTTTGCTTGTTTTAAATTCTCTTCTTGAGAATCCCCACACATCTCTCCACCTTTTTCCCGTTTAAAACCACAACAACTCAGTTTGTTCTCTCACTCTCTTTTGAATTGAACCCACAATAATGGATTACGTAAGTTCTTTGTTACCTTTTGTTTGCCAAATCTTTTGTGTCTGAAAATGATGACGATGATGATGATGAACTGTTTTCTTCTGTTTTTGTTTTTTTTACAGGATTATTGTAAAAGGAGTGGACAAATACCTGCATTTGGAGACTGGGATTACTCAAATGAGATGCCAATCACTCAGTATTTTGAGTGTGCAAGACAAGCTGGATTGATTAGATTTAGTTCTTCTTCTGGAGATTCTGATCCCTACATCAATGGTGGTGGTGCTGATGATTTATATGCTGTTGATCTCAAAAAACCTTATCGTAACATTAACAATGCTCCTCCTAGAAAGGTATGTTTTTTCGATCTCCTCCATTTCCATTTTTGCTACAGAGTTCTTCATGTTCTTTGTTTTGAGCTTTTACAGTACAAGTGCTTCTCAATAATGATACAACTAGCAAATTCATATTAAAAAAATCCCTTTAAAAACATAAAATGTGATTATGTTTTCAGTGAAGGATTTTTTGGATTTATTTTTTAATTAATTAGTGAAGATTGATGTAATTAAGTGTAAAATGATTTGTAGACAAGAGTGAGAAGTGAAAAGAGAGGCTCGCAAGTTAAGGAGCAGAAAAAGCAAGCAGCAGGAGGCAAGGTTTTTGACGTGACCGATCCGCCAAGGAAGCAACCACACCATGTGCCTTTGTCTACTACTAATATTAATTATAGTTATAATTATAACAACAAGCTACACAGAAACGGCGTCGTTCCACCACCCACCACTCGTCGCCGACCACCGTCCGTCAGACCCCCTAAAGCCGTCGACGAAGATCTCTACAAGATCCCTCCTGAGCTCCTCCACTCTTCCAATCGGGTTCGTTCATTTCTTCTCTCTTTTATTATATATTTTACATATTTTTAAATATATTAATCCTTAAGAACTTAAACTGATAATTTATTAAAGAACATTATAACATTGTAACGTTAATTCAAAAGAGATAATTATTATTGCTTGACTTGAATAGAAGGTGCGTACACGTTTCTGTGGTTGACAAAGAAGAGGATTAAAGGAGTTTGAAGATTGAAAAAAATGTTGTTGAACTCCTGGAAATGGAAATGTTGGGTCCCTTACTTAATGGGTTATGGTCAGAAAACAAAATCATTTATTGCAAAGAAAGTATATATCACTTTTGAAAAATAAGTCCAATAATTCTACCAAAGTAAAGTATAAGTTAACTACTCCATTCTTGAGTCATTAGGTGAGCAATAGTATATTTTAATTATTTATATAATTAACATATCCTTAAAGTTAACAGTACTTATATATTTAATTATTTTAATATGTAAATATAAAATATTGGGTATTAATTAATTAATGTTGAAAAAATAAATATGATTTTATTATTTAAGTTTTAGATCTTTTACATGTGCCACTCAAGTATGAGATGTGAATTAATTTCTAGATTATAATATGATGTGTGTGTTTGGGTTTTTAATTGAATAATGCTTGGGTACTAACCAGTTAGTACTCAAAATACTAACTCCACCAATGGGAGTGTAGCACAGACTCAATTTGTGAGATAAATGTAAAAAGTAAGAGAAAAAAAAAAACCAGGTGCTACACTCCTATTGGTGGAGTTAGTATTTTGGCTACTGACAAGCAGTATTCCTTGTAATTTGGTTGTTTTGTTGATTATGATATTAATTGTTAGTTTATTTGTTTATCTTTGAATATGCAGAAGAAAATGACAGGATTCTTTTCATGCCTGGTACCTGCATGTGCCTCATGAATATGGTTTTTTTGATGAGAAGAATTTTTGAAATGGGGAAGAATTGTAGCTCTATGTGGTGCTTGCACTCTTCAAGTATTAATCCTCCAAATTGTATGATATTAGCTAAAACCAAGCTTTATATGATGAACATTTCAGAACGATATTAGATATTAATTAATTACCATATATACTTTTATGTATTGTTCTCATTTTTTTTTTGTTAATAGTTTTGGCATTTTTGATTATGTACTACCATTAAATTAGAAGTCTAGAATTGTTCATTTTCATTTACATACAATTTACATATACAAGTCTACTCTAATTATGAGATTGATCCTCTTTACTGAGGTAGGATCGATGATGCCGAAAGTGTATTGTTCCTGTAAGAAATATTTAAGGGTTATTATTACAGGGACAAAGTCAAAATATCAAAATTCATCAAGTTTAGGGGGCTAAACTTTATGATTTTCATTTTTAAAGAAGTAATTTTTTTTTAAAAATTAATTATAAAGACTAAAATTTAATTTCCTGAAAGGCTGTGTGGCCATTCCTGTAGCCTGTAGGCCCCCTTTTCATCCATGATCCATGGGGTTATACAGTATTTACTAAAAACTGTAAGGGATCCTACACTGCGTAGCGGATCTAGAGAGGGGCCGACGAGGGCAATGGACCCCACAAGAAATTTAGAAAAAGAAAAAAAAAAATCAGTTAAAAAAAAAAATGGCAGGCGAAAGAAATAAAGAGAGATAATAGAGAGAACTTGTGAGTTGTGAGAGAGGAGAAAGAGAATATTGGGCAGTATCCCTGACTTGGGTAGTTGGACATTAATTTTTTTTATTTTTTATTATAAATTAAACTTGACTTTGTTTTGTCTATTAGATTATCACTCATTCCTGGAAATACACTTAAAATACAGGATCATTTATTCGTTTTTATTTAAATCTTTATTTATTTAAATTTATTTAAAATTATTTTAAGTTAATTTGATATGAGATGAAATTAAAAAATTAAATTACAAATATTTAAATAATTACGATTTAAATATATTAATAATACAGTGCTATTTTAATATGTTATGATGAATATATTTGTTTTATGTCTCTTGTCATTTAAATTCTTGAATATTTATTATCAGTCTTTTTAATGTTTTAAAAAAGCTATTAAAATTTATATTTTATTGGTTGGAAACTATTAAAAAAAAAAAAAAACATTCTCAACTATGTTAAGATTAGACATTGGTTTTGCAAAAAGAAGAAAAAACATTTTCTCACAAACTAAAATCATTATATAATTGAAATGAAAATCGAACTGAAAATTTAATAGATTTAGTTATAAATGATTTTCGAGATATAAAAAAACGACCGGTTACAATTTGTCTTGTGTGACATTAAATATTAGTTTTTTTCTTGGCCTTACCAAAGCTAAAATTCTGGCTTCGCCCCCTGACTATACATAAATCAGGAATTAAGTTAATTGTCTCTCATTTTTCCACCTAGGGAAATAAGTTCCCTCTCCTGATTCTCTTTTATTTTCATTTTTGATTAGTGAGCGTGCTCAATATGTGTGATAGTAATAGTTACATTTGTGTTGTTTAGTTTGTGCTTTGTGAATTAATACTAATAATTAGTCCTATAAATAATTTGCCAGAAACATTTAGTTGTGTTGCCACAATCCTGCTGCGAGGTTCATCAAGACGGATCAGGATCCTCTCCTCTCCTCACCTCATCTTCACCTTTTAAAAGCATGTGATTGGTTGTTAATAAAGTGTTAATCACATCTTAACCATTCATTCATTGCAATGTTTATATGTCATAAGATTAAGTGAGGTGAGGATGAGGTGAGGTGAGGTGAGGAGAGGATCCTTGTCCCATCAAGACATCAATGGTGGCCGGATCGATGCACGATGCTGGTTCCTGAAAATTGCCAATAATGTAGAAAGTCACTAATGCTTTTAAGACTCCTTTATTTAGCTAAAATTTAAAAACGCCTCTCACATATTTTCTTTTTTCTTTTCTTCAAATTATCAATTTTTTCACAAATAAAGCATAATATGGAAGTAATTGTTTTTTTGTTTTTTTTTTAAATATATTTATTTTGAATATTACACTATTACATAAATTCAGGGCTTTTTTAAGGAGGGAGAATACTCGAGCCCGCAACCTCATGGTGCATGTGTGAGTGATTTACCATTGAACCAACATTATCTTGTCTAATATAGAAGTAATTGTAATATAAATGAGAAATTAATTGGGGGTGTATTAATTCTATGGCGCGTTTACTAATCAGTAATCAAACTCAGGAAACAGAATTAAGTTACTGATTTGTGAATTCCAGTGTTTACTAAATTTTTAGATAATTAAGTTACTGATGGAAAGGGAATTTGATTCCCCCCTATCCACCATAAGAATCAAGTTCCCTTTCCTGATTAAAAAAGGGAATTCATATACTTTTACTAAAATATCCTCATTTATAATAATTATAAAAATAAAAAAAAAAGTTGTCTTTCCACTGTATCGTTTGTTTTAGGGATTGTTCTCTGTCATTCTTTTTGTTCATCGTTTTCCTCTGAATCTTGCTATAGGTACGTTTTTTATTTTTATAATCTTTAATTTCTTGAATATGAATAGAAATCTTTGACTCATTGGAGTGTATTTTTTTCTCTTTTTGTCAAATCTAATGACTGTTTGTTTAAGGTTTTTTTATTTTTTATTTTTATTTTTTATTTTTATTTTTTTTACATGAAGCTATTATATATTTTGTTTGTTTAAGTTTTTTTTCTTTTTCCTTTTTTACTAAAGCAGTATAAAGCATTACATATTCATATATATATATATATATATATGCTGTCTTGTTAAGTTTTTTTTTTTCTTTTTCCGTAAAGCGTGTATTATATATATATATATATATATATATATATATATATATGTTTTGTTTGACAATCTTTTGAGACATAGTTTATAATTTATATATAAATTTTTTTATTTTCTTTTATACAGTTAATAATGAATCAAGTATTGTGTAAGCTAATGGTTGCATATGTCGAGTTATTTTGTGTTTTAATTTTCGAGAGAAGGGAAAAAAACCTAAATGTGAGAAATTAATTCGACATCAAATTAATTATGCTTTCAAATCTGAATTACTCCTCAATTTTTAATTATTATTGAATATTGACTAATTAGTTCAAAGTTTTCGATATAAAGATGTTAATTACTAGTTATAGTGTTATGAGCAATATAAAAAATAGTTTTTCATAATAAAAAAATTATTTCAACGTATTATATACACAAGGGTATTTTTGTAATCAACTATATATCATTTCGATTCCTTAGTTGAAGTAAACACTAGAAAGGGAATAAATTTGATTACATTTCTAATTCCTAAATTGTTAGTAAACACTGGAATGAAATTTAGTAACTTAATTCCGATTCCTCTCCATTCACTTTCTAGTGGAACTTGATTCCGATTCCCTCCATTCCTGATTAGTAAACGTGCCCCTAGTGAAATTTGAAAAACAAGTGAGAATGAAATTTCAAAATCAAATAAACTAACTGGGTCAAGCTAAATTAATTTAAATTTGTGACTTAAAATTTTGACTTCAACATCTTAACCACTCATGTGATCTTAATCCAATGGTTGAGATTTGAGTGCATTTATAATTCTTGGATTAAGAGCACATAAATGGTTGAGATGTTGAAGTCAAAATTTTAAATCATAAATTTAAGTTGGTTTAGCCTAACCTAAACTAACTATATTAAAAAATTATTTAATAAAAATAAAATAAAATAATTCAATTTCTCAAATTTTCTTGGTGGCTCTTGAGAAAATGGGGTAGTTTTAGGCCATAATTTTGAGGGCTTGCCCGCGTGGGCTTCGGCAGCCCACCAATAGCTTTAACTTGTTTTGTACACAATACCATTTAAGGGTGGCAATTGGCAATGGTACAATGGTACAATCGTACAATCGTACCAAAAAAATTTCTAGGCTTGAGTCGGTTAGGTTGTGTTAGGGTTTCTTCAAAATTGGGAATTATCAATGCTACGATCATTAACAATTTACTTTTTACACCCGTTATTAAAAAATAAAAATTAATGGCCGGCTCTCTACACCTTCTATAGTTTCAAAATTAAACTTAAAAATTATGACTCATTTTAATTAATTTTTTTTTCTCTCTACACCCTATTGTTTATTATTATTATTGAAAGAATCCACAAAGGGATTAGTTTTTACAGTTAATTTTATCCCCTAATTAAGACGCCTTGTTCCTTGCTAATTTAATATATATTTTTTTTTCATGAAACTTATGTTAATTGAAGACTTCAGAAATCAGTGGCAGTAGGTTATCCCCATAAACATTTCATGGGATGGCTGTAATAGACTCCGAGTTCTTTGTTGACTTGATGATTTGACGATGATAATGAGATCTAATTCGATTGCTCTTGACAAAGACAAAAGAATACAATTTGATACAAAGAGTGATGGCATAATTTTTAATGTTAGTTTTGGTATTATAGAAGCTGTTAACTGTTAAGAATTGATTATTAATTTTTCATTTTTAATGGGTGTAGAAAGTAAATGGGTGTAATGAGAAATTTGTTGGATATTAATAGAAACACCCTGGTAGTAGGTTATCCCCATAAACCATGGCCTCCGAGTTCCCAAGAGGCGGTGCCGTTGTCGCCCCCTTGAGTTGGTTAGGTTGTGTTAGGATTTCTTCAAAATTGAGAATTTTGGAAAATTGATTTTTAGGGTTTTATTATGTGTGGATAAAATTGTAAATGAATGAATTGTTATAGGACTAGGGCCGTCTCCAGATATTTTGAGGCCCGAGCGATTTTACGATATTAACAAAAATCAGGGCCTTAGGAAATACATGCCCCGATTTTGTGATATTAACAAAAATTGGGGCCCTATGATACTAACAAAAATCGTCTCTAGACATTCATTTTTTTTTTAATTATTAAACTAGAACAAAACAGAGCAGGAAGCAACGTTAAGCAAACCAAACCTAGGAAAAACAGGCCATTTGATTCGTTTAACACTTCAGTTTTAGGTCAAGGTTGTTGTTTTTAATTAATTTACTATTTGGTTTTGTTTTAAATAGTGTAGTGATATAGTCACAGAATCACAATGACAAGTTTACTGGGCCTGAAGTTTTTTTGTTTAATTGAATTAGTTCATTGGGCCGAAAAGGAAAATATATAAATAAAAACAGTAAAAGGTTTGGAAATGAGGCATGTTTAAACAGAAATATATTGGGTTTTGAGGCCTCAAAGAAAAAGAAGTAAATTGGGCTAGTTGGGAGCCCTAGCAAAATGCTAAGTTTACTGCCCCATGGGCCAGCCCTGTATAGGACATTTGTGGAAGTTTACTAAATAAAAACTCTACTGTAGCACTTTTTTAATAAGATAAAAGTTATTTTTTTTTTTCTAAAAGATATATATATCTTAAAATAATATATAAGTCGGAAAAACAAACAAACTAATTTATTTTAATTTAAGATATAAGATGCAATAAGTCTTATGGTGAAAAGAAGGGATATAATCATTTTTCCCCCTACAGTTTTCCATATTAGATGCTTTTCCCCCTCTAGTTTCAGTAATGACCATTTGTCCCCCTGAAAACTAAAATATTAGACATTTTGCCCTCTCTAGTTTCAATAATGGCCATTCCCCCCCCCCTAAAATCCAAAATATTAGACATTTCGCTCCTAACCGTTAGGAAGTTTGTTAGTCAACAACTTTGACCATCAAAAAATCAATTAAATGACCTTATTACCCTTGAACACATTAGTTATGCCCCCTAATGACACCACTAATTGTTTTTAAAGAACAAAGTCAGAAAAAAAAAAATATTAAAACTAATAAAAGTATTTTAAAAAACATAATTGAAAATAAAAAATTATAAAATTTAATTAAAATTTAATAAAAAAATTATTTAAACAAAATAAATATAAAGAATTAAATGTACAAATAATTTTTTTTAAACATTAATATAAAGAATGAAATGTAAAAAATAAAAATTTCATTTAAAAAAACATTAATATAAAGAATGAAATGTAAAAACAATTAAATTTTGTAATTAATGTAAAATAATGTAAAAAACATTAATATTTTTTTTTGAAATACTGAATTTTTTTTTTAAAAGTGTAATTAAATTTTACAATTTTTTATTTTCAATTATGTTTTTTAAAATACTTTTATTAGTTTTAATTTTTTTTATTTCTGATTTTTTTCTTTAAAAACAATTAGTGGTGTCATTAGGGGACATAACTAATATGTTTTAGAGTAATATGGTCATTTAATTGATTTTTTATCAGTCAAAGTTGTTGACAAACGGACTTCTTAACGGTTAGGGGGCAAAATGTCTAATATTTTTGTTTTTAGGGGGGGGAAATGGCCATTACTGAAACTAGAGGGGGCATAATGTCTAATATTTTAGTTTTCAAGGGGACAAATGGCCATTACTGAAACTAGAGGAGGCTAATATAGCTAACTATAGGGGGGAAAATGATTATATCCCTGAAAAGAACAAACAACCCCTAAGAGAATGGCCGTTGGTCACTGGGGCAAGCCGTAAACTCGGATGTCCTGGGTTCGATCCCTGACACCCACGTTTTTCTTGGGGCCATTGGAGGTTTACCTAGTTGTTAACTTCAAGGCCTCGTGGGATTAGTCGAGGTGCGTGTAAGCTGGCCTGAACACCCACAGATACCAAAAAAAGAAAAAAAAAAAAAAAAAAGAATGTCAAATGTCAACAAATTTGACATTTCTAAATTGAAAACTTGTACCTCATAGAATGTGAAAGATGCATATTCGGAGACCTTGAACTTTTTACATGGTTATCAACAAAAAAAGGAGCAAAGAATAAAGGTGAATGGTGCAAACAATTTCATATTCTTGGTCCATATATTATATATATGTAATGGGTATTGTGTGCCAAAATCCAAAGTATCACTTGCCTAGTTGTTAAGGACCACTTAACAGAAAGCAAACACAGAAATAATGTTGCTTTGTTTGGACATTGTCTTCAAATTAATTATATGCCAACTACAAATGCCCTACTAAACTCCAAACACATCAAATTCAAAACTGTCCTAAATTAATTCTCAAACAATTAAAGATTCCTCCCCCAAAAATCCCACCAGTAATCCCAACGACCGAACCGGTGAAGGACACATCATATGCTGAAAAAGTTGTTCTTAATTACTTTTAATGACTGAAAAATTATGTCGCATAGTGAGAAGAGTTTCTATTTGACATTTTTTAAGTTTTTATTTTTTTATTATTTATTATTTATTATTTATTATTTATTTATTATTTATTTATTTTTATTTAATTCAACACCGTTCATTCTAAATCCAACCATCCTCAAGAATTCGATTTGAGATGAAGTACTCCAAGTGGTGCCCACGGTTCAGTTTCGGTTAGAAACCGCCGGTTTTGGTTTCATAGGATGGCTAAACCGTGACCGTAACCGACCAAACCGGTTTTGCTCACGGTTTTTAACCGCCGGTTTCGATTTCGGTTACGGTTCTGCCATGTGGCAACCTCTGATTGATCCGCTTTTATTATTATTATTTTTTTAGGAAACTGTCGGTTTTAATTGCCAGTTTTAACTGTCAGTTTTCGATGGTTTTTTTGGAAGCACAACCGTAACCAAACCGTGTTGTAATCGGTTTCCAACCGGTTTTTTAACCGTCGGTTTCGGTTTCGATTACGGTTACGGTTTTATAAGGACGGTTACGATTTTTAACTGGCAGTTTAACCAAACCGTGGCCACCTCTAATTCCAACAGTCATGTCAAAGCTCTTTGAGATAGAAAAATTTAGATGCATGTTACAAGAATGATTAATTTCAAAACCATCTTTGAAAATATAGAAGGTCAATAAAATTCAGCTAATCCAGTCAAGTTTGATTACTCTTTTTAAAATTTTATATTTTAAGATTACTTATCAAAGTTGTGTACTAAGGACAAATAAGTTGTTGGATCAAGTCAAAAGTTGTAAACAAGCCACGATTACAGGAATAATGGTAAAAGAAACCTTGAAATGATTCTTCTTCATTTTTAATTTTCTGTTTCTAAATAAAAAAAGGCGATCATGTTTGTTTTATACTCTTTATCCATAAAAAAAATATGGACAACTATTTCCACAATGCATTTTTTGTATTTTAGTGAATCTCCATCTTTCTAAATTCATTAAAAGACAAATATTGTAAAATAACCGCAATGCAAATCAGTTTCGTATAGCCAACAGGGGCTTGGTCAAATGACTCCGGGGTAAAAAAAATTTAATCAGTTTCGTATATCTAAATAGTTAAACCAGTACAGTAAACTTGAAAAAGAAAAAAAAAAAAAAAAAAAAAACAGAGGAGGTAATGAAAATAACAAGTCAAGCGCATCATGTTCACACTGGCATTCAACATCACTTAGCTCAACATATGCCCTTTCAATTCTAACTCTCTATTGAACCGACCGAATTTGTCGGCATCATATACATAATAAAAGTTAAATCAACTTGCTAAAAGCCTTGGTCTTATACTAAATATATATATGTATTGTAGTCTGGTGCCGACACTCTGAAAAGGTTGCTTGGTGGTGACAGGAACAAAATTTGAGACCCTACAAGTTCAGTCATCCACCACCCCACGCCCCACCAACATTTTAATCACAAATTCAAATACAATGTAAAATATCATAATTGCGATAGTTAAACATCCAATGTGGGCGCCAAATAAACGCTACCAAGCTGATATAAACTAGACATGTCGATTGTACGAAAAGGAAATAAACAAAACTCACCAGTAATGCTGGAGGATTGATTCATTTACGATTGATAAGAGCGATAAAAATCCAATATCTTTTGCTCATGTATGTGCCTGACATGGGTTGAAACTCTTTTGACAGTCGAGTATAGGAACTTTGTAAGAACTATGTGAACTTTTTACAGGTAAATGAGCTCAAAGTTGGCCTGTACAGAGTTGCAGAGAAAGGGAAAGTATATATCTACAATGTTTTTTTTTTTTTTTCAGATAAGAGGTCAATTCCATGAAACTGAATGCTGTGATCCTGAACTTGAAGAAGCTGAACGTTGTGATAGTGATCTCGAAGAAGCTGAATGTTGTGATAGTGATCTCGAAGAAGCTGCTGCACGTTTAAGGATGCCACTAGCCTTTCTCTTTGCCCTTGAAGTTTCGCTCTCTATAAGCATATTACCAAGCGTATTATTTTTTCTCTCGTCTAACCTGATGTCATCCAAATTAGTCGGATCCTTCAAGCAAATATCATACAAAATAGCAACACAATTTTCCTTGGTGCGTGGACAATTGCTCTTCTTGAGGATAGTAAGCAAATGAGAAACAGCCCCTAGCTTCCCCATTTCCTCAACGGCCTCTTCTTGAGAAGAAAGTAGTGCAAGAATAGCTAATAACTCTTCAACGAGAATATCATCTGAGATCTTGCTTAAGATCACCTTGACTACCCCTTCGCTCACAGCAGTCTGTTTATTCTCAAGAGCAAGACATAGAATGAATATTGCTTGAGCAGCATCCTTCATGGCTAATGGATTCCCTTCCTCTAAAAGATCAAATAAAGGTTTGAAAGCGCCGGATTTGCCGATGAGAAGCTTGTTAGAGTCTAAAGCCGATAATGTAAATAGTGTAGCAGCAACGTTTCTTCTTGTTTCAATGGCTCCAACTTTTAAGTAATGAATAAGTAGAGGGATGGCCAATGGATTCTCGACAATTATTCTCTTATTATCATCATGAATTGAGAGATTTAGCAGAGTTGTAATCAAATCCTCTTGGAGACTAGTATCAGTGATAGCAATGTCTGATGAGAGTAGATTTAGCAAGAGGGGAATGGCATCGGACTCGCCAATAACAGCCCGGAATGATGGCAACCGCTTTGTTAGCATTCGAAGCTCTTTCGCAGCTGCTTTCTGCTCTGAAAGAGTGGAGGACATCTTCTCAAGCAATGAATTTAAGTTGTTTCTACCAAGTTCAGTCACATGCTCGTCAATCTCTGGAATGCGCAGGGGCAACTCAACACAATGTTCCTTGCACCATTCTGAAATCATTTCTCTCACCAAGATGTTAGGAATGAGGACAGTGTGGGTAAGGCATTGTTGGGACTGAGGGCATGTTCGGTTGCCTTTGTTTAACCACTTCTGGATGTAAGGGCGATCATAAGTCTGAAAATTCAACATAGATTAAGCAAAACTTAGATGAGTAACTCTGTGAATTCACTAGAATCTCAACGAGAAAGCATAGACCTGAAACAAAGTATTCCTCGAACCATTTCTGTTTTGCTAATACCAAATTCATTTGAGCAACCACAAGAAAGGGATAATTTCCATAAATTAGAATCAGAACAAGATTCCAATTGACTAAAAAGGTTCCATCTTCCAATTCCAATTGAACAGAAATCCATCAAAATTTCACTGTGTTGAACACATAAATGGATCATGATTTCGCAACAAAAATTTCCACTGAACATAGAGAGGCCAAGCATTGTGTTTGGCCATATAACAAACACAGAATTAGGGCATGGGAACTTTTACCAAACAATAAAATTCCTAATTCACTATTTGGTCATTATATCAAATAAAATATTTGCTTAAATTCCATAAAGAATAAAAATCAAACCCACAAAACAAAATTCTGAACAAAGCAGCACCTCTACAAATATCACACAATCTCAATGCTTCAACACACCAAACCCTCAACAGATAACAAACTCAAAAAGCAGAAACAAACTTCACAAGCACCAATTTTCAATACCCAATTATAAAAACGAAGAAAAAACCATAAAAATAATGAAATTATTGGATACATTCTCAAACAATAACTAAAAAAAGAACACAATTAAACTTCAGGAAACCCAGATTTTGAATTTGAAAATGAAAATTCAAGAAAACTAACCTGGCCAGAAGCCAAAACAACAGGGTCACTCATAATCTCTCCAGAGAGTGGACACTTGAACTCCAGAGGAACATCCCCACCATGAACTCTATAAGGTACATATTTCCCGGCCTTCAACTTCATCAAAGAAGACAAAACTCCAATAGCCTCATTAGTGTCACGTATGGAATAGTCATCACCGTCAATAATTGAGTTCACCAATCTCTGCAACTCTTTCTTCAATTCCACCGCCTGCTTAATACATTGATCAGTTTCATCAACAGCTCGTTCTGCCATGGAAGAACCAGAGAGTAAACACGATAAAAGGAAAGGAAGAGAAAACCCAACTGGGTTGGTGTGAATTAGATGAGAAAAAAAGGGTTGTCAATGAAATGAAACATGAAAAAGATTGTAGAATTGCAGAAGTTTCTTGCTTTGATTTTTCTTCTTCTTTACTTGGGACCTTTTTTTTTTTTTTTTTTTTTTTTTTTTTGCTTTTTTTAATTGTTTACAAGAGAAGAAAAGAAATTGTTTACACTTGTTATTTATATCATTATATGGTCTCTAGTCTCTACTAATATGAAGACCCTTTTTGGCTCTTTATATATATATACATACTGACTACTTGTCATTTGAGACTTGAGAGGGAGGTGTATTCACCGAGGGATGATAGCATCACTGGGGGAGTATCTGGCTTTGGTCACCGCGTCATTTGATTGGCTGAAAAATACATGGTATATTTTTGGCTTTTCATTGGATTAATAATTAAAAAGTTTTTTTTTAATTTTTTTTTAATTATAAGAATAATGCTAATTTACCCAAATTTAGAGTCCAAATGATGTCTTATCTCTGAAATCCAATCATTTCAATTATGAAATTTTAATACAAAGAAATCAAGGATTCACATCATTAATGTATCAGATTTGGACACCTAATTTTTTTTAAAAAAAAGCTTTATTGTAATTAGAAAGTTAATCAGAAAGTTTCTTTTTTTTAATTAATTATAAGAATAATGCTACTTGGTCCAAATTTGATACCCAAATTTTGAGTCCAAATGATATGCCATCTCTAAAATCCAATCATTTTAAGCACGAAATTTTAATATAAAGAAATCAAAGATCCACGTAAAGGTATCAGATTTGAACACCAATCCTTTATTCCAATTATTCTTTGCCATGCATTTAATGTCATCCTATATTTAGGGATTTAGTTACTATATACAGGGTATGCATAAACAGAAAGGCTAATTATGAGATGAAGTTACTTTATTTTAGTTTTGAGTAATATAAATTATTATACCATCCAAAAAAATTAAACCAAAATTTTGTTTAAAAAAAAAAACACAAAAAATTAACCCAAAATTGAACTCAATGTGTCGAGTGAGTTGTTATCTCTATACAAATCATGAAATGTTATGGTGATTTTGAGTTGTCTAGCATTAGTGTTTAGTTTTTATTTATTTTTTAGACATTAGTTTTTTCTTTAATATTTGATTTTTGTAGATTTTTTTTTTTTTTTGAAATTCATTTACTAACAACTAATCATGTATCTATATAAAACATAAAAAAAATAAATAAAAAGGGTATAGGCCCAAACCCAGCTCGATCTTGGCTCATATTTAAATCCAACGATTGAATGGGCATGACTTGATTACATGTATAAAAAGTTTAATAAGTTTACATAAAAAACCAGTTAAAACTCAGAAGCACAGGACGAGATGTGGTTGGTCCAACAGTAAAACCCCTTACACTGACACCACGAGTTTGTAGGTTCGAGTCCTCCCCTTCCAGTAAAAACCCCAATTTATATAATATTTAAAAAAAAAAAAAAAAAAAAATCAGAAGCACAAGGTTCACTGTAGGGTTAGTCCAAAGACAAGAATTGTGGGCAAAGAGCAATGGAGCACCCTGACATTTGCTTAAATTATAATTGATATATTTATGTCAGAAGGATAATAAGGTCTTTTACCCTTAAACAATTGAAGGGATAAAATTTAGTTAAAACAATTTATAAAACAAATCCCAAAAACAAGTCATAATCTTGATTATTTTAAAAATGGATTCGTGATCCTTTTCTTGATCATTACTCAAAAACTCACAAAAAAAAATCCATAAAAGTAGTAAAAATTAAATTACGAAAAAAGGGTAAGAGATTATCCCTTTTCTACATTAATGGAGATCTCCATTATCTCCCCATCAATAAAGATTAATGATCTCCCTAATGGAGATCAAGAGAGAACCAATTTCCATTAATGGAGATCCAACTAATCTACATTAATAGAGATGAACTATCTAATTTTTTTTTTTAAATATTTTTTTTAAAGAAAATTTAGTTTTTAATATTGAATTAAAATTAAAATTCTTTCAAAAAAAGAAAAAAGAAAAAAAAAAGAAGTAAATTTATTATAATAATTGATAAAATAAGTTTCTTAGGGTAATTTGTATGTTTCTTAATATTTGACTACTCATTAATCTTAATATTTGACTACTCAATCATTAACTCTAACGATCAACCGTTAGGCGACGCTGTCACCATGCCTAAGCATGCACTTCCCAAGTGTAGCGTCGTATAGGCTTGTTTTGCCCAAGTAGCACCTTCGACGGGTGTGCACGCTTAGGCGGCGTCGTTCAGTTTGATGGGAGAGAGGAGAGAGAGGAAAGAGAAAGCAGGAGAGATGGTTTTTACATGATGGTATTTAAGTAATTTCTCAAAAAAGTAGGAAGAGAATGAACCACTTTGATAAATAATTATAAAAGCTTTGAGCAACTTAATTTCCAAATTTTATTTTTTTTACACTATCTATCCACCTATCTATCAAGACCAGTATTTTTTTTAAAGCTTTTTACCATTGGTAGGATTCTTACCTAAGTCCCAAGCTCGTCCAACTACCAGTTGAGCTACGCCCTTAGAGACCTTAATTTTCAATTTTTAAAGGGTGCTAATAACTTAGACCTAAATTATTGTTAACATGTTACTTTCTATGCGGCTTATAAGTAATACGTTTAGCTCATGACTAGTGTCATTAATGGGTTCATTACGTAGGACCAAATGTAGGAAAAATAATAATCCCTAAAATGTTGAAAAAAGATTTCATCTTATTTTTAAGAAAATAAATTAACTTGACAAAAGAACTAATCTATATTTCAAATCCCATCAGGATTCACATAACCTATTCTAACTTGAATTAGGAAATCTAATTTGATTAATATTACAAATTATTATCTTACTGAAACTACACTGATGTAGCCTGAAGCTAGGGTGGTAAATCGCTCATTCAATTTTTTTATTATGTAGGGATTTAATTAACCCTAAAAAAAAAATTAAAATTTAGTGGGTATAATGTAAAAAGATTCTGGGTGCCGCTACAGTCCGCAGACATTCAAACACAGAGAGAGAGAGAGAGGAGAGAGCGGCAACGAACTGAAGCCGAAGATATTGTTTTGACAGGAACAGAAGAAGATGAAGAAGGCTAAGTGGTCTGATCTTCCTGAGGATATCTTGAGACTTATAATGGAAAAACTGTGTTGGTCAGAAAGAGTTCCTTTGTGTTTGGTCTGCAAGATTTGGCGTGATTGCATTCGTGAAATCAAGAATACAAAAGAGTTTCTTCCATGGTTGATGTATTACGGCAAGGGTCCAAAGGGCAATCTTAGTTGCAAGCTTTGCGATCCATCTATAAAGAGAATTTTTACTGTGCAGCAGACACCAATAGCAAGAAACAGAGATTTACGTGGTGCAGTGCCTCATCAGTCAAGACACGGTTGGGTGCTTTTCTCAAAAGGGTTTCTCGTTATCAGCACCTTTTCTTATACAGTCCTTTCACTAATCAAGTTATTGAATTGCCTAAATTGGACAAGATTTACGGAGAAGCTTCGTATTCCCTGAGCCCTACTTGTCCGGATTGTATGGCAATTGCTTTGAGAATTCCAAAAACCGGCGAACTTGAAATCAAAGCATGGCAGCCTGGTTATGAAACCTGGAAGAAATTTAAATTCAGTGGTGAATATGATATAATATCACAAGTGGCCTACGCGGGCGAGTCTTTCTATTGTGTTTTCTCAGACTTAAAGAGGAATGTGAAAAAGATAGGTGCTTTTAACACAAAGCATCAAGAATGACAAGAGTTTTCAGGAAGTATAGCAGTAAATAATGAGCCAAACCGTGTATATCTGTCTGTTGCAATCAATGGAGATCTTCTACTAGTTAATACTCTAGTGCGATCTGGCCGGATCTCTGGGCTCCAGGGGTTCGATTTATCGAACAAGAAATGGTTTGTCGTTGAGAACGATACAATCATGGAGAAGCAGGTGACATAGGTGGCACATCATTCTCAGTTCCGGCAATGGGAAACGCTAGACAATCTGCAGGGTTGATTATAGGATCCACTCCAGTACTCCGTTGCTACAACTGTTTTGTTATCTTTCCGCAGCGGTGGTGGTGACCTCCTCAATCTCCTCAGGTTTATGATTGGATCAATGAGAATGATTATAATAAGCTGAAAAGGATTTGGATTCAACCTCCATTTTAAATAAATGAATTAAGCATGTATGTGATTTGCTTCAATCTAGTTCACAACCAGTTGATCTCTCAATAACATTTTGTTACTTGATTGATCTCCAATCAAATTTACAATGTTTTCTAATGATTTCTGAGTTTTGAGATTTTATTACGTAATAGTTCATTTAAGTGACCTATTTTAATAATGACATTCATGGATGCTTATATTATTGACATGTAAATGTCGAGCTTCTCAGCACAAACTTTCTGGCTCAAATACACTCCTGGGGAACAGGCAATTAGTTTTTTTTTTTTTTTTTCTCTCTCTCTCTCTCTATATATATATATATATATATATATTCGGAAATTATCCTATCAGTGCATCCTGATAGAATTATATAAGGATATTGAATGTGAGCCACTCGTTTTACATACTTTGACTTGGTATGTATGCACTTGTCAAATCACTGTTATAAATGAGTGGCTCACATTCAATATCCTGATAAAGTTATATCAGTGCATCCTGATAGGATCGGGATCGTATATATATTATATATTATATATATATATATCTCTTTCACTAATTTGAGTCCACAAAATGTGTTTCAGATTGACTAGTTTTTGATGATTAATTAGACTAAAGAATGTTCATGGGGATTTCGAAACAAATACCTCTCGATCAAACAAAGATCATATTACACACATTCGCCCACTTAAAGTATGCCATGTGACAGATTGACGTAGGATCAATATAGAGTGGCATATTTACCCTCTTGAAATTTGTTGTGTACCCCTAAATCAGTATATTATTTTAAAATTCCAATATTACCCTTATATAAAATTATTAAAATGATTAATATAAATATATCTCTTGCATCATATTAAAAAATATTTGATATTTGAATATTTTAACAAAAATTATAATTAGTTACACAAATAAAAATTATAACATCTTTGATTAAATTATTATTATTCATTAATTAAAATTATAAATTGTAATTAACTATTCTTTTATATATAAAAAAAATGTTATAAAAACATTAAGAAGAAAAAACCATTGAATTTAATTAAAATTCTAAACTAATATGGAAAAGTTAAGAGAAAAATATACACCCACCCCCGCCACCCCCCCCCCCCCCCCCCCCCCCCCCCCCCCCCCCCCCCCTAATTGTATTTATTTTCTCTATTTAAATTTATGAAATAAAATTAAAGAAACAAATTATGCTATACAACTTCTTCTTCCCTTTTTTCCCTTAATTATTGTTATTTGTTATTTTTTTTTTTCAAAAACTTATAATCTTTTTCCAAAAATTAAGAAAAAAGGTATATTTGTAATTTATGAGGTGTATTTACAAGTTATAACATTTTGAAAAATTTTAGTATGGCGTATATATAGTTTTTCAAGGATACAAATATCGTCACTCATTAATATATAATTGGATGGATAGTCGACTCATATCACATGACATGTTTTGAATGTACAGGACAATCGACTAACTATTATCTAGTATGGTTGGTAATGGTATGCCCATCAGTCCCTCACATTTAAAAATTTATTGTTTCCATGTTATTTTCTGTCGGGCTTAATTAAATTAACGTGTCCAGCCCATGAGTTGTGTCATTAATAATGGGTTCATTATGTAGAGATCTAATTAACGAGTTAGGATCCTCTCACTGACCTTGTTTTTCCTTTTTATTTTTCCAAGTATAAATGAAACATCCTTACATGAGAGAAAAAGAAACCAATAGAAATTGTCATGATTGCATGCGTGAAATCAAGAATACAAGAGAGTTTCTTCCATGGCTGATGTATTACGACAATGGTCAAAAGGGCTTAGTACTTTGCAAGCTTTGTGATCCATCTGCAAAGAGGAACTTATATTGTGAAGGAGACACCGGTTGCAAGAAACATAGACTTGCATGGTGCAGTACCTTATCAGTCAATATATGGCTGGGTGCTTTTCCCAAATTTATCAGAAGGTTTTCCAAAAGTGTCTTATAATGACAGAATCAAACACCTTTTGTTTTACAGTCCTTTCTGTGAAGATTCAATGAACAGAGTAGAAGAAGATTAACACCACAGGTGTTTGATTAAAGGTTTATAAGAAGAACTAGAATGAAGAATTGAAAAGCTTATATGAACAACAATGGCGGAAGAGAAAATATCTTCATTGAGAGAAAATTTACAGAAAATGATTCAATGAATCAACAAGAGAGAGAGTGAATCTATTTATACTAAGAGTGACATCACTAATCCTGTAAATGAGTTTTCCCGCCAAATCTAACTGATTCCCAATTCTGGCGGGAAATAATTTAGCCAAGCTTAATGCCAGCTCAGGTCCTCCAGCTGGCAGTGCTTAGTGAGAGAAGCTTCTCCAGCATCCTGGATGATCAGGATAATTAACATTTGACCTGTCATCAAAAGGTTTGTAAACTGCTAGTCCAGAGTATGCTGAGGAGTGTTGGTGTACTGAAGCTTTCCTTTGGGTATCAGCTTCTTGAGGAGAGTTGCATACTCTCACACTTTCAGTAATCAGAAAAGAAATGGGTTGTTGTTGTTGATCATGGAGAAGCAGGTGACATTTATTGATCGAACATCATTCTCAGTTCTGGCAATGGTAAATGCTACACAATCTGCACGGATGGTAATAGGATTCTCTCCAGCTAGCACTCAGTTGCTACAAGTATTTTGTTGTTAATTTGCAGTGGAGACCTCAAGTTTATGATTGGTTCAATGAGAATAATTATATGCTGTGAAAGATTTGGATTTAACCTCCGTTTTAAAGAAATCCTCATAAAGCCTGTGATTTGCTTCAATCTAGCTAGTATTTTAGTTGATGAGAATCAATTCTCAAAGACATTTTGTAACTTGATCTCCAATAAAATTAACCATGTTTTCTGATAATTTCTGAGTTTTTGTGATTTTATTATGCAATAGTTCACTCAAGTGACCTATTTTAGAGATGACTTTCTCAGCTGCTAGCTATTACTACATTTGTTTGTTTAATTGTTGATATATAGCTATGATACACCAATCAGTTGCAATGTGTTTCTTCCTCAATTTGTGGTGCGCCCGTTTGAAATTGTTGATTATAATTTAGGGCTAATTGTTTTTTAAAATTTTTATAAGATTTCATTGAATTTATTATCCACAAAGGTTATTAGATTTCATCAAACTCCTTCCTAAACTACTAAAGTTAAAAGTTAATGTATATACATATTGAAAGAAGAGCAAATGCTCTTTTACCGGCAAAAACAACCTTATCGAAAATTAACACTCACATCACATGCCGTTAATCAAACTTGGTCAAACTTAATCATTGAGCAAGTTTGATTGTAAAAAATAAGAGTATTTTTGACACTTCAAACATTAAAAAAAAAAGTGCCAACAGGGGCGTAGCTCAGCTGGTAAATGAATGAGTATGAGGCTTGGGCAAATGACTCTTAGCCTCCCAGGCTAGCGGCTCAAATCTTGCTAATAACGAAAGCTTTTAAAAAAAATACCTGGTCCCGGATTAATAGATATTGTCAAATATATATAGCTAAAAAAAAAAAAAAAACTTTCTGGTTGATAATAAAATAAAATAAAATAATAACCTTCCAAATCGTAGCTCCATTTAATTTTATTTTGCATGTCTATCCCTACAATATTTATAAATTTTATGAAAAAGTGAGTAAGGTGATTCGAATGATGAGAAGAGGATGTACACAACCAACTTGTGCCAATATTGGTGTTATGACTGTTATCTTTACTTGTTATATTAAACAAATATAAACCAATATAGTCTAGCCTCTTTTTTGTGATCGTGATGAGGAATTAACCAATCAGTTTGTTATGAACTTATAAAATTAATTCGAAGGATTTTTCTAATGTTAGAGATTAGAGATTCACTGATTTTGAAATAAATTAGTTTATCTTGAGGAGAAAATAACTGGACATTGATAAATTTGATTTGATTGATTGTTGATATGCACACCCCAGATCGAATGCAAAGAACTCATTGCACACATCACACATGGTTGGTTTTGCAAGTAACGAGCGAGAATATATCTATGGATTTGGTTAAAATAAAACATTTGATTAATGATGTGTTAATAATTTTTCTTGTGAGGTTTGAATATAAAGTGTCGATTATTATTATTATTATTATTATAAATAGAAAATTTGAAAGCAAATAATTATATATATCTACCATTGCATAATAATTGTTATAAATTTTTTATTTGATATAGTACATACATCTAAAAAAAAAATTTTTTAATAAATCCAAAACCAAAATGATAGATCTAAATTTTGTTAATATTTCATAAACTATTATTATTATTATTTTTTTTTTTACTGATATTACCATCATGGGTAAATTGCACAAACTTATTCAGAATAACATCAAGTTTGGTGGTTCAAAAGTCTAAAATACCTCCATCCTTTATTTTAGGGAGTCATGTCTACCCTTGAGTAAATTACTCTTAAGCTAATTAAATTTAATAATAATAAACTTCTATAATCATTTTTGGTTTAAAAAAATATATAATCAATTATAAAGTTATAATCCACTTCAAAAAATAAATAAATTATAAAGTTAAAATACAAAGTCATACTTTCACTTTCACCATGAAAGCAACATCAAACCCAAATATTCTTACTTTTCCCCAAATACACGTAACGGTTGGCTTTCGATCGGTGTCTCATACTCTCCTTGGTCCTTACAAAGAGTGCATTTTTGCTCACCCACACTAACTATGTTAAGTTTGGGATACGTGTCAATACTTGAGGTGAGAGGTAATGATTACCCCCGGTTAGTGTGAGCGAGCAAAGTTGCACTCCCTTACAAATTTACAACAATAACAATGGTTGGCTTTTCACAGCGGTGCAATCATGGACGGACCATCATTGAGGCTAGGGTGGGCCATTTTAAAAAAAGTTGGAATGTAAAATAAAAATAAAAATTAATAATGAATATATTTCCTAATAAAAAAGGAAGACGTGTAGAAGTAGTAGGACTAGGAGTACTGTAGGAGGTATTTATATGTTGTGTTCGTGTATACTTTCTTCACGAATCACAAGGTGATGTAAGTATGTAACCTATTTTATTTTAATTTTCTTTCTTCAATAACTATTTTCTCTTATCCTTTCTTAGATTTACTTAACATTTGGTCCAATTTCTTTATTAACACTAACAAATGATCTTCCAATACGTTATGTTTTTATGAATACAATAATGCTACATTGCCCAAATTTGATGCCCAAATCTGGTGCCCAAATGATGTGGCAACACTTTGAGTCATTCATTTAAATTGTATTAAATTTGCATGAATTAAATGAATGGCTCAGATTGTCCACATCATTTGGGCACCAGATTTTGGCACCAAATTTGAGCAATGTAATATTACTCTTATGAATATTATAAATTTAAACATTTTATTTTATATTTAAATTTTAGGATTACTATAATTTTTAGTTTATAAAATTTTAGGAATAATCTAATTGTCGGTTAATCTAATTTTAAATTAACAAACTAACAATATTGTTTAATGAATTTCTTGTTGTTTTGATTGAAATTTAGAAACATGCTTTTTAAGTTTTTAATTATAGTAATACTATACAACCAAAATAATTAACCTAAAAATTTAACCCAAATAACTACCACACAAATAATGGGATGATGTGGTTAATGAATAAACCACTTGCCACAACATTTGAGTTAGTTTTTCGGTTAATTTTTTTGATTGTCTAGCATTAGTTTTTTTAATTATTCTTTTGCTTCTATATTTGTTAGTAAATAATAATATAAGTGTTTCTTGTTTCTTGACATGTATAGAAGGTAATAAAATAAGGATTAATTTAATAACTTATTTTTGTGTGTTTTTTTTTTTTTTTGGAAAATTGTTGAATACAACTTAATTAGTATTTGATTGTATTTGCATTTCATGTTTATTTTATAATTTGTTTTTACTTTACTTTTTTTATTTTATTAATTTTGTTAATGTATTTATTTAGAATATACATTTATTAGAGCATCTCCAATACAAGTGTGGCTTGTGAAAAAAAGAGATGCCACGTAGGATAAATAGACGTTATGTTAAAAATTATGTCTCAAATGCAACCGTGCATATTCAATCTCAAGTTGACGTGGTAAAAAAAAATATTAGACATTGTCAACATGACCGTCCACTTTCGACGGTCTGTTGCACAACTATTTTTTTGGTTGACTCAGCAAACATTTAAAACTGACATTAATTTTTCATATATTTTTGGTAAGGAAATAAAATAAAAAATAAAATAGGAAAAAAAGATGGACACGTCATTAAAAAAAAAATTATGTTTTAGACGGAAGCATTGGAAACCAAATTTTGAGTTGATTGTCTATCAAGTCTATTTTTATACCACATAGGAAGCAAATCTTTTGACATTATTGCCATGTCAATAATTATTGATATGCAAGCCACTTTTGCATTGGAGATGCTCTTAGATAAGCCTCGCTAATATGTCCTATTGACTAGGTGTATATTTATTTATTTATAATTAATAAAATTTTCTCGTATTGTTGGTAAAAAAAAAAAAAAAAAAAAACATTCTAACCTACCAGAGTATTTAATCCTAATTACGTACTTGGGTGCAATGAACATTTTGTTAAGTTGCCGGTGTCTGTTCAAGAAATTGATCAATTTTGACCAATGATCATGGGAACTACTTTAAAGCGTTACTTGAGAAGCTGACATCATATTCAGTTGTATTGAGAATAAAAAAGTTGCGAAAAAACTATGCACTAACAAAAAGGATGCAGTAATTCCAGGCTATAATTGGGGAGTCTACTATCCCATGGAAGAGACTTTACCTGATGTTAAGTTTCAAAAGGACATGATTGCTATTCTACTAAATCTCTTAGTTGATGACAATAAGTAGGGACACATTGCTGAGAATACATTGGCCATCGGTTAACTTATCGATTCTTTAAGTGAAAGATGCTATATAATTGACAATTTCATATATTTTTTTCAATATGTATCAAATAAAAATGTCTACTTAAACTAATGTGATCTATAGACTTTATTTGACATTCAAATTAATTCTAAAATAAAACATTCTACTAAAGACCAAGTGAGACATATATATATATGAGAGTCGCCAATTTCATGGTTCAAAAATGTGTTGATATAAGCTTCTCAAAAACATTCGTAGTACTTGACCATTGCATTCAAAAATGGCTCAATGAAGGCAAACGAAAATGCCCTCAAACCTAACAGATCCTCACTCCTAACACCTTGCTGAGAGAAATGATTTCGCAATGGTGTAATGAACATTTTGTTGAGTTGCAAATGTCTGCTCTAGAAATTGATCAGATTTTGACTAATAATCATGGGAACTACTTAAAAGCATTACTTGAGAAGTTGGCATCATCTTCTGTTGCTGAGAATAAAAAAAACTATGAAAGAGATCTGGATGCTAACAAAGAGGATGTCGTTATTTCGAGCTATGATTTTGGAGTCCATTGATGCATAGAGTTTATTTATTATCAATATGTAAAAAAATCCTTGTAGATAAAGTTCTTGTAAAACAACTAAAACAATAAATACATCACAATGATTCTTGTGCCTTTACTAGTCATAAGTACATAAATTTTAACTTATAATCTAAGGCTATGTTTGAGGTTGTTTTTGCTTGAGAAATAATAAGTTATGAGTAAAATAGTGTTTAGTAAATTTCTCAAAAGCCGCTTATTTTACAATTTACTCCTTCAATAATCAATTTTTGAGAAATTGACTGAGCATGAGTTAACTTGATTGTCCCTCAAAAGCAGTTTATTTTACAAAGCAACCCCAAACATAGTCTAAACATGAGCTTATTGTTTGAGAATCTAACTTATTGCTTATGTAATGTCCATAATATCCTCACTAATTTTTAAAAAGACGATAATGCCCTCATGTTTAGTAATTATTTTAAAAAAAATAAAATAAAATTGTGAGTGATTAAAATTTAAACTCTACAGAATAAAAATATAATTATTTTTAATTAAATATTTAAATAATTTGAAAATGGTGAGATACAATCATGGTGGCCATCCTGGTGGCGGCCACCGTCGGAAATATTTTTCTGAGGAGAGTTGGCTTCATCTGGCAACATCGACATCGCCAGAGCAAGCCGATTCTCCTCCGTCCATGGAGGAGGCGTTTCGCCTTCTTCGCTTTCTGCCGGGAATGAGATTGCGAGATTTCGTAGACCTATGATTTTTCAGATTTCGTCGATTCTCCTCCAGCCATCCTCTTCCATGAAGTAATGAATCTGCGACGGACGGTTGCAACGTGCTAGCTTGTCTTCTGAATACGAATCCCGAGCTAGAGTAAAGGTTATCGGTGCGTCAACGACGCAATTTCAAGTAATTGTGCGTCGACGGCGTGGGTGAGGAGATCGGCGACACGTGACGGAGGATGCCGACGTTATTGGTGGATAATCCGGTGGAGCTAGAGACGAAGGGGAATTGTAGAGGTTGACTTTTGAGTCTGTTGATGGAGAAGGGGACTGAGTTGACTCAGTTGTGTTGTGTGAGAGGGGGCCTGAGTTGACTCAGTTAGGAATTTTTTTTTTTCTTAGTTGACTCAATCCTTTATTTCAGTTTTATTTTTAAACGGTTAATTAAAAAAAGGAAAAAAAATATTGAAAAATTAACGATAAGAAACTGTAAAAAAGAAAAAAAAAGCTAGAAAGAATAATAATAATAAAAATAATAATTGCAAAAAGATATAAAATCTTTATTGATATTATTATAGTTTAACGATGAGTAATGCTAGGCTTTTTAAATTATTTCCCAAATTATTTATCAAATGATGTTGGCACGTGAGGTGTCAATATCTTGTAAATCACGAGAATATATGGTTAGTAATGTGATGTTGACACCTTATGTGCCAACATCATTTGGGAAAGAAGTTAGAAATAATTTGGGAAGCCTAACATTACTCTTTAACAATATATGTACATTTTGGTCATTTTTCATTATCAATTAAAATTTACCAAACACATTTGCTTTGTTTGTTGTTAAGTTGATTATTTATAAAGTCAATTTACCAAATACCTATCAACTTATCTTCTAAAACGGATTATTCTTTAAGTTAAAGTTATAAGTGGATTATTTCTTAAACAAAGCAACCCCAAACGTGGGTTCAAAAATTAAATGGCACTCTTTCGAGTTGGCTTTTCAAGACTATCACCACTTTAATAACTTATGTTTAAAGGCACCTATTATGGTGAACAGACAAAAATGCCCCAAAAAGTACTTCAACATCAACTATTTTGAAAACTTTTGTTTCATTTTTAGTTTTTTACTTTTCATTTCACAGAAAGAGTAGAGAGAGAAGTTACGCGACGGTTCAGAGCATCCAAGCAACCAAATTTTGATAGTAGACGGCAACGATTTTTGTCCGAGTTCCATTTCGATTTCGATTTCTGTCAAAAAACAAGATATGTAACTTCAACGATTTGATTTTGAATACCAATTTGATTGTGTTTTGTTGGGTTATACATTCGTTTTGTATTTTGAATTGTTAGATCTTGTTTCTAGGGTTTTTAGTTTTAGACCTGATTTCTAGAGTTAGATTGGGGAAGATAATGAACAGTAAATAGGTAAGTAAAAGTCTCGGAACGTTTATACAAAAGTCTCGGACAGTGTTACAAAAGTCTCAGAACGCTTATACAAAAATCTCGAACAGTGTTACAAAAGTCTCGAAACCCTTATATAGAAGTCTCGGACAGTGTTACAAAAGTTTCGGACAGTGTTACAATAGTCTCAGAAAGCATACAAAAGTCTCAGATAAAAGTCTCGGGTAGAAGTCTCGGAAGATTTATAAAAAGTTTCGAAAAGCATACAAAAGTCTTGGAAAGCATTCGAAAGTCTCGGAAACTAACGTAAGTCTCGAAAACTAAGTTACTGTTCATTGTGAACTCGACCCCCGAGTGCGTCAGTGTAGCGCTACTAAACTAATCCTATAAAGATGCATTAATAATGTTATAAAGTTGGTTTTGTTTTTTAGTTTGAGTTGAGAATAACTATTCAGAGCTTTAACTTCCATGTTAGAGAGAGAAGTAAATCTCGACAAAGAGAAAAGTTAAAATCAAAAGGATAATAAAAAATTGTATAAAGTAAGGGTATTTTTGAAAATCATTTACTTTGGTGCCTTTTAAACATAAGTTATTAAAGTGGTGATAGTCTTAAAACTCCAACTCAAAAAAGTGACAAAACCCCTTATTTCCACCACCAAACGTAGTCTAAAATAATAAATAAATAAATTTGATCCTTTGACTTTGAATAGACTAAATTTACCCGTCCAAAACATGCATGTGTGGCTTGGCTAAACAACTTGTCAGAACAAAGCAACCCATGTTAACCTATAAGCATTCAAACTATTAAATAGGACTTTGATATTACCTCTAAACAAAATCAGTAAGTATGATATCGGCTCGAAAATTCAGACATGATTTTGGGTAATTATTAACCGTCTGCTTACATTTTTGAATCATAATGTCTGTAAACAGTATCACTAAAATCCAAGGCTACAATATCGAAGAATTAGTAGTTGCTCAAAAATATGTCCTTATTCGAACCAATATTTCTGAACAATGTGTCATTGCGGTCTCCATTTTCCAATCAACCCATGCTAACGTTATATAATTAGACAACAACTTAATTAAAATTACAATAGATGAGCATTTCAACAAAAAAAAAAAAAAAAAAAACAAAAAAAAAAAAAAAAAAAAAAAAAAAACTTTAGATAAGATATAAAATGGTTTATATTATACTATACTTGATAGATGGGTTAATTGCATTAAATTACCCTTACTTTATTAAATCTAACAAAATTTTAAAAAGATGCCATAAATTAATAGAAAACCCCTTGTCATCAAGTCAATCCGTTAACTTTAACGGTTGACTAACCTTGACCCTTAAAAACCAAATATACCCTTATCACATCATCCCAAATATAAAATATTTTTTAATTAAAAATTAAATAATCAAAATTAAATAATAATAATAATAATCTACCGGCGATAGATCTCTACCGCCGAAGGAAACAAGAGATCTTTGACGATCTCCTCTTACTGAAAGAGATCATTGTCGATCTCTTTCAACTGGAGGAGATCGGCTTTCTACAGTTAGCAGAAGAGGCTCCTCTATGCAAATTAATTATCTTGTTTGTTTGTTTTTTTTTTTTTTTTTAATTTGATTTTTCACTTTTTAATTAAAAAATATTTTATGTTTGAGATGATGTGTCAAGGGTATATTTGGTTTTCCACGGGTCAACGTTAGTCAACTGTTAAAGTTAATGGATTGACTTGATTGTAAGGGGCATTTGTGTTAATTTAGGGTATCTTTTTAAAATCTTGTTATATTCATTAAAGTAAGGTTAATTTAGTGCAATTAACCCTTTATAGATTAAGAAATCTCAAGTGCATCTCCCTCCACGGCTCCACTCCCTTGGTCACTATAGAATTGTGGGTTTAATTTTTATTTTCAAATTTATGATTTGGGTTTTGTTATTGAGGGTCTTAGATCAAAGTTCTGATTTTTATTTTTTTCTTAAAAAAATATCAAGCAGCAATTTTTCTGGTTTGTTTAGATCTTCAATTGTAGGAAAAATTATGAGTGTTTCGGTTTGGATCAATTCGCCAGTTTTTTGCTGAAATTTATATTCAAATTTGTGATTTAATGATTAACAAATATATGGTGTTTTTTGCTGAAATTTATATTCAAATTTGTGATTTAATGATTAACAAATATATGGTAATTACTTATTAGACCCAATTTAGCTGACCTATTATCATTTGCATTTATATTTTTTGGATTTCATGCTAAGGAACGAAGATGGAATGGCTTCATTCTAAGTTTTTTTTTTTAAATTTTATTATAATTTTCTTTTATTTTTAAATATATCTTAAAACTTAATTTAGTTTTATATTAATTGAAAATTTGGACCGTTCATTTTTAAAGTTTTACATCTGGACCGTTCATCATTCTAACCCTCTCTTTTAAGCTTTTTCAACAGGGGCAATTTGGACTTTCATCCACAAAATGGTCAACCGTTATCTTTAACTGTTGTTGACCGACTTGAGGTTATGTTTGTGTAATTAAGACCAAAGATTGCATATTAAGCCTTTTTACCATACTTTAGGGTTATTTGTGCAATTTGCCCTTTCACTTTCAAATTTTCTAACACTGTTAACAGCTCTGCGTATAACAGAGCTTGTCGAACTCTCTCTGCATCTCTCTGTTTCAGAAAATAACAAAAACTCGATGATTCCATCTGCAGCAGCACCGCAAAACCCTAACCCTAACCCTAGCCCTAATTTAGCTACGAATCAATCTGATTTCTCAACAACTCTCTCTTCTCTCAAAACCATCATCTCTCTCTGTCACCAAACCCTTCAAAACCCTCAACTTCTCCTTCCAAATCCCCGTAATGACCATTTTGTCCCCTGCCCTTACAATCCCCACCATCTCATGCCCCCAGAGTCTCTCTTCCTCCACACTCTCCGCTGCCCATCGCCTCTCTGCATCGACCCACCAAATTACCAAACTACCCTCAACTCTTCCCCTTATTCGCACCACCAAAAAACCAACTTCACCGTCCAAGATTTCAATGAAGAACTCTGCTTTTCCATAAATGATTGCTTTTCCAATTCTGTGTCTTCTAGCTTCTTTTATCAGGATTGCCCAGCTGTTGTTTCGTTGTCAGATGTTGATGCTAGCAGCAGTAGTAAGAAGACTTTCACTTTACCTGGTTTTTTGTCTATTGAATGTGCTAATGTTGTTTGCTGTAATGAGAGAGATGCTAATAGGAAGCTCGAGGGTTTTGACAAAGTAGAGTTTAGGATTTTGGGTTCTGATTTGTGGTTTATTAGGAGAGAAATTGAGGCTTGGAATGATTATGAGTATGTGACTATGTATTCTTTCAATGTTGTTTACGCAATTTTGGGGTTAAAAATGGTGAAAGAGAGTGATTTGAACAAATGGGTGGTTGTTAATTCGCCTCGATTTGGTGTTGTGATTGATGTTTATGTGAGGGATTATATATTTGTGCTTGTTGGTTTGTGTCTGAAAGCTGTTATAAAGGAAGCTTTGGGGTTTGTTGAGTTGGCAAACGGGCAAGAAGTGGGGAGGGGTTTAAAGAGTATGAGTTTTAAGTGTCCTTTGCTGACTCAAGCTTTGATGTGGTTAGGTTCACAGCTTTCTGTTTTATATGGGCAAGTGAATGGAAAATTGTTTGCTATTAACATTTTTAAGAATTGTATATTAGAAAGTGCGTCAAGGTTGTTATTTTCATCGGAGCAGAATTTGACCGAGTCTTTTGATTTGAAAAGAGGTGATAAGAGTTTACATGCTAACCACAATGATACTTTGGATGTGAAAGTTGAAGAGCCATTTGAAAGCAGAGCCGAGGGCAGAGAAGATAAAAGTGTGGGTGAAACTGTTCATAGCAAGGTGATTTTTGTGTCCCAAGTCGCAGCAGCGATTGCAGCACTGCATGAGCGATCATGGCTAGGAGAAAAGATTAGAGGATTAAGGGTCTCTCAACCACTTACGAGTTATCAGCGGTTTGTTACTGCCACCATTTTTTTTTTTGTTGCTAATGCTCGTCGTTGACATGTACTGTGGTTCATTATAATATTTGAAGTATGTGATAACTTGAATAGCTAGTTGAATGATTTCTAGAATCTTGAATTTATCATTTATGCCGCTAAGGAAATTTTATTATCCCATGGAATTTGCTACAAAGTGTCCTACTTATGATGTTCCGACCCCATTGAAATTCATTTTGATGACATCTGTGATGTTCTTTATGATGATATGCTCTTTTAACATAATGTGCTATCTTCAATTCAAGTATCTGATATAATTTTCCTTGATCTACAGAATGGCTGAGCATGCTTATGTGTCAAATAGAGCTGATGAGGAGAGGAACAAACGTCCTAACTATAGACCTATAATTGAGCATGATGGGCTTCCCCGGCAACGATCATCTAACCAGGTATTTAGGTTTATTATACTCCCAAAATGTTTTGAGAGTTGCATATATTTTTGTATTGAAATTTGGATCATGGTCTGGAAAACTAATTGCTATTCTGAGATGTCACCATCAAATCATCAATGATAGTAGATGATTAGCTTTCACCTAGGCAAAAATTCAGGTAATTGAAATTTGGTAGCATCATATGTTATAACACGTAAAAATGATTTAATTTTTATATGAGTATATGATTCGTTGGGTCTACATGTATTGTATTTTCTTTGCTGTGTGTTTATGTTGATTCGTATCATTATTGATGGACATAGGTGGCTTTTATGAACAAAGAATTTGTTTTAGACTTAGATATGGTGGTAATGGCCTGGAGAGTTGTCTGCAGTTCTTGGGTGAAATTAGGCTCTTTAGCAAACATAACAAGAAATATTTTTTGATTATTAGGAAACAAATAAGAATAAGACAAGAGAGGAACTATTGGCTGAAGAAAGGGATTACAAACGCCGAAGAATGTCGTATCGCGGGAAGAAGGTGAAGCGCACCACTTTACAGGTACGAAGCTAGTTTTGAAGTTGTAAATGTTTTCTTTTGACTACATTGTCTATTATATATTGTCAGATGTGCTATCTAATTGATAAAATCCTAGCTGATCAAATGTGTGTGTTCAATGCCAACTGTTTCTTTCTCTTCAAATTTTCCCATTTGATATTTGCATGTATGTTGTATTTATAAATAATTTTTCGAGTGTGTCCTCAAATTGTTTCTATGTCATTAATACTGTATTGAAATTCTCATTTATGTTCGTATGATACTTCATTTTTCTGACTATATGAACTTTATCATTTATGCACAAACATGTGTGTGCAATCATTGTGATGATTCTTTAATACTACACACATTTATGAGCACTCATTTTATTGTCTTATATTATATCATTCATGTTAAAAAATGTTATGGACTTGAGCATGCTTACATGTTGAAGGTAATCGAGATTCCTCATCTGCCCTCATTTGGTGTTTGTTCTAATTTGCCTTATTTCCCCAAGAGGTTCCTTGATGTGAATTGTTTTTAGTGTCGATGGGTAATCATATGGATAATAAAATATTTAAACTTTTCTGCTGAACTGCCACATTCTCGAACTTGGATAAATATGTGATAAATCTTTTGAGAGAAGCTTATGAAAGATTCTACCTATTGGACGAGTATTTGTAGTCATAGTATTCATGTTTTTTAAGCCTTATTGTTTTCAATTGCAGTTCATTTTTTGGTACATGGCTTTAAAAAAAAAGAATATGAATCCATTTTTGTGTTTCACAGGTTATGAGGGATATAATAGAGGGATACATGGACGAAATCAAGCAAGCTGGAGGAATTGGGTGTTTTGAGAAGGGAGATGAAGAAGGGGGAATGTTTTCACCTGAACTCTCTGCACATGATCTGGATGCTGATGATCATAGAAAAATCAATAGTGATTCATTTGAAGCAACTAGGGATAGAGATGGTACAAATTATAATAGGAAACAATCTTGGTTTGATTATGATTTTAAATCAACATCAGTTGAGGATGCTTTGCCTAGAGATCGTAAGCAATCAAGACAGAGTCTTCATGGGAACCGTGAACATTTAGAAGTTCACAGAAGTAGTATTGATGGAGAAAAGCATGGTGGAGAGTATTATTCCAGCAGCTCTGAAAGACGCAGAAGTTATGATAAGTCACATGAGCGGAGCAATCATCATAGGGGGCGTGAAGATGTGGAATTGACTAGAACTAAGCATGATGAGACCAAAAGGCCATCATCTAGCAGGTCCAACTACCGAGATTATAGATCATCTTATTCTATGTCGAATTCTCGTCAAAAAACCAGACGTGATCACAGTACTGACCCTCATGTACCAAATGCATTCGAGGATAGATATGATCCTTCAGAATCCCATGATTGGTATGAAGATGATGTCGCGAATGGAAACAACTATGTCAGACCAGAATAATTCTGTGAATTAATAGCAGCTGTTCTGCAGAAGTGCACAATAATGTGATAAATTCTCTGCAGTTTTACTATGTGGGGTAAGTCATACAAGCTGTACTTAATCTTAAATATGGTTTTAATTAAAAGTTAATCAAAATGAAGTTTTGATTTTTGACATGATTTATTCCCACAACTTTGCAGTAGGAAGTCATCAGGCTTCAGCACCTTTTTCCTACACCTGTATCCTCCTTTTGTATCCTTAATATATTGTGTTGTTTGTTTCATTAGCTTCTTGTTATCTGGGTAATTTATTTTCTAATTTTTTTGTTTATTCCTCCTTTTCCGTGCTAGATAACGACACAAGAGTCTCCTGTAAAAGTTAATGATCTTCATTCTTCATCGTCATGAAGTTCATCATTAAAACCCTGTTAGGAATTAAGAGGATTATATTATGAATGAATTTGCATTTCATGTCATCAGCATCACGTTCCACCACCCACAGTATCACATGATTTTCTTTTAAGATATTTATGTTTGAATCCTCATCTATCATGAGATTAGTCATAACCTAGACGAAGGCTGAAGTGACTAGGACATTGCAGACTAGCTGGCTCATTTACATTGTATTGATATTTATGTTAATTGCACGTTCACTTTATATTTTGAAACCAAATAAGTTGCATGTTATATGGTGCTGGATTCTGGTTGAAAGCTGTGATTTCCCTGGGTCTTAACTGTTTTAATCATATTTTACTATTTCTTGTAGTTACTAGTTAGTATGGTAGTGAACTAGTGATTTCTATTTTCTGTTATTCAGTTGTTAAAATTTGTGGATAAAATAACATACAAATCCTCACTGGAGGATAGCATGGTCATCAGATACGAAGGTAAAGTTGTAGGAGATGCTAATGTGCACACAAGTCCCAAGTTTTTATTGGTTTGCTGTTGGGGATTTTACACTGGCTGTAAGGTTGTAAGCCTGATACTGACAAGCTTCATCCGTGGTTTGACATCCAAGTCACTTGCATAAATGTGATATTTACTTGTAAATTGTATGCATGTAAATCATTAATCATTATTGAAGATGCCTTTGTGATTTGAATTTGCTTATAGCTTATGTTGCTGCTTGTAGATTACACTTAGGAAAAGCAAAAGATCACTGTTTCTACGAGAGAAAATAAGTTCCGTTTCATTCTTATCAGGGTTCATCATGGATGGATGCAGGGAGCAGAGAGTGAGATTAAGTTCGATGAGAAAATATGCTGTGTTTTTGTTTTTTTGATACTAGAAAATATGATGTGTTACTAAAGAATGGTACAGAAACTAGAGTAACAGTTGTGCTTTGGCATCATTAGTATATTCATAACTATCTTTTGTAAGTTAAAAGAATCTGTTCTATTATTATGGAAGCAGTGTTCTAATATGAGTTTTTCTCTGGTAGGTATATAATTGTGAGTATACTAAATTACTTATAGCACATTTATCCTTGTAAGAAAAAGTAATGCAATTGGGTCAAATAATGTTTACATGGCAAAAAATGATGAGGTGGATAAGTGTGCTATAAGTATGCTCACAGTTATGTGCCTACCGAAGAAAAACTTTTATTAATATCAAATAGTTATAGATATATTGTTTGTACGCACCTCGGCTTTGGATCAAATATTTCTTTCTCAAATCATCATGTCGCAACTACTAGGTACTTATATACTTTATTATCCACAGGTAATCTTCCTGGAAACACTTCCCATTCTTGATGCTTTATGTTAAAAGCACCCGTCTTCCCATCATAGAAAGACTCACTTGTATAGTAGACTCACTTGTACTGATAAGGCACTCCACTACGCAAATTTCTGTTTTTAGCAGTTGGTGTCTCCTTCGCAATATAAATTCTCTTTGCAGATGGATCACAAAGATTGCAAATACCAGGATCGCCAAATTGATCCTTGTCATAATACATCAACCATGGAAGAAACTCTCGTGTATTGATTTCACGAATGCGATCATGCCAACAGTTTTTCCATTATAAGTTTCACAATATCATCTGGAAGATCAGACAACATAGCCTTCTTCATCTTCTTCTGCACTCTCTTCTCTATTTTCTATAGCTACAGCCGCACTCTCTCTTTAATCTTTATACACAAGAATTTAATTTGTAATTTTCAGGGTTAATTTCATTTTCTTTTTGAAAGATTTTTAGGGTTAATTAAATCCCTACTTAATGCATTATAATGAACCCATTGAACACACTATGATGGGTTGGATATATTATTTATAAGCCCAACAGACAATAACATCAAAACAAATAAGTGTGACTAATCCCACTCCCACCCATAAATTAGCAAGGTACAATTACCGATTATGATCCTTTTCGAAATCGTAACAGATATTTACAAGTGAGTTTTTAAATAAAACATCATGAATATTTAACCGAAAAAACTTATCGTAAATGATATTAGCAAGTGGGTATTAAGACAACTTCATGACTATTTAATCAAAAAAACTTATCAAAAATGATATTATAAAGTGATTTTTAACTACCCATCAATTCATCTTGATGCAATTTTAAATAATCTATCACATCATTAATGAGTACATATTTTGGACAAATAATTTCATGAATTTCTTGTTGACTTAACCAACACATCATGTAGGACAAGTTTTAGAAAAATTATTCAATGAATTTCATGCTTACAATTTACCTTCACTATCTTGTCATGACATTGTCTCACTAATAGTTTATTAGCTATTAATTGAAGAGTTTATATGATTGTGTCCATGATCACTAGCTACATAATTATATGCCCACACTAATAACAATTTTAAAATTTAATTTTATTCAATAATATATTGGAGGAAACCAAACCAATTGTGATGTAGTAGAGGAACTATTATTGACAAAGGGCAGTCAAGGTGATTTTAAGAATGATGATGAAAGGTACGGCTATTGATGAGGAGTTGGCTATACCCTTGCAATTCTCTCTAAGCATGAAAATGCTGTTCTACGCCTAGGGAGAAGAGGTTCTATGTCTTGCTTGCTCAAGATCATAAGGCTGGGAGAACGATACTCAATAGAAGAAAAATTGTATCGCAATTCTGAATGATATGTGCTCAAATGATACCACAATATAGGGTGCTATCAAGGAAGATGAAGATATTAATGCTACAATCGGTGGACTTTCAGAGACAAGAACTTTAAGGGCCAAGAGAGAGGCTAATGACACCTCTAGAAGGTTAGCCAACCTTCATAGAATGCATGAAAAGCTTCTTTAAGTTAACAATCACAGTAGTGATTGTAGGTAGATATGTACACACTCTTCTTTCGCTACCAACGTATATAAATTTTACTCTTATACTCAATTTTGGCAAGTCTTGACTCATTTCAAGCTTATACACTAGCAAAGAGTAATGAATTTTTACCTCTAATCATCATGAATGAATTTTCTTTACAATATTAGTTTTTAAAAATTGGAAACTATTGAGGCTTGTTCTTTTTTACCATCGTATGGAAATATCAAGTGTTTTAAGTCGTGGTATTTAGGCTACTAAGTTTGGACCAATTAGATTAAGTCTTTTGCTGTGGCAAGTTTCGAGTCCTTGCAGAAAAAAATGGACATTCAACAGCTCTCATGATAATTAATTAAGATGTGTTCCTCTCTCAAATTGTCCGCACTGTGATTTTGCTCTGCTTTTGTAATAAAACCTTGAGCCAAATTCAACATTTGGTAATGAAATTTAGCAGTTGAACATATGAGATTGATCATGAATTCATGATATATATTCGTAAGGGTTGATCCTGTTCATCCTTTTCTTAATTGATTAGAGACAACCCAGAATTATTTTATTGTTACAATCCTACAAACAATTTCTTTGTTACAATAAATCATATCAAGGATTACCACTACAATGAATAACTTATAAATGGCAATTAGTATCGTAAGTTTCCTTGGTTGCTTCAAACATTTCTCCCCTAATTGCTATCACATCAGAACTTCTTCTGAAGAGATTTCACAACATTCTGGTCCAACTGAAAGGCCTTGGAGAGAACATCAGGATTAATGGCTGGATTCGATCCGAAGACGGCGTTTCCTATTGTGATGGTACCAGGATTCTGGCTGCTCAAAGCAGTTATGGCAACTGCCTTGGTTTTTCCTATGTTAAAATGGAAGTGAATGAGCCCAGCTGGAAATACAAACACATCACCCTTGTTCAGTACCTTGGTGAAGAGTTTATTTTCCGGGTTTGATGTGACAAAACCAACATAAAGAGTCCCCTCTTGGACTACCAGAATCCCAGTGGCTCTAGGGTGAATGTTGGGTGGGTTCAGGCCACCATATGGTGCGTAATCGATACGAGCTAGGGAAATGCCAAGAGTGTTGAGTCCTGGAATTTGGGCTACATTTACAGGAGTCACTATTGAACCAACTTGATTTTCTGTGTTTCTGGGAATGTTGAGCCCTGTAAAGAAGAAGTCATTTGGTGTGGCAAGCTTTGGGTCCTTACAGAACTTCCCATTCACAAACACTGCACAGAAAAATGAAATAGATGTTTACATAGAAAGAAAATTTGTAATATGTCATATTGTCGTGCATAAAATTTGTAGGATTTTTACATAGACAGAAAATACTTACCACCATTCTTGGTGTCATTAATGGCAACACAAAAATCCTGAAGAGGGCTAGGGTCGGAGGCTGAGGCCAAGGAGGAAGCCAAAGCCAAGAAGACAGAAGCTACAAGAAAGTGAACAGCTTTCATAGTTGTGATTGTTGTGTTATTATGGTAAACAAGCTTATTTATAGATGGAGTTTATTGAACCAGTCTTTGCTAGCAGATATGAAAAGGTTGCCAAGTCTCAAATTTGTTAAATATTATCTATGATCTATTCCCATAATGAACCATTCTAAAACAGCCAGAAAAATATATTATGTATATATAGAAAAATATTTTTTCACCTTCAAATTTTGGACATGGAAGTGGTCTCATGATCAATTCAATATTTCCATTGACTGAAACAACAATATCTAAATAGTGGGTATAGTATATATATAGATTTTTTTTTTGAAACGGCAGTCTTTATTCAACCAAGCTAAACATAGAACACAAATAGAAGAACCCAACAACCACAGCAAACAAACAAACGCACCCAAAGAGGCCAACAGAGGCACACACAAAAACAATCACCAGAACAAAACCAACCAGACTGAACAAACAAACCCGCCAAAACAGTGGAAAAGACCCGAAAACAGAGACCCAGCAAGGAATCTAAAACACACTCCAAACAACATTTTCCTCTTCCATAGCAGAACCCCTCTTTGCCAAGCCATCGGCAACCGAGTTTGAGGCTCTAGGAGTGTAGCTCACGTATGTATTGCCTAAGAAACGAAGCTTCGTAGATAACATTCACAAGAGACAAATTGCCAAAAAATCTTAAGAGACCGCCACTCTCGAGTCACTTTCGATACAAATTGTCCTCCCCCCAAGCGAAGCTTTCGACACACACAAGAAGCAAGCTTTATGAATCACCAATAATTCAGCAGTGGAGGCATCCACATTCCCCTCAAAAGCCGAAAACGAACACAAAACCACCCCTTTTGAGTTTCGCAGAACACCCCCAATCCCTGCCCTCGCCAACTCCCCTCTTACCGAGCCATCGACATTGAATTTCAGAGCCTCATTAGGAGGGGGAACCCAAACCTTAACTTTGTTTGCCTTAACAGGTTTTTCTTCAAAGCAACAGAACTTCAAGTTCTCCACAATGACCGTGATCGGCTCCTCAGAACCCTTACCATGATGTTTGAACCACCAAACTACCCTAAACCTCACCAAATCTATGAACACAGCTAACTCAGAAGAAATAGCTATGTCAGACCAGAATAATTCTGTGAATTAATAGCAGCTGTTCTGCAGAAGTGCATTATCCCTTTTAATGTGATAAATTCTCTGCAGTTTTACTATGTGGGGTAAGTCATACAAGCTGTACTTAATCTTAAATATGGTTTTAATTAAAAGTTAATCAAAATGAAGTTTTGATTTTTGACATGATTTATTCCAACAACTTTGCAGTAGGAAGTCATCAGGCTTCAGCACCTTTTTCCTACACCTGTATCCTCCTTCTGTATCCTTAATATATTGTGTTGTTTGTTGCTCAGCTTCTTGTTATCCGGGTAATTTCTTTTCTAATTTTTTTGTTTATTCCTCCTTTTCCATGCTAGATAACGACACAAGAGTCTCCTGTAAAAGTTAATGATCTTCATTCTTCATTATAACCCTGTTAGGAATTAAGATGATTATATTATGAATGAATTTGCATTCCCTGCATTTCATGTCAACAGCATCACGTTTCATGTATCACATGATTCTCTTTTAAGATATTTATGTTTGAATCCTCGTCTATCATGAGATTAGTCATAACCTAGACGAAGGCTGAAGTGAGTAGGACATAAGTAATTTAACATGGCAGACTAGCTGGCTCATTTACATTGTATTGATATGCTTAACCGTTTTAATCCTATTTTACTATTTCTTGTAGTTACTAGTTAGTATGGTAGTGAACTAGTGATTTCTAATATCTGTTAAAATTTGTGGATAACATAACATACAAATTCTCACTGGAGGATAGCATGGTCATCAGATACGAACGTAAAGTTGTAGGAGATGCTAATGTGCACACAAGTTCCAAGTTTTTATTGGTTTGCTGTTGGGGATTTTACACCGCCTGTAAGGCTGTAAGCCTGATATTGACAAGCTTCATCCATGGTTTGACATCCACCGTCACTTGCATAAATATGATATTTACTTGTATGCATATAATTATTGAAGATGCCTTTGTGATTTGAATTTGCTTATAGCTCATGTTGCTGCTTGTTCACTTACGAAAAGCAAAAGATCACTGTTTCTACGAGAGAAAATAAGTTCCGTTTCATTCTTATCAGGGTTCACCATGGATGGATGCAGATAGTGAGAATAAGTTCAATGAGAAAATATGCTATGTTACTGAAGAATGGTACAGAAACTAGAGTAACAGTTGTGCTTTGGCATCATTAGTATTCATAACTATCTCTTGTAAGTTAAAAGAATTTGTTCTATTATTATGGAAGCAGTGTGTATTAATATCAAATAGTTATAGATTTGTTGTTTGTAAGCACCTCGGCTTTGGATCAAATACTTCTTCCTCGATCATCATGTCGCAACGACTAGATACTTTATTATCCACAGGTAATCTTCTTGGAAACACTTCCCAGTCTTGAAGCTTTATTTTAAAAGCATGCACCCGTCTTCCCATCATAGAAAGACTCACTTGTGATATACTATAAGGATCATATGTACCCATGAATTTAAAATTTAAAATTCATTCCAGGTTTCATGGCCAGGTTGCCATGTTTTGATTTCAAGTTCCCCGGATTGTCCAATTTTCAAAACAATTACCATACAATCCGGAGAAGTGGGGCTCAAGGAAAACGAAGCTTTTTCTTCCTCGATTTAGGCAATTCAATAGCTTGATTAGTGAAGGGACGGTAAAAGAAAAGGCGTTTGATTCTGGAAGATCAGATCACTCAGCCTTCTTCATCTTCTGCACTCTCTTCTCTATTTTATATAGCTACATCCGCCCTCTCTTTTTAATCTTTATACACCATAATTTAATTTGTAATTTTCAGGGTTAATTTCTTTTTCTTTTTCTTTTTAAAAGATTTTTAGGGTTAATTAATGAACCCATTGAAGAATTTATGATGGGCTGGATACATTACTTTTAAGCCCAACAGACAATAACATCAAAATAAATAAGTGTGACTAATCAAACCCTCAAATTAGCAAGGTACAATTATCGATCATGATCCTTTTCGAAATCGTAACAGATATTTGCAAGTGAGTTTTAAAATAAAACATTTTGAATATTTAACCGAAAAAAATGATATTAGCAAGAGGGTATTAATACAAGAGACAAGTTCATTTCTAACCATTTTGAATATTGAGTAATAATTTATAACCTATTTTCAAATTTTAATTGTTTATAACCTAATTTTTACGCTATTACCGTAATGCCCCTTATTTCGTCTTCTTCAACCTTTCCTTTTTCTCTCTCCCTGCAACCAAAACTAGATTTCAAGTTTCAACTCCATTAAAACATAATCATCAAGCCAAGAAAATTCTTTATTGGATTCTCTTACCTTGCCGTGGCCCGCTCTTGGATGTTGCATATTTACTATGGGATTTGAAATCTTTTTTGTATAACAAACTTTTTCAAACCCAATGAATTTGATAATAGATAAATGTTGTTCCCTAATTATTTTTGCTGTTGCTTTTGTTTGCATGTAATTAAATTTTATTTCTTAAATACAACTCCACATAATGTTATATACTCTGTCGAAAATAAACTTCAACAGCAGAAGACAGGTCCTAGCCTCAAGATTCAGTACAAACAAGAAATAAAATGAGCTAGATATTGTTGTTGGGAGAGAGTTTTATTGGATTTGAAATGGGATTTGATGGGTTTTGAAGATGGGATCTGGTTTTTAGCAAAGATCAGAAGATGAGATCTTATTTTTGGAGAAGAAGAGATTATTTTTTTTTTTTACAGATATTGATATCAATATGTTTTTTATTTTATTTTATTTTTTTAAAATTTTTAATATTAGTTCTTAATTAATTTTTTAATTTAATAAGAAGATGAGATGAAAAAGAAGAAGTCGAAGACTAGAAAGAAGAAAAAAAAAAGAGCAGGAAAGAAGAAAGAAGAGAGGTCGTTGAGGAGAAGAAGAGTAAAGGGAATTTTTTTTTAAAAATTTAAAAATTAATTGGCTAGGGTATTTTTGTAATTTTGGCTAGGGATTGAAAGAATTTATTGTATAACATGGTTATAAACAATTAAAATATTAAACAATGCTAAAAACAATTTTCCTATAATCTATTTGGCAATTTTCTCTTAATACAACTGCATGAATATTTAATCAAAATTTTTTATCATAAATTATATTATCAAGTGATTTTTAACTACCCATCAATTCATCATAATGCAATTTTAAATAATCTACCACATCATTAATTAGTACATATTTTGGACAAATAATTTCATGAATTTCTTGTTGACTTAACCAACACATCATGTAGGACAAGTTTTAGAAAAATTATTCAATGAATTTCATGCTTACAATTTACCATCACTATCTTATCATGACACCGCCTTATTAATAGTTTATTAGCTATTAATTGAAGAGTTTATATGATTGGGTTCATGATCACTAGCTACATAATTATATGCCCACACTAATAACAATTTTAAAATTTAATTTTATTTCATAATATATTGGAGGAAACTAGACCACTTGTGAAGTAACAGAGGAACTGCTATTGACAGAGAGCAGTCAAGGTGATTTTGAGAAGGATGATGAAAGGTACAGTTATCGATAAGGAGTTGGCTATACCCTTGCAATTCTCTCTAAGCATGAAAATGCTGTTCTACGCCTAGGGAGAAGAGGTTCTATGTCTTGCTTGCTCAAGATCATAAGGCCGGGAGAACGATACTTAACGGAAGAATTTTTTTATCGCAATTCTGCATGATATGTGCTCAAATTGAAATATACAAACGAGGTTAAATTGTCTAAAGCATACGCCGGGGGGGGGGGGGGGGGGGGGGGGGGGGGGGTGGTAGTGAATATGTTTTTACACTTTTTTCAATCCTTTGAAACAAACACAAGTTTATCCTTCAAGATAGCTTATATCACAATACATAAACCATATATACATGTATAGACAAGAGAAGCATATATTCATTGAAGCATTGTCTATATATCAACAAGTTGCAAGAGGAAAAATAACATTAAAACTCAACAACAAAGAATACTTGTATTTCCAATAATGTCTAATGTGTTACAAGTATCAATCAAATATAACTATACACAAGAGTATCAATCTACAAAAGAATTATATATACAACTATGATCAATATGATTTGCTTACATCTCACACTTAATAAAATCTTGTTTCAAAATACATCACAAGTGAAGATTGTGCAACAAGATTAAAACATACACATATAAAATATGAAAGATAGAGATAGAAAGAATTGATACAAGAGATTTTTTAACGTGGTAAAACCTAAAAGGAGGAAAAATCCTCGGGTTGAATTACAACTATAGGGTACTATATATATTGGATGATAGATTAGAAATTCCTCAAAAGTGACCAACCTATGATCTACTTCCTATTGGAGTTTATGTCTACCCAATCCCTATTGGTAGATTAGTAATTCCTCAAAAGTGCGGAATCACTCTATATTGGAATCTATGTCTACACAACATCATTAGAAGATTAGAAATTCCTTAAGAGTGAATACACATCCTATGCACCACTCTCTATTGGAGTCTAGCCTACCAATGCTATAGCCAACTCCCTATCCAATGCACTCATGCCTCTAGAGAGCCTCCTATGCATAGCTATCCGGACCTTCCCGATCCTAGCCATTACTTCTTGCTTGGTTATCTGGACTTCTTGTCCTAACCAATACTTTCTTGCTTGACTATTTGGACCTCTTGTCCTAGTCAAGACTTCTTGCTTGGTTATTCGGACCTCTTATCCTAACCAAGACTTCATGCCTTTTACAAGGACTTCCTAAGTGTGATCAATGAATGCAAATTATGCAATCAAGCAATCCAATATAGAACATGTGATTAATACATTCAATGGAAATTAGACTTAGTCATGTGAACACACAAGTCAAAATAATCTAGTCACAAAACTTAAAATTAAAACCTAGAGCATGTGAAAACACCTAACACATGTGGCTCATAGTTTCATTCACAAATCTAATACTTGAATAAATCATATACATGAAGCACATATTCAAGATATTAAAAACATATACCAAAAATGCTAGAATCACAAAATATGATCAATGAATATTCTAGCCAACATTTAGAACATGATATAATTAATAATCAATTAAATCCTAGTAGGCTCTAAACACAAAAAACAAATGTGCTAATCCTAGATTTGTTCAATTAAAGGATCCAAGAACATGCCAAGGTTATTAATCATAAAATGAATCAATCAAGTCACAAATAACCCTAGATATCAAACTAATCACAATACAACACTCAAACATGTGAAAAACTAGAATCATAGAAAACTAGTTCACATTTGTCTCGAATTAGACTTGATTAGATTTGATTTGAAGCTATCCTTCTCAATAGCTTTCATCATACATACACATACATATAGAAGAAGAAACCTAAGGTAATTGAAGGTTTAAAAGATGAAAACACAAAGTTTAGTCAAATACCTAAGAATCACGAGCTGGTTCGGTTATGAGGGTAGAGCCACCACAAAACTCGATCAAATAGCTGTAAACTCTTTTGGAGAAGGTAGGTGACGCAAGGGTATGACGAAAATAAGAATGATCACTTTGTCGAACCCTGAGACACACTCAGACGAACCTTGACGCAGCGACCGGTAGTTACCCAAGCATGGATCGCCATGCATGGGCCATCATTCCCTAATCTATGTTAGAAAATGGCGCTCTCGAATCCTCAAAGAGCATGTCGAATCCATGACAGATAAGTGTTCTAAAGAACGATTTTATTGATTATGAAAAAGTTTCAATAATTGGAAATAATAAGACTATTTATAATAAACTAATCCTAATACGACTTGAATACGACATTCCTAAAAAGACTAAAACAGAAAAAGATCAAAACTAATCATAATCTTCTAAGATTCATGATTCCTAACTTGACTGAAAAACAAAGATCAAATCTTACCCAAAAGGTAAGTTTGATTTATTTCCAAAACCTAAATTTAATTCATAATCAAACTAAAGTAAATAAACTTGCTAAACAAGAAATAAAGACCCAAATTAATAAAATAAGAAAACACCCAAAACCGTCTGAATCTAAAGTTAAGCGCGGTTGGGCCGTAGGACACCGGTAGTGGCATGGGCCGTGGTTCCTTCTTTTTTGTCTTACATTAGTCACCCTTTCTTAAAAGAACTCGTCCTTGAGTTCGGTTGAAAGTACAAGGATTGACAAGTAAACAAAGAAAATGCCTATTGGTCTTGTGGGAGTGGTAAACCCCAACAGAAAAATCTCTTCGTAGCTCGTCCCAAATCCAAAGTGGTACCAAAACAATCATCCAACATAATGCTAAAAATGCCCAAGCTATTTTCCATTGGCGTCGCTTTGCCCCTTTGGTCTTGACATTCTCGAATCCCATGCATAATGTACCCAGACCTGGCACGGTTCCGGTTGGAACCGTCGGAACCGTCGGAACCGAAACTGGAACCGGAACCGAAACCGAAAAAATTGGAACCGGAATCGAATTTTTGGTTCCGGTTCTGTTATAGGGGTTTTTTTCGTCAGCATGACATGTCAGCGAAGATAACAGGTAATGCGGAAATATAGTGACTCAATGTCATCAAAAGTCAAATGTGAGACACGTTATCAAAATGGTCAACATGAATGCGTAACAACACCATATGAGAGGCCATCTACAGATGGAATCTGGTTGGGTAAAGATCTGTTCGGCCAAGAATATGCTCGGCCACTCGGCCAGGAGTCTGCTCGGCCAGGAGTCTGCTCGGCCAGGAATCTGCTCGGCCAGGAGTCTGCTCGGCCAAGAATATGCTCGGCCACTCGGCCAGGAGTCTGCTCGGCCAGGAGTTTGCTCGGCCAGGAATCTGCTCGGCCAGGAGTCTGCTCGGCCAGGATTCCACTCGGCCAGGAATCCACTCGGCCAGGAGTCTGCTCGGCCAGGAGTCTGCTCGGCCAGGAGTCTGCTCGGCCAGGAGTCTACTCGGCCAGGTGTCTACTCGGCCAGAGGTCTACTCGGCCAGGAATCTACTCGGCCAGGGGTCTACTTGGCCAGGAATCTACTCGACCAGGAATCTGCTCGAAATCTGCTCGGCCAGGAGTCTAATCAGCCAGGAGTCTACTCAGCCAGGTGTCTACTCAGCCAGGTGTCTACTCGGCCAGGAATCTACTCGGCCAGGAATCTGCTCGACCAAGATTCTACTTAGACAGGAATCTGCTCAGCCAAGATTCTGCTCATCCAGAGATCAATACTTAGCCAAAAACATGAAATTCAATCCTATCAAGATACGCCTTATCAAGTGGAGATCCACTCAGATACGAAATCTAAGAATCACACTCAAAGTAAGGAAATATCTCTATTTCCTCTCCAGTGTCAGAATTATAATCAAGAAAGGACTTAAAGCTTCTAGAAGGATAAACACCAAACGGGAAACGAGTCCTAATTGGTCTCCTCTACCGGAATCCTACAAAGATTCTAATTAATGAATCCACCGCTTATACAACAAGAACTAGGGCAACCCTAGATTGAACCCTATAAATACATCCATGTATTCATTATATGAAGGGGAAGATCATGAGCAATTTATACTTACATGAGAAAAGAGATACGAAACATAAGCAATTATCTGAGAGAAAGCGAGTATTGAGTGTGTAATTATTCTATTTATAGTGGATTTCTTCTCACCGTCACCGGCACCGGCACCGTGGATGTTTCCCCGCCTTGGGGTTTTACCACGTAAAACATGTGTTATGTTTGATTCATTATATATTTCATGCTTTTCTACATTACTATTTTCAAATACGAACAAATCGTATCACATCCACGTGGGGAAAGAGGCTTTAATTATTCAACCAAAGATTGGTTAAAGCTTCGATCTGCCTACGTGTTATTGTTTGGCGGTTGACTTTTCAACGATCCAAAATTCACCGTCAACAGGTTCAAGAACCGGAACCGGAACCTAAACCTGAACAGGAGGAGCCGGTTCCGGTTTCGGTTCTGGTTCTATGATTTGGTCGAACCGGCGGTTCGAACCGGATTGGAACCGGCGGTTCGAACCGGATTGGAACCTGCGGTTCCGGTTTGGTTCGAACCGCCGGTTCACACAAATTTTTTTTTTTTTTTTTTTCTATAAATACCACCCCCCCCTTTCATTTTTCCTCACACCAATTTTTTCTCAATTCTCTAATTCTAATTTCTCTCCAACACTCTCAAGTCTCCAAGTCTCCAAGTTTCCAAGGTTTTTAATATTTATTTCATTTTGTAATTGTTTTGAAGACGATATTCAGCTTTGGTAAACAATGAGTATTGAACGGAATAGAGAACACAAAGTGTCAAACTCTTAGTAGAAAAATTGCGGTTGACAACGAGAGAATAGAAAAAATTTGCCTCAAAAAAAAAAATTGCGGTAAAAATAGTTTTATATATGCCTTAAACTTTGAAAGGCCATAACTTTGTGCTCGGATGTCCGAATTGGGTGATTTTGTTTTTGAAATCGCATAGAATGATGCAAGGAATCCAATGGGAGCAATCCAGAGGGCTTGTGGCCACTTTTCGAGCCCCAAAAACCCCTTTTTCATAAAAAAAAGTGTTTTTAAGTGTCATGTTCATTTCGAACCTCGTTTAAATCTAGTAAGAAACCTTTTCCTCTCGATCCGACACCACACCCGTGCCCGTCTTGGTCCGGAGAATTACTTTAAAGTCAGGTCTCGTGTAAATGGACACGTTTTAAAATAAATCTTTATACTACTTATAGTTTTTGTTTCAATTGTTATACTAGAATTGAATGTGGTTTCATTGGTTAGGGTGTTATAATTTTTCTTTTGCAACCATGGTTCAAGCATCCATAAGAACCCATAAATTGTCATTTGTAATTTTATTTTATAATTTAATTTAATTTTGTAATTTGTCATTTATATAACCCATAAATTGTCATTTGTAATTTTATTTTATAATTTAATTTAATTTTGTAATTTGTCATTTATATATTTTATTTTATTAGAGAAGTCTTTTTTTGTTTGTTAAAAAAAAAAAAAAAAAAAAGAGGTTCAAAACCGCCGGTTCCAATGGAACCGGAACCGGAACCGGAACCGGCATATAGCGGTTCCGGTTCCGGTTCCGGTTCCATCAAACCGCGGAACCGAAACCATTGGTTCCGAACCGGAACCGTGTCACCTCTAAATGTACCAACAATTTGGCCTACAAGAGCATGAGACATCAATACAAAATCTTCAAAAACAATGTTCTCGATTGTCTTGTCAATTTCTTCAACAATTAGATTTGTTGAGTCAATGTGAGCTTTATCAACCACTTCAAGATTGATTGCTTCCACCATTTGTTGGGTAAAATTCTCAAAATTTAAAGACACAATTTGATCATCACTCTCTTCAATTTTACCCGCAACACAATCAACAAGCTCCTCTTGTGTAATATTACCACAATCAACCATGTTGTCATTACCGAGTATATCACAATGAACACTTTCACTTTCCTCAAAATCAAACCAATCAGACACAAATTGCATCATATCAACGAGGGTTGTGGGTCGACCTTTAGGCAAAGTAGGCCTGTGCTTGGAGTTAAAGTCGGGTCCTGCCATATTTGATGGGTGAGAATGCTCGGCTGAAAGTGGTAGATATGAAAGGTAGCACGCGATTGATGGTGATGATGATTGGGGCACATTGTAATTCTTCGAACTATCACACGCTTTTTTTTTTTCGATTTCTTTTTTTTTTTTCTCTTTTATTTATTTATTTATTTATTTTTTATTGGGGAAATATGGAAGGTGAGACTTCGGCATTTAGGAAGGTAGTTGGTTGTGATACGTGGACGTTGAGCCTAGCACAGAGGTAGACTCGATAGCTCTGATACCAATTGACGCAGCGGAATATGGCAAAAATAAGAATGATCACTTTGTCAAACTCTGAGGCACACTCAGACGCACCTTGACACAGCGACCGGTAGTTACCCAAGCATGGATCGCCATGTAAGGGCCATCATTCTCTAATCTACGTTAGAAAATGGCACTCTCTAATCCTCAAAGAGCATGTCGAATCCATGACAGAAAAATGTTCCAAAGAACAATTTAATTGATTATGAAAAAGTTTCAATAATTGGAAATAATAAGACTATTTATAATAAACTAATCCTAATACGACTCGAATACGACATTCCTAAAAAGTCTAAAACAGGAAAAGATCAAAACTAATCATAATCTTCTAAGATTCATGATTCCTAACTTGACTGAAAAACAAAGATCAAATTTTACCCAAAAGGTAAGTTTGATTTATTTCCAAAACCTAAATTTAATTCCTAATCAAACTAAAGTAAATAAACTTGCTAAACAAGAAATAAAGACCCAAATTAATAAAATAAGAAAACACCCAAAACCGTTTGAATCTGAAGTTAGACACGGTTGGGCTGCAGGACATCGGTAGTGGCATGGGCCGTGGTTCCTTCTCCTTTGTCCTACATCAGTAGGTGACTTGATTACGAAGATTTTCCAACTTGAATCACTCAATTCGGAGTCCGAATGAGAAAGCTTTGCTGTTTGGAAGGTGAGAAAGTTGGAGAGAAAAATTCTGCACGTGTTTTCAAACTTTTCTTCTACAAATGAAATGGGAGGGAAATGAGAGAATTTAAATGAAAGAGAGAGAGAGAGAGAGGTTTTAGTGGCCAATCAAGTGGTACCACATCACCTGCTTGTGAGAGGCGCGTGAGCTTCACGGGGCAGAGGGGTGGCTGGCCCGTGAGCCTCACGCGCCCTTCACGGGACACACTCCAAATGGCCTTTGGCCATTTCATGCCTCTCTTGCACTCCTCTCGTGTTCTTTGGCCGTATTCGGGTCTCCGAGCTCTGAATTTGAATCCGTCTTCGGATTACGAACCGTGACTCCCTCACGCACAAGGAAGACTATGAAACTTTGACAAAAGGTTGTGAATTTGACTCGATACATGACGACGAAGACAACACATCGTATGAGAACGTAAAGTAGTTTAGCTTCCTAGTTTGGACTCGAAACCTAATGAGTGAATAATCAAAATGACCGGGACTCAATAAAGAATCATATGAGATCATGTTCAAGTTCAAAAATAATAAAACAAAAACAAATAAACACAAAGTCACACAAGTATGCCATTTCTTAGATATAGTTCTAGAACATGCAATTTCACAATGTTTATCAAATTAAATCTAATGCATGTGCATACTTCAACAAGTGTGTGAATGTGTTATACCAATGGTGTACAACTATGCAGGGACACATATGAATGCCATGTGTGTGTGCCTAAGCCTTGTAAGAGGAATGAGGTCAAATATACATTTGATGAGCAATGTAGCTTATTCCTCTTTGAAGACACCATCTTGCATGAAAAGTTGCCAAGTCTTCCTTGAAGCTTGAATCATTATCAATCTAAGACAACTAATCAATGCAAGTGAAACATTGTTTTGATATGGAATTTATGCCAACAAAACCAAAAACCTAACACAAATGATACCACAAAATAGGGTGCTATCAAGGAAGATGAAGAGAGTAATGCTACAGTTGGTGTACTTTCAAAGACAAGAACTTTAAGGGCCAAGAGAGAGGTTAATGACACCTCCAGAAGGTTAGCCAACCTTCATAGAATGCATGAAAAGCTTATTTAAGTTAACAATCACAGTAGTGATTGTAGGTAGATATGTACACACTCTTTTTTCGCTACCAACGTATAGAAATTTTACTCCTATACTCAATTTTGGCAAGTCTTGACTCATTTCAAGCTTATACACTAGCAAAGAGTATTGGATTTTTACCTCTAATCATCATGAATGAATTTATTTACAACATTAGTTTTTAAAAATTGGAAACAATTGAGGTTTATTCTTTTTTACCATCGTATGGAAATATCAAGTGTTTTAAGTCTTGGTATTTGGGCTACTAAGTTTGGGCCAATTATATTTTTTATATTTTCTTGGGAATATTGAGCCCCGGAAGGAATAAGTCTTTTGATGTGGCAAGTTTCAAATCCTTGTAGAAAAAATAGACATTGAACAGCTCTCATGATAATTAATTAAGATGTGTTTCTCTCAAATTGTCCGCGCTGTGATTTTGCTATGCTTTTGTAATAAAACCTTGAGCCAAATTCAACATTTGGTAATGAAATTTAGCAGTTGAACATATGAGATTGATCATGAATTCATGATATATATTCATGAGGGCTGATCTTGCTCATCCTTTTCTTAATTGATTAGAGACAACCTAGAATTGAGAGCAGACGAAAAAGCTTCATTCTACCATCAAGGTATAATTAACATACTATATACCAATACATAGTAGGTATTAACTAATGTTTTCATCATTTTCTCTCTATGATTTCAATTTTAAAGTATTACAAGAATATTAGAATAGGACTGCTGGGACCTGCCGAAATCAAACAATATATGTGCGGTCCAGATATCTGCTCCCATAACGGGAGATAACTACTCCCACAACTCAGGAAGAAAACTCCCCTATGATTTCAATTTTAGTAAACACTACATCTTCACATTTTGGGACCCAAAAGGCAATTCAAGAGAAACAAAGAATGAATATTCATCACAATATTTTATTTTTGAAATAGAACAATTATTTTATGAACAAATGACACCAAACGCCCTTGAGGTTTGCTATTTTACATGCGGAAACAACTTTATTGTTAATTGATACCCATCTCTCCTATCGTTAGTCAACAGCCAAGCCGTCAGACTTAACCTTTGACCTTATTGGACCATGTAAAAGTCCAAAATATCGCTGACTTACTTTTATAACCCCAGAAAAAGACAAAAACTAAACTTTTTTTTTTTTTTTTTATAAAAAAATCAAACAAAATTTGGATTTTTTTTTAAAATTAAACTTTTTTTCCTAAATGGATATTCAACCGTCCATTTGCAAAGATGGATGGTGGAGATTAAAATTTTTCCTAATTTTAACTTTTTTAAAATTAAAATTTGCAAATATGGATAATGGAGATTAAGAATCGAATAAAAAAAAAAATCAAAAAATTCAGGCTTAAAAAATTAACAATTAAACAAATTCAAGAACAAACCATCTTAAAAAAAAAAAAAAACCATTAAATTATTCCAAAAAATAATAATTTCGAGCAGCTTTCTCCGTCTCAGAAAAGCACACATCACCAGCACATTGTTTCAAACAAATTTTTTTTTTGAGAAAAGTTGAGCTAATATCTATTTATTTTTGAGCCAAGAAAAAAAAAAAAAAAACAAAAAAAAAAAAACTATTTCTTTGTTATTGATTCCAGGCTCCATCTCAGATTCGCAGTTTCATTTGGCGTCGGCGGAAGGCACCGCAACCCCATTTGTCGCTGACGGAAGGAGCCCCGACTCTATCTGAAACTGGCGGAAGGAGCCGTGATCCGCCGCTCAACTGCCACATGCGCATGTAGCGTTGCTCCATCTGAAGTAGAGACGGGGCTCCATCTAAAGCAGAGGGGCTCCATCTAACGCCAGCAGTGGAGCACTGATCCAACTCGCGCTAGTGATGGGGAGGTTGGCCTCCTCTAACCTCCCCGCTAGACGAGGCTAGAGGAGGCCAATAAATCACTATCCATTTGTTTATTTAATTACTAATCATCATCATATTCTTATTATTTTGTTTTCGTTAGTTAGCTAGACGAGGCTAGAGGAGGCCAATAAATCACCATCCATTTGTTTATTTAATTACTAATCATCATCACATTCTTATTATTTTTTTCGTTAGTTAGCTAGTGTGTAGTCATTCTCGACTATTAATTAGTAAAACTTATATATATATATATATTAATCATTTTAATTTTATTTTTGAAAAAAAAAATCATTTTAACTTTAATATGTAGTCAAATTAGTAGCAGGCCACGATAATGTATATTATAATTTTATTTTCCTATAGGCATGTACTTTTGTAAACCTTTATGCAGATACCTAATATCCTTTTTTTTTTTTTTCTCTCTCTCTCTCTTTTTTTATTTATTTCAACCTCATAATTTTAATAAGGGGTATTATCACTAAAGTCCCTACTTTTTCATGAATTGTCACATTTTTAAACATTTTTACCATATTAGTCACTTTAATCCCTTGTTTTTTTCAAAATACATCACTTTAGTCTATTTGACCAAAAAACTAACGGTCAACTATAATAGAATGTGTAAAAATATAATTTTACCCTTTATTGTTATTTTTTAATTTTTTCTTTTCTAGTTTCAATAATAGCTGGTTAACCCTGAAAAAAATTTAAAATGCTTCCAATAGGAATCGAACCTTCAACCTTAAGGTTAAAAGTTACAAGCTTTAACCAGATGAGCTAATCTAGCTTATTGTTGAAGGTTTGTTGATTTAAATGTATATAATAATTTGTTTTAACTAATTTAAATCTGTTTATAGAATTTAAAATAAACTCATATTTAATAATAATATATAAAAACATATTTTTGAAAATGAAAAAGAAAATAAAAAACAAAATGAAACCTAGAAAATCTAGAAAATCAAAACCTGTAAACTTTTTTTTCTTTCTTTTTTTTTGAATTTTTTCCTTTTCAAAAAATATATTATTTCAATTTGATAAAAAAAAAACCCAGAAAATCAAATCCCATAAATTGAAAAGGGAAAAAAATCAACAAAAAAATAATAAAAAAATAAACTCATATTTATATAATTTAAAATAAACTCATATTTAATAATAATATATAAAAGCATATTTATGAAAATGAAAAAGAAAATAACAAAAAAAAAAAATGAAACCTAGAAAACCTAGAAAATCAAAGCCCGTAATTTTTTTTTTCTTTCTTTCTTTGGATTTTTTTCTTTTCAAAAAATATATTATTTCAATTGATAAAGAAACCTAGAAAATCAAATCCCATAAATTGAAAATTTACTTTTTTTTTTTTTTCCCTTTTGTTTTGTTATTTTCTTTTTCATTTTCATAAATATGTTTTTATATATTATTATTATTATGAGTTTATTTTAAATTATATAAATATAAGTTTATTTTAAATTATATGAGTTTATTTTATTATTTAAAAATTGTTTTCAGCTTCCCAATGCAATAATTACTTTTTTTGAAGGGAAATGCAATAATTAAATCTTTTTTTCAAATAACTCTTAGGTCAACAGCTCGAATCCTACTAATGGTGAAAACTTAAAAAAAAAAAACACCTGGTCCCAGAATAATAGATATCGTAAATTTTTTTTTTTTTTTCAAAATACAATTTATTGAAAACAAATTAAAATCTTTAATTATATTTCTTTACAAAAATATTTATATTTCTTTTTTATAAATAGATTTTGAGTTTTTTATTTTTTAGATTTTTCTGTTTTTTAATTTTGGTGTATCAGGGGTATTTTTGTCTTTTAACATTTTTTAACGGTCAACTTTTATACTTAACAGTCAAACCCTAACAGCAGGGGAAGTGAATGTCAATTAACGATAAAGTTGTTTCTATGTGTAAAAGGGCAAATCTCAAGGGAGTTTGGTGTAATTTGTTCTTATTTTATTGTTACAATCCTACAAACAATTTCTTTGTTACAATAAATCATATCAAGGATTACCACTACAATGAATAACTTATAAATGTCTGTATCAAAAAAAAAAAAAAAAAAAAAAAAAAAAAAACTTATAAATGGCAACCGTTATCATAAGTTTCCTTGGTTGCTTCAAACATTTCTCCCCTAATTGCTATCCCATTAGAACTTCTTCTGAAGAGATTTCACAACATTCTGGTCCAACTGAAAGGCCTTGGAGAGAACATCAGGATTAATGGCTGGATTCGATCCGAAGACGGCGTTTCCTATTGTGATGGTACCAGGATTCTGGCTGCTCAAAGCAGTTATGGCAACTGCCTTGGTTTTTCCTATGTTAAAATGGAAGTGAATGAGCCCAGCTGGAAATACAAACACATCACCCTTGTTCAGTACCTTGGTGAAGAGTTTATTTTCCGGGTTGGATGTGACAAAACCAACATAAAGAGTCCCCTCTTGGACTACCAGAATCCCAGTGGCTCTAGGGTGAATGTTGGGTGGGTTCAGGCCACCATATGGTGCGTAATCGATACGAGCTAGGGAAATGCCAAGAGTGTTGAGTCCTGGAATTTGGGCTACATTTACAGGAGTCACTATTGAACCAACTTGATTTTCTGTGTTTCTGGGAATGTTGAGCCCTGTAAAGAAGAAGTCATTTGGTGTGGCAAGCTTTGGGTCCTTGCAGAACTTCCCATTCACAAACACTGCACAGAAAAATGAAATAGATGTTTACATAGAAAGAAAATTTGTAATATGTCATATTGTCGTGCATAAAATTTGTAGGATTTTTACATAGACAGAAAATACTTACCACCATTCTTGGTGTCATTAATGGCAACACAAAAATCCTGAAGAGGGCTAGGGTCGGAGGCTGAGGCCAAGGAGGAAGCCAAAGCCAAGAAGACAGAAGCTACTAGAAAGTGAACAGCTTTCATGGTTGTGATTGTTTAACTGTGATATTATGGCAAACAAGCTTATTTATAGATGGAGTTTATTGAACCAGTCTTTGCTAGCAGATATGAAAAGGTTGCCAAGTCTCAAATTTGTTAAATATTATCTATGATCTATTCCCATATTGAACCATTCTAAAACAGCCAGAAAAATATATTATGTATATATAGATAAATATTTTTTCACCTTCAAATTGACTGAAACAACAATATCTAAATAGTGAGTATAGTATATATACAGGGGCGGCTCAATGCTATTGGAGGCCTCAGACGAAAACTTTAATTGAGGCCTTATATATTGAAAACAATTGCAAGCAATTAAATAACTAAAACAATGAACAAAAACAATAACAATAAAAAAATTAAAAATAGAACAACTAATTTAGAAAATTTTAGAATAATAGAACCTGAAAAAGAATTCTTCATTTAACAATTGTTGCTTTCAAATGACTCATATTTGTTTTTGAACATCATATATTAAAGGGGTATTATCATTAAAGTCCCTACTTTTTCATGAATTGTCACCTATTTAAACGTCTTTACCATATCCATCACTTTAGTCCCTTTTTTTTCCAAAACACATCACTTTAGTTCTTCCGTTAGTCACCAGTTAGTCAAAGACTCAAAGATAACAGATTCAAAGGCATTTTCGTCCTTTAAGTATTAAAGTTCAACTTTCAGACACATGCACATTAATTAAAAAAAAATTCTGACATCATAGAAATATAATAAAAAATTTAAAAGAATAAAAAAATATAATAAAAATCATATGTATAATCCAACAACACCTTTAATAAAAAACTTTCCTTTTCAATCATCAACTGGTCAACTACATCGATTATAGAAGAAGAAAATTTAAAGAAAACAAATAATGACATTTTTTTTTAAGAGATCTGGTACCTAGTTCTTCTTTCCATCTCCTACTTCAATCTTCATCAATAGCTTCTCAACCGTCCAGTTCTCCATTATCTTCTTCTTCAGTCTGATGACTTTCTTGATTGTGCCTTTGTTGATTTGTGACTTGACGGATCACTAATTGATCTTGGTAGTATAGAAGAATCTGAATCTAACCAAAACAAAACCCAGATCAGAATTTGTTGAATTAATTAAACAAGATAAAGATTTTCAACTGGGGTTTTAAACTTTGAAGTGTAATGAAGCGTTGAAGGATCTTTGGAAATGCAAAATGGCGCTTTGTATGTTATCCTGTTGCTGCAGCAGCGAATCATCTCTCTGCTACACGACAGGTCCGGCGGGTGCCACGGAAGACGCCAACCGACTCTTCCCCAGATGCTTGCACACGACCCTTAGTCTTTTCGGTATGTTCGCCTGCAGCTTCTGGCTCTTCAATTAAGTCTCGATGGGCTCGGTTGTCACTTCCGTTTGGCTCTTCTCCGTCGTCGGTTTCAGCTTTCGCCGTGGAAGGCGGAGACTGGACGGACTTCGCGGCAGAGTTGAGGCTCAACTTACCAGAGAACTTCAGTTTCTCAATCTTTGGAGATCTGGAGAACTTCAGTTTTTGTTTTAATCTTGATTACTTGGAGGTGAGGCTCCAAGAAACCTCTCTGTGTAAGTTTTGTGAAGAGGATGGTGGTGAGAGACACAACACAAACACAATCAGTTCGTTTCATCTGGAAACGATGGAGATCATCATTATTTTAATCTTAATTTTTAATATTTAAATTAATTTTCTGCTCATAATTACAAAAAAAAAATCCTGTTTTTTTTTTAAAAAAAAATTGGGGATTGAGAAAATCCAAGAAAATGGAATAAAGAAAAAAAATACAGAAGAAAATGAAGTGAATCGATTTTTTTTAATATATTTAAAATAAAAATGGTGTGAGGAAGAAGAAGAGGAACATGCGAATGCCATAAAAGAGGGGAAAATAAGATGAATTTTTCTGGGTTTGTTATTATTATTATTATTTATTTAACGATTTAATTATTGATAATTTTTCTGATTTTCATTTTAGTTTAAGGTTAAAATTGTCATTTCATTTACATTATATAATAGTAAGGGCAAAAGTGTACTTTAACCCACTCTGTTAAAGTTGACTGTCAAACTTTGGTCAAATGGACTAAAGTGATGTGTTTTGGAAAAAGGAGGGACTAAAGTGATGAATATGGTAAAAACATTTAAATAGATGACAATTTATGAAAAAGTAGGGACTTTAGTGATAATACCCCTATATTAAAAACCCAGAACTGGGCAAACACCACCAGAACAACAAAGACCCCGCCAAAACAGGGGAAGCAAACAAGAAAGACAGCCACCAACAAAAGCCAAAAGAGAAAACAAACAAGAAACAGTCAAAAAACAAAAAGAAGAAGTAGAACAAAGAATCACAAATCTCCCCAATGAACAAAGTCCCCAGAAGCATTCAAGCCCATCTTGGCCAAACTATCCACAAAGGAATTAGACGATCTTGAACTGAACGTGACCACAGTGCCACCCAGCTTCTCTAAATGACTGTGAATATCGTAAACCAAGTTGACATACTTGAGGAAGCCGAAACCCTCATCATTCACCCACGACACAGCCACTTTAGAATTGTTACAATGGCAATGTCCCAACCAACCAGATTTGGATTTGAGGCACAGAGATAACAAGCTTTCTCAATCACCATGAAATGACTCATATTATTGATATTTAATTTTCAATTGAGTGGAAACAGATAACATCGGTGATTAAAAATGGGAATAAGTTATCAAATTATAACTTTGATTAAAACATTTCAAAGAAGTGTTTCGGAATTAGAAAAGTAATTATAGTTTTATTTATTTATTTATTTATTTTTTATTTTTTTGGAATTAGGAAACTATTAATTTGTAGATTTTTTTGGATTAAAAAAAAAGACATTAGAATTTAGAAGTTGCTGATTTACAAAAAGAAAGTAAAATTTATTAAAAAGTAATTTGGATTGAAAGGTGTGACTGTCCTGTCTTAACCATTTTAATCCTATTTTACTATTTCTTGTAGTTACTAGTTAGTATGGTAGTGAACTAGTGATTTCTATTATCTGTTATTCTGCTGTTAAATAACATACAAATCCTCACTGGAGGATAGCAAGGCAGCCATGCATGGTCATCAGATACGAAGGTAAAGTTGTAGGAGATGCTAATGTGCACACAAGTCCAAGTTTTTATTGGTTTGCTGTTGGGTGCCTTTCAAACTTCATTATAAGCCATTCCTTTTGGGGATTTTACACTGCCTGTAAGGCTGTAAGCCTGATACTGACAAACTTCATCCATGGTTTGACATCCAAGTCACTTAGCTTGCATAAATATGATATTTACTTTATGCATATAATTATTGAAGATGCCTTTGTGATTTGAATTTGCTTATAGCTTATGTTGCTGCTTGTAGATTACGCTTATGAAAAGCAAAAGATCACTGTTTCTATGAGAGAAAATAAGTTCCGTTTCATTCTTATCAGGGTTCGATATGGATGGATGCAGAGAATGATATTAAGTTCGATGAGAAAATATGCTGCGTTACTGAAGAATGGTACATATATTGTTGTATATACGAGTTCGCCAACTTGACACGTCATCAAAAGAGCTAACAAGACTGCCACGTCATTCATTGACCAGGTCAAGGAAGGGAGTCTGACAGGTCAGAAGGATAAAAGCCAGAAGGAAGTTAAAGGCGTGGCTGTCGATTCCCAAAAACCTACTCGCCGAATATAGAAGTGTGCTCGCCAGAAACGCAATACCCAGAAATTAAAGGTACTCGCTGGACCAGCACACTGGGCTTGAAACTAACTCGGTAAAAATACAGAAGTAAACCCCACACTTTTAGAAGACCCAAAGCAACAAGGAATCATAAAAGGAAAGAAGACCCAATCCGCGACAAAGAAGGATCCTAGAATAAATCGACAAAGGGAAACCCTAAGTAAACATGTATAAATAGAACCACTTATCCCACGAGGAGGGGGTTCAGAAATATTGAGAGAGCAATTGTGAGAGATTAGAGTGTGTAACAAAGCTACGAAAACCTAGTATTATTCTTCTGCCCTCAGGGGCGCCGTGGTTTTTTCCCATTCAAGGGTTTTCCACGTAAAACTTGTCTTTTGCATGTGTTCTTAATTTTCTTGCTTCATATTAAATTGATTTAATTGTTGAGTGCGTGGCAATCCAAATTTCACCGTCAACAATTGGCGCTAGAAGGAGGGGGCTTTTGAACAGAAAACTTCGAGGGACCCTTGCGAATCAAACAGCATGAACAACGACAGCGACAGAGACGGTAACTCCAGTGGAGATTTAGTTGTTGAACTAGCTGCGCCGATGGGAGACAGGGCAGTGACAGTCGGGGAGCAGTCAGCAGCAACGCCAGGAACTAGGGTGGCTGATCTCGGGATTTTGCAGCACTTCCAAGCCGCATTGGTAAACCTAATCAGCGAAGCCAGCAAAATAGGACTTTCGCTTCCCATAGGGTTAGGAGTCTCATCTCCTTACGAGTTAACCACCCCTGAAACCCATCCACCCGGAAGGCTGCGGTCAGAAGTTCATATCACAATTCCCGATACTCAAGTAAGACAATCCACCGAGGAGACCCCCCAAGACCACATTGAAGATTTCGAGGGGAGAAAACAAAGGAAGGGAAAAGGTGTGATAAATGAAGAATCCAGGGAGGAACGAGACCAGGTGCGAACACATGGGTTCAATTCCAGCGACACATACCAGCGAAACCGGCGGAGACACCGGTCCATCTCATCTGAGGACAAGAGTCCTCGTCCGCGAAGGGAGTTGCGATCTAAAAGAACAAAGCGGAGAAGATCCGAAAGCACTGAAGATCGAAGGAGCCCAGATGAGAGAGGCAATCATGGTAGAATGACAATCAAGAGTAAGCTCGATCCAGCAGGAGAACCAACTGGTCGGCGAGATGTCACCTTACAAGAGCTATCAAGAAAGGTTTCAGCAATGGCACGAAGGTACGGTCGTAATGTATCCTCGGATGATGAGTCAGATAGCCCATTCGTCGAAACTATTGCTCGCACCCAATTTCCGGACAGATTCAGAATGCCAACTATTGAGCAGTATAAGGAGAACAGGGATCCAAAAGAACATGTTCGCCGATTCCGCAATATCATGGCCCAGTATTCATCCAATGACGGGTTGTTGTGTCTCACCTTCCCGCAAACATTCGGCGATCTCGCCTCTAGATGGTTCGGAAGGCTTCCACCAGGAACCATAAGCAGCTTCTCAAACCTCAGCAAGGCATTCATAAGGCAGTTCATGGGAAGTGTCCAAAGAAGAAAGTCACTCGCCCATCTGTCGAATTTGAAACAGGAACATAACGAGTCAATCAAGAAGTATCTGGCCAGGTTCGGGAAGGAAGTAGCTCAAATAGAGGATGCCAGTGATGTAGCTGTAATCGCCGCTTTCACCAATGGGTTACAGAGTGGACGATTATCCTTTGACCTGCGAAGGGATAGACCTAAAACTTACGAGGAGATGATGGAAATAGCTGGCGACTATGCACTGGCAGAGGAAGAAGAAGTAGCACAAGGGGGTAGCTACGTGCATGGGCACAAGCCTAACTTGAAAACAGACCATAAGGACGACAAAAAGATGCAATCACGTGATCGCCAGAAGGATGAGAAGGGCCAAAAGGGATACTCAAGAGAGAGCAGGGGAAACACTCGGGCCAATAAGTTTCGAGGAAGGTACAACCATTACACCCCTTTAAATGGCGACCAGGAGGAGATATTGTCTGTGGTAGAAGACAAGGGACTCGCCAAATACCCCCGACAGCAATCAGCGAATGCAAGGAGAGATACAACTAAGTACTGTCGATTCCATAAAGATCATGGACATGAAACTTCAAAGTGTTTCCAGCTGCGCGATCACATCGAAAGCCTGATCAGAGATGGGCACCTAAAAGACTTTGCCTTGAAAGGGGACAAGCACGGGGGTCGCCAAGATAGCCGCCAAGGAAACGGGCAGGATAGGAAGAGTCCAAGGAGGAACAGTCCTAACGCAGCCATAAACACAATTTTCGGCGGACCTCACACTGGGAGGAGCAATCGAGAAAGGATGTCGGAAGTTCGAGAAGTGATGTATGAAGGCAGGAGCATGGAAGTCAATTCTGTGCAGAGAAACCCCAAGAAGGGGAGAGAAGGACATGATCCCATAACATTTACAGCAGAAGATTCAGACGGGATTGATGCAAAGCCTAATGATGCAATTGTCGTGGGAGTTCGAATAGCCCATAGGGATGTCCTTCGAGTGATGATAGACAACGGGAGTTTGGCTGACATTTTGAGTGCCAGAGTGTATGATGAGTTGAGGCTGGACAGGAAAGATCTTGAACCATTCCACGTACCGTTGAAAGGATTTGGTGGCGTAGAGGTTAGGTCGTTAGGAACAGTGAAACTACTGGTAAGATTTGGAACAGCACCGTGCCGGCGAACAATCCTGTTAGACTTTGTCGTCGTTGACATCCATAATTGGCCGTATAATGCTCTACTGGGCCGACCGTTTCTTAACAAAGCTCGAGCTGTAACCTCAACCCATGCACTGAAAATAAAGTTCCCTACAGAATTCGGCATTGAAGAATTGAAGGGGTCGCAGGAGATGGCTCGCCGCGCCAACCTGTCAATCTTCAAAGATAAAACAGGAATGGAAACTTTGAACATATTCGAAGTAGACACAGAGACGCAGGAGGATAACTTCGAACTGGACCCAAGAGACAAAACAAGCAGAGAAAAGGAAGAACCGACTGAGTCGATTGTTCTAGATGAAACAGAACCAGATAAAACAGTAAAGATCGGAGCAAGGCTGACTGAACAGGTTAAAAAAGATGTGACGGACTTGTTGAAAAAGTATAGGGGGATTTTCACTTGGTGCCACGAAGACATGCCAGGGATTGATAGAAGCACAATTTCTCACAATCTGGCTGTGAATGAGAAATGCAAACCGGTAGTACAGAAAAGGAGAAGCTTCAACCCAGAAAGGAGTGCAGCGATAAAAGAGGAAGTGTCAAAGTTGCTCGCCGCAGGGTCAATTAGAGAAGTCAAGTACCCGGAATGGGTGGCGAATGTAGTCTTAGTAAAGAAGAAGAACAATCAATGGAGGATGTGTGTCGACTTCACCGACCTGAACAAAGCTTGCCCCAAAGACAGCTTCCCATTACCAAGGATTGACCAGTTAGTAGATGCAACAGCCGGACATGAGACGTTGAGTTTCATGGATGCATATTCAGGGTACAACCAGATAAAGATGCACAGGCCTGACGAAGAGAAAACGGCATTCACCACAGATCAGGGGTTGTATTGTTACACGGTCATGCCATTCGGCCTGAAGAACGCTGGGGCAACTTATCAGCGCTTGGTCAACAAGATGTTCGCCAGGCAGATAGGGAGAAATATGGAGGTTTATGTTGATGATATGCTGACAAAGAGTATTACCGCAGATAGACATGCAGATGACCTGAGAGAAACATTCGACGTACTGGTCAAGTATGGAATGAAGTTGAATCCGGCAAAATGTGTATTCGGCGTACCATCTGGGAGGTTTCTCGGATATCAGGTGAACCAAAGAGGAATAGAGGTGAACCCTGAAAAAATTCAAGCACTAGCAAGAATGGTCTCGCCAAAGACTCTGAAAGATGTCCAAAAACTCACAGGGTGCCTAGCATCGCTGAGCAGATTCATAGCCAAATCAACAGACCGATGCCTACCATTTTTCAAAGCTTTAAAGAAGGGAAAAGGGATCGAATGGAATGAGGATTGCGAAAAAGCCTTCCAGGCCTTAAAAGACTACCTTGGACGGGCACCACTGCTATCAAAGCCAGAAACAGCCGAGACATTGTACATGTACTTATCCGTTTCTGAAGCAGCCACAAGTTCCGTGCTAGTACGACAGGAGGATGGAATCCAAAAACCAGTATACTACACCAGCAAGGCACTGTTACCAGCCGAAACAAGGTACTCGCCGGCAGAAAAAATGGCACTCGCCCTAATAACAGCAGCAAGGAAGCTAAGACCATATTTCCAGGCTCATAGAATCAGGGTATACACCAACTGCCCACTGAAGTTAATCCTGCAGAAACCAGAGGTATCCGGTCGGTTAACAAAGTGGGCGATCGAATTAAGTGAATTCGATGTAGAATACCTCCCGAGGACAGCAATTAAAGCCCAGGCAGTGGCAGACTTCGTAGCAGAGTTCACTGAACCAAGCATAGAGGTGGCGAGAATGATGGTGGAGCAAAATAAGAAAATATTCAAATGGCAACTTCGCGTTGATGGCTCATCAAACACGCACGGCAGCGGGGCAGGTATAGTACTGACAACACTGGAAGGAGATTCAGTCGAATGTGCCTTGCGTTTCAATTTCAAAGCCACCAACAATCAAGCTGAGTACGAGGCGCTCATAGCAGGTTTAAAGATTAGCACAATCTTAGGTGCAGACGAGGTGGAAATTTTCAGCGACTCTCAAGTTGTTGTCAATCAGGTACTAGATGAATACCAGGCGAGAGAAGAAAGCATGGTCACTTACCTGGAATTAGCAAGGGAGCTGTTAGAAAGATTCAAAGAGTATAGAATTGTTCACGTCCCCAGAGAAGAAAATGAAAAAGCTGATGCCTTAGCCAAACTGGCATCTGCCACGATCAACATCTGGCCCAACAATATCTCTATGATCCGCCTATTGCAACCGAGTATAGTTAAGACAAAGGAAGTCGGGGCAGTCTTTGGCGAGAGGGACAGCTGGATCACGCCAATAAAAGAATATCTCGTCAACGATATACTTCCGAGTGACCCATTGGAGGCAAGGCGGCTAAAATACAGAGCAATAAGGTACTCGGTACTCAATGGAGAACTATACAAAAGGGGATACTCGAGGGCACTGCAGAGATGTGTCGGGCCTGAAGAAGCAGAAGGTATCCTAAAAAGCATACACAGTGGAAATTGTGGGAACCATGCTGGGGGTGCCAGCCTAGCCCACAAAACATTGAGACAGGGTTTTTACTGGCCAACCCTGTTCGCCGACTCCAAAAGGGTGGCAGCGAGATGTGAAGCATGTCAGAAAATCGCCAATAACATCCGACAACCACCTGAGCTCCTGCAAAGTATTACCTCGCCTTGGCCATTTGCCATGTGGGGAATAGACTTGATCGGCCCAATGCCAACAGCAACTGGAGGAGCAAAGCATGCCATAGTAGCTGTGGATTATTTTACAAAATGGGTAGAAGCCGAGCCATTGGTGCATATAACAGAAGCAAACACCATTAGCTTTGTGAAGAAAAATATCTTGTACAGATTCGGGATACCAAACACCATCATCACAGACAATGGGACCCAATTTGATGGCAGGAAATTCAGGGAACTGTGTGATAAGTATGGCATCAACAACTACTACGCTTCTCCAGCACATCCACAGACGAATGGCCAAACTGAAGCAGTGAACAAAATCATTAAGCACAACCTGAAAGCTAAGTTAGCAACCAAGAAGGGGAGCTGGGCGGATAAGTTACCGCAAGTGCTCTGGGCATATCGCACAACGGAAAGGGGTTCAACAGGCGAAACCCCGTATTCCATGGCTTACGGAGCAGAAGCTGTTATTCCCGTGGAAACATCGTTCTCTTCACCAAGGGTACAACTCTTTCAGCCAGAAATCAACGTTGATATGCTAAAGTGCGGCCTAGATGAGTTAGAAGAAAGAAGAGAGCGAGCACAAATAAGGAATGCAGCGTACCAACAGAGGGTAGCTAGATATTACAACTCGCATGTGCGTGAAAGGAGGTTCACACTTGGTGATTTAGTACTGAAGAGGGTGAATCCGGGAACAAGATACAAGGCTGCAGGATCACTCGCAGACAAATGGGAAGGGCCTTATAAGATTACAGGGATAGCTGGCCATGGGGCATATCGCATTACTCGAGAAGGATTTGGCGAGCTACCCCGTCCATGCAATGCGCAGTACTTGAAGATATATTATCCTTAAGGGACAAGTTAGATTCTTTTGAATTCCTTCTATTTTTCTATTTAGCTTAGAGAAGTTGTTCGTTTTAGCATTTTTTCTTTATGACTATGTTAATAAAGTTGCAGGAAGTATTCAATAAAGAGTAATTTATTACTAAGAGATTCTCGATTCTGACTCGCCAAACGCAAAAGGCATTCGCCAGCACACATAGCTACATCACATGAAAACGAGCTTTATGCTCGCTGCAGCGATAACTGGCGAGAAATAAAAACTCAGGGCATGGTCGAATAAACCTGCCAAAAAAAAAACTGAGTACGCCAAAATACAGCAACGGCAGCTGAATAAAAGATGAAAACATAATAAAAACTCAGGGCATGGTCGAATAAAACCTGCCAAAACACTGAGTACGCCAAAATACAGCAACGGCAGCTGAACAAACAAAAAGCATGCTAAAAAACTTGGTGTATGGTCGGATACGTCCTGACAAACACTGAGTATGCCGAAAACACAGCAAAGGCAGCTGAACAAAGCTATAAAATATGCTAAAAAGAACTTGGCGAAAAGAAAAAGCTGAACGAAGCCAACAAATCAGCAAAGGCAGCTGAACACAAAAAGTGAAAGAGAGTTTATAACTTGAATAAAGGTTATTTACAAATAAAGAATTACAAATAAATGAAGAAAAAGTTAAAAACACAGTCCTCAACCAGCTGTAGGGGGGCCCTCACTGTCCTCTTCATCCTCCATCTCTTCCTCTGAAGGCCAGATGACTTCCTCATCCCCTTCTGGCATAAAGGGCTCATAATCCCTTCCAGCAACAGGGCCCAAGTCTGGCTCAGCGCCCGAACCAGAAAAACTGCCTTTCTGACCCGAGTAATATGTGTTGAAGGCGCGTTTGCTGGGGATCTCCAAATGCATGGGATGAGGGTCAGTCCTATTGTAACGGCAATGGGCTCGCCATCGTTTTATTTGCTCTTTTATCGAGCCCACACCATCAGCCATATGCTGCTCAAGAGACCTGTCAAAACGCCGCAGAGCTTTATCGGTTGAATGGTCCTTCATGGCAAAAAACTTTTTCGCCTGCCTCATGCCCTTTTCAAACTCACGCAGCAAGAGCGCGTCATAGGCAGGGGATCTTTTGAAACGATCAACCGCTTCAACCTCCAAAACGGCCTTAAGATCAGTGAGAATAACTTCATGCGAGGCCAACTGGTTGCTCAAATCTGCAGCCTCACGCTCGGCTTTCTCCTTCGCATCTTCAGTTAGTCGCTCAGCCTCTAAACGTGCAGCGAGCGACTCCTGACTAGCAGAGAGTTGCTCTCGCAGTAAGCGAATCTCTTCTTCAGCAACAACCAGTTTCTCCTCAGCAGCCAATCGGGCTGAAAGGTGCCCATCTGCCGACTCCCTCAGTTGTGCAAATTGCTGAGCATGGGTTTCCTCAGCCTCAAGCTTCTTAGCCTCCGAAAGAGAGGACTGCTCCCGTAGGCGCTTCAAATCCTTCGACAAAAAATTCCCTCGTCTGTAGTTATCAGTCAACTCAGACAGCATCTAAAAAGAAAAAGAGAAAAACAGAAGTCAGGAGACGCGCTAAACAGAGAATCCAAAAACACAGCGAGAAGCTCACCAAAGAATAGCAGTTGAAAAAGAATTCCATTTTCTTGTTGCAGGATCCCTTCTTTATCTGCTCCCAACTCTCGCCGACATAGACATTTTTATTCATTAAATAAGAACAAATCTCGGCAGCTGTGAAATCCGAGAGGGAGACAGTTTCATTCCCCTCACCAGCCTCAGCTGGGTCAACAGGAGGAGCTCCGTGAGCAACACCAGAACCAGATGCAGCAGCCTCCCCCTGTCTGGACGACCCAGGTTTATCAGTTGGCCCTTGTTGACCAGATGACCCAGGCTGACCAGATGACCCAGGCTGACCAGCACAAGAAGCACTCGCTTTTTCCGCAGCTGCTGGAGGAGGAGTTGCACTGATTGGGGGAATGGCAGTAGCACCAAAACTACTTGCCCCTTCCCGGAGAGGAGACTCCGCCAAATTTGGTCCCTCAACAGAAGCCCCTGGGACGGTCGTCTCAGCAGAAGGAACCTCGGCGAGCACAGGTTCCTCGGCGACCTCCTCATCTGAAGAAACCACGTACTGCACGACCCTTGACGCCCGCTTTACGGGCCGAGCAGTGCGATCAGGCGTGCCCTCCGCTGGACGCTTACCCCTGCCAGTTCTAGGGTTTAGGTCGCTTGAAGGATCCAGGGGAGTCTCAGGGACGTTCGCGTCGAAAATAGGGATCTCACTGGCCACCCCCGAAACCCCCACTTTTTCCTTTCCCTTACGGCTTGGAGCTGTCGCAGCAGTACTCGCCGCAGTGCTCGCAGCCACACTATCTGTAACGACAGGGGTATTCGCAGCATCATCCGGACAAACAGATGTCCCCAAATCGACTCGCTCCCCATCGACATCGCCAACATTCTCGTCATCCGAAGGATCGCCGCCATCCGGGCTAGCAACGCCTTCCTTGGCCAAACCAGCGGCGTGTCTCTTACTGGCAGCCTCAGAATTTTTGACCGCCCGAGCTTGCAGGTCACAAACTCTGTCAAAATCATACACTGCAAAAACCTACCAAATATTAGCGAATGGACACACGAAAACCATAAAGAAAGGAGTAAAACTTACGGCGAGGAAGTCTGGCTGGTAGACGAGGGAATAACCCTTTTGCGATCATCTTGTCCTCATCCAGAAGAAATGATCGGCCTCTTTCGTCTAGAGGAAGGACGGCTGCAGCAGCAAGGTGAGATATCTCTGCATCCAGCAAAACAGGGACCGTTTTTGACCAGGCATCAGGAGAAGTAAAATGCCTAGGAACCTTCCTCGCTACAAGACTCAGGCGGCTATTGGCAGACACATTTCTACCCCATTCGCCACCGACGAAAAACCAGATGTTTTTCCATCTTTTGTTTGAAGAAGGAAAGCCCCAAATAAAGCCTTTCTTCTTCTCGTCGCTGGAGACCTCCACTTGCCCAGGGTTCGATACACCCTCTGGAATCCAATTCTCCACGGGCGAGGAAAGCAGAAAATATGTCCCGCTGTTGCCAGCCTGCCTCAAGGTGTAGAAATGACGAATCTCGCGGGGCGTAGGGGATCCAAAACCTTTCAATTTCCACATCAAACCCAGGCACATGAGGATCCTGTAACTGTTCGGGGCAAGTTGAGCGGGTGCAATTTTTGCCTCCGCGAGGAACCGAGCGATAAAGGGCTGCAGAGGAAGGGTGATCCCACAGCTAAGCATGGCACCGTAAATGGCGACTGCGTTCTCAGGAGGATTCCACGCCGCTTGGTCACCAGGCAAAATCAAAGTCACAGAGTCTGGGATCCCGAAGCGACTCTTGAACTTGCCGAGCTCCGCCTCGCCAACCACGTTGACTTCAGTATCAAAGGAGCACGGGCGATCAAACGAAAAGTTCAGCCTGTCTCGTTGATGATCATCGACATCTGAATCAACGGTTGTTTGGGCATCCAGAAGGGATCCACGAGGAGCCCTAGAGGCACGTCGTTTGCTCGCGCTCGGCTTAGAAGATCTCGGCATCGTGGGAAAATCACTGCCAGAAGATGGAGGAGAAATATTAGGGATAAAAGCGTCCTCGAAAGACGGAATATAAACAGAAATTGGCACCGGAGAACCCGGACGAAAATTACGAATCAGAGATTCGATCTTGTCCGCGGTGTCTTTGTCACCAAGCTCCATAGCTTGCATCATCCGATTAAAAAGAGAGGAACGTAGAGAAGGGTCCATGGGAACTCACCAGAAAACCCTAGATTCACGAAGGAGACGCAGAGAAGCAGGAACAGCCGAGTCCGACGAAACCGTCCGGTAATAAAAGGAATTAAATACAAAGGAAAGGATTGTAGCAGGTACTCGAAGAAATTTGGCAGACAAAAGCAAAGGAAATCAAGCTGTTCTTTCTGTTATGAGAAGACGGTAGGGAAATAAACTAAAGGGAAAAATGAAGAGATAAAAGGAGAAGAAGGAACGTTTAGGCGTTAAAAGGGGGAACTTCGAAATTCAAAAACAAAAACAAATCAAGTGAGTGATACGCAATTAATGAGAATGACGGCTACAGTGACCAACCACAACAGCCACCACCAAGTAAGGGACACGTGGCCTCTCGGGGACAACCAAGCAGTCAGAATGTCCCTTCGTCTGACAAAACAAATGAAAGCGTTGAAATCACGTGGCCCAGATTAAAAGCTTGCACCAGAAGAATCAGTTAAGTGAAACAACGCGGGACATAAAAAAAAAAAGGGAAGAGTGAGTTGTTACACAAAAGCGCTGAAGTCTTATAAATACTACTCGCAGAGGCAAACGAAGCGGGAAGAACGAGTCATTCGCCCAGCTCGAAGTATTTATGGGGGTATTGTTGTATATACGAGTTCGCCAACTTGACACGTCATCAAAAGAGCTAACAAGACTGCCACGTCATTCATTGACCAGGTCAAGGAAGGGAGTCTGACAGGTCAGAAGGATAAAAGCCAGAAGGAAGTTAAAGGCGTGGCTGTCGATTCCCAAAAACCTACTCGCCGAATATAGAAGTGTGCTCGCCAGAAACGCAATACCCAGAAATTAAAGGTACTCGCTGGACCAGCACACTGGGCTTGAAACTAACTCGGTAAAAATACAGAAGTAAACCCCACACTTTTAGAAGACCCAAAGCAACAAGGAATCATAAAAGGAAAGAAGACCCAATCCGCGACAAAGAAGGATCCTAGAATAAATCGACAAAGGGAAACCCTAAGTAAACATGTATAAATAGAACCACTTATCCCACGAGGAGGGGGTTCAGAAATATTGAGAGAGCAATTGTGAGAGATTAGAGTGTGTAACAAAGCTACGAAAACCTAGTATTATTCTTCTGCCCTCAGGGGCGCCGTGGTTTTTTCCCATTCAAGGGTTTTCCACGTAAAACTTGTCTTTTGCATGTGTTCTTAATTTTCTTGCTTCATATTAAATTGATTTAATTGTTGAGTGCGTGGCAATCCAAATTTCACCGTCAACATATATATATATATAATCTAGGGTTTTTGTTTTTATTTATTAGTTTTTATTTGATTTAGTTAGTTACAAATTCGAAAAAGTAAATAGTTATAAGAAATTACTATATTTTTGAATTAAAATATTAATAATTTAATTTAAGGGTAATGTTGGAATTTTAAAAATATATAAATTTGGGATGTACGTATAATTTTATAGGGGTACAAATATCATCAATGAAAAGAAAAATATGGTAATTTAAGTCGATAATCGAATTGGGTTTGGGTGTACTTAGAACTAAATGGAGTGTACTGAACTATTAAAACCTTTTTTTTTTTCCTTTCAAAAAGCTAGACTGGGCAACATTTAAATTTTTATTTTGTGTGTGGGTATTGAGTTTATTCAAAATATATGAATTTATTTATTAAAAAAAACAAATTGGGGGGGGGGGGGGGGGGGGGGCGGGATTGCGGCCAACTTCCCCGTGTCCTGGAAATTCCCCACCCGAACCTAATCTTCAATAGTTGTGGTGGGGGCCAAGTAATTTTTTTCAGGTTGGGGTTGGGATTTTTAATCCCCACCCCGAACCCGTCACATTGACATCCCTAATGAATATTTAATCAAAAAACACTTATCGTAAATGATATTATCAAGTGATTTTTAACTACCCATCAATTTCATCATGATACAGTTTTAAATAATCTACCACAACATTAATGAGGACATGTTTTGGATAAATAATTTCATGAAATTTATGTTGACTTAACTAACACATCTTGTAGAACATGTTTTGAACAAATTATTCAATGAATTTCATGTTTACAATTTACCTTCACAATATATATCAGTCTTTCTATTATCAGTTCGAACTGACAAAAGTTATATCAGTTCCTTGTATGTGAGCCACTGGATTTAAATACTTTGACTGACAAGTGCATACAGCCAAGTCAAAGTATTTAAATCCAGTGGCCCACATGTAAGGAACTGATATAACTTTTGTCAATTCGAACTGATAATAGAATTTCTGCAATATATATATATATATATATATATATATATTGAGAAAGAGAAACTTCATTAACCAAAAAAAGGAACTACAAAGAGCTTGGATAATCACCCAAGACCAAACTCTCCATAGATAACGGACAGTCATCAACCACACAAACTCACCTCATATAACGAGAGCAAGCTTTGCCAAACTATGAGCAACCTTATTAGCTAAACGAAGAACATAATTAATCGAAAAACTATCAACATCACTAAGCACATCATGAATGACAACCCCAACCTCATTACAAGGCACCATCTTCAAGCAAATCGCATTCACCACAGTTAATGCATCCGATTCCAAGATAGCAGGCACAAAACCATTCTTGAGAGCCAAGAACAAACCCTTCAAAATTGCCAAAGCTTTCGCAATCTGGGGTTGGAAATAAGCACTCAAATTTTGACACAAAGAAGCTCTAACATGGGCATCACTATCCCGGATCACCACACCGATACCCGAAACCTTATCACTAGAATGACGAGCAGCATCGGTATTAGTTTTGAACGCTCCCAGTTGAGGAGCTTACCAATGCGGCACTACATTGTTCCTTGTTTGGCCCTTCAACTTACTTCGACTAGCCTCACGAAAATCATGTAAAAAAGCAACCCCGACCCCCACTCAAAAATCTTAGAAATTGGAAACACTAACGACCCATGAATTGATTGATTTCTCCTATGCCACACCACCAACATAAGATGCAAAGAAGCTCAAAATATGGACTCCTAACCCGTTCACTACAGAGGATCGCAAAATTCAAAAACGAGACAGAATCCGCAACCTGAACATCACCAAGAAGACCAAAAGCTGAACGCAACATCTAAAGAACAAAGCATTTCCATAAGACATGCAGAGTTGACTTAGGTTTTTTCAAACAAAATGGACACAAAAAATCTAGATGCATGCCATGCGAGGCTAGATTAAACCGTGATGGGATCTAATTATTGTAAGCTTTCCAGACAAAAAGCTTCACTTTTGAAGGCAAACGAAGATTCTAGAAATACTTCCACCAAGATTCAGTAGAGTTCAAACCCGAGCAACTAGGATTCAAAATAGAAAAACGAGCCACCCAATATCCACCCCTAACCGAAAAGCAACCAGAGTTATCAAAATGCTAAAAAAGACAATCCTCCAAATCAAAATATAAGGGGGAAGGCTCAAAATAGCATCTGCCTCGTCCGAGAAAAAGGAGTGCCTCACTAAATCCTCATTCTAGCCACTAGAAAGCAGTTAGAGAGAATCCACCGTTGCCCATTCTCTAAGAACCTACGGAGAAGCAACCTTAAAAGTTGACACCCGCGAAATCCATCTATCCTTATATATTCTAATTGACCTCCCATTCATAACTCTCCACTTAGACCCTTTTTCCATCAAATCCTTTCCACACACAAGACTCCTCCAAAGGAAGGAGCCACTGCTGCCCTTCTTAGCCTCATAAAAAAAGAAAAAGAAAAAAAAAATTAGAGTAATAGCAGCCTTTAAGGACCCTTGCAACCAAAGAATCCAGATTGTTGTGGAGCCTCTAACATTGCTTCACCAACATAGCCTTATTAAAGGCACCGATATCCCTAAAGCCTAAACCTCCTATACACTTAGCCTTACAAAGATGGTCCCACGTACACTGTGCATTTTCCTCTTGTTACCATACCACCCCACCAAAATTTTGCACTCATCTGATGTAGGTCAGCAATTAGAGACGAAGGAAGTCTAAATAAGTTCATCGAGTGCACAGAGATCGACTGGATGACCACCTTGAGAAGAACCTCATGGCCTCAAAGGGAGAAGAAGAGATGACTCTAGCTCTAAAGCTTGTTCCAAACCCGCCTCTTAATAGAATCGAACATCACCTTTTCACTTCTACTAGTTAAAATGGCAAACCAAGGTAAGAATCATGGGACTCTACCACCTTCATGCCAAGCAGACCCGCTAAATCAGATTTGACCTTAGAAGAAAGTTGCTTGCTAAAATAAACCGCTGACTTGTTAAAATTAACAGGCTACCTTGAAGCTAAAGAGTAAGTCTCTAGAAGCTTTCAAATATTGGTGCACTCCTCGGTGTTAGCTCTAGTAAACAAAAAACTATCGTTAGCATAAAAGAGACATATCATCCAGCTCTTTCTCAATCAGTCTGCCTTTATTACAGTCAACAGAGCCTCTAGCTCCATTGAAACACGTGAGCTCTGCCTTTTTTTATTTAACAATATCCTTCTTCATCTCCTATCTGTTAGACCTGTTCCATCGTTGGAGCTTCTTAGAATAGACGGTTAGCATATTAACAACATGAACCATATTATCTCTATTACTTACTTCTTGCCATGAGCTTTTAACCAAATCCGCACAACCTACGTTATCAGCCCAACATAACTCGTAATGGAAACGACAACCACTACTAACATTTAAATTATTGACTGAGATTTCAAGGAGAACCGGTTGATGATCGGACTTCCAAAAGTCAAGATGATTAATACAGAAAAAAAGGGAAGAGCTGTTGCCATGCATCATTACTAACACATCGGTCCAACTGTTCTTGCACCGTATGAGGAACGTTCTGACGATTAGACCAAGTAAATATAGGCCCTGAGAAGCCCAAGTCCTTCAAACCACACTCCTCCAATGTAGTGCGAAAATCATCCATTAGGACCTCTTGACGAACATTCCCACCTTACTTTTCCTCCAAACTAAGAATCTCATTGAAATCACCTCCTACCAGCCAAGGAAAAGAAAACAAACTAGCCAATCTTTTCACCAACGTCCACCCATGAATTCTTTGCTCTGTAGCCAGGTTCCTGTAAAAACCAGTCATACGCCATTTCTTATCATTATGAGAAACTACCACAACATCAATATGAAACTGAGAAATGGAAAGGAGAGAAACATCAACCCCTTCCTTCCAAAAGAGACATAACCCACCACTGTTCACATTTCTATCCACCACAAGTTTTTAATCAAAACCTAACTTCACACGTAAGCTTTCCATAAACCTATGATCACTAATAGTCTCCATCAAAAAAACAATATCAGGATGATGGTCCTACATTAAGGAATGCAGACCTCAGAATGCCCAGCCTTTTAACCAACAAAGCCTCACCATAACTCTCACAACTCCTCATTCCACCCTCTCGAGCCCAACGTTTCCACATACCCTTTTTTTGTCCCAGCCCTACTACACCCTTAGCCATCTCGACAGAAGACCCACCAATCCTTTCCTCAGATAAAATAGCCCTAAAAATACCATCCGAAAATTCCGTCTCTGACTCGGAACCCATAACACCATGCACACCAGTAATAACTTCTGCACTCTTGCCATAATTTGCTTTCTTCTCCTGTAAAGGAACTACAGAAAAACTCTCCACCCCCTCACCAACACCACTATGGTTCGCCTCCTTCTGGTGTTCAACCAGCTCTATATCCAGGTCCCTACCAGTTTCTGTTTCTGTTAACACATCTTTCAAAATTTGGTCCCCCTTTTGACTCTTATTAATCTCTATAGTCTCTACTATATTAGGGCAGCCATCATCTTTCATCCCCTTAGTGCTACGATCCTTGCAAGTAGAATCTTTCCCAAGAACTTCACCATGTCTAGCTTTCCACCAAATATCACTTCTCTGTGAAGATGAATTTGCTTGTGCGGAAACAATTCTCCCACTCCTACCGGCAAAAGGATCATGTTCATTAGCAAAACTTTTACCAGAGATAGACTTATAGCCCCCAGGAGGACTAGATGCTCACAACCATGGATCGAACTTGAAATATGAATCCACACCCTGTGTGCCACTATCATTCTTCGAACGACACTCAGAATATTGATGACCCATCACACCACAACAAAAACAATATTCTGGTAACTTTTCATAACGCAAAAGCAAAGAGATTCATTCCCATCCCTTAACAAATCTATCCTCAGGAACCTCTTCAAAGGTTTCAAAACATTAATAGCCACTTTAACTCTCATATATTTACCAAACATTCCCTTGTCGAGCCAACATCAATACCTACTTGATCACCAATAATATGTCCCAAAAATTCGCCCATCTCCTTTGTCATACACAACAAAGGATCATTATGAATCTGGACGACCCAAAACTCCACACGATTAAACCCTAACGTTCCAATATCACCAACCCCATTCAACTTTTCCAGAACTAGAAGACAATTATCAAAGCACCACGGACCTCCAGCTAGAGTACGGAACCGATCCTCTTGATTACGAAAATAGAAAAGAAAAGTATTATCCCGCACAACCTTAATCTCCAACCCTTGTGTCTGCCAAATTCTTGGAATCACGGCTCGAAATGCCTCCTTGTTAATATGCTTGGTAGTCAAAACCTTACCAACCAAACATGGATCAAGTTTTTACCTGCCGCCGTCTTTAACTGATCTTTCACACACCAGAGTTTTTCCTCCTTACTTTTGATCAAGAGAGATGTCACACAAACGAGCTATCTCTCACTACAAAAAAAAAAAGGTTTTTTCCGATGGCTAAATGCCGTTGGAAAAGACCATTTGCCGTTGGAAATACGCTTTTTCGACGGAAAAAGGCCGTCGGAGGTCGTCGCAAATACGCTTGTCAGAAATAACTATTCACTGATGAGCTGTTACAAATACTACCATTTCTGACGGCCATGGCCGTTGAAAATAATGAAAATGCTATCGGTAATAGTGATTCAGGGTGGTCAAAATTATTTGTATTTCCGACGGCTTTACTGCTATTTCCAACGGCTTATTGCCGTAGGAAATAGTGATTCAAGGTGGTCAAAATTACTTTTATTTTCGACGGCTTTACCGCTATTTTTGACGGCTTATTGCCGTTGAAAATAGTCGAATTATTAAAAAAATAGCGTGACTCGACTTGATAATTGCCACATCACTTGTCATGTGCCACGTCACCGCCACGTGCCACATCACCCAGCATGAGGCACTATATATCCTTGAAATTCATGTGGCTTGAACCCTTGACCTGGATGACAGTAAGGGTTTCCCTTACCATTTTGCTATAACCTTATATCTGATATGTTTTGCATATTATTTATATATAAGCTATTGATATGTTTGTATACTATGTAATTACAGTAAATATATATTTTTTGTATACTATTGAGATATTATTTTTTAAAATAATATTTTATTAAAATTATTAGAGTTCTTGTTGACAGTGAATTTTGGATACATTTAACACATATAGTGATACATTTAAAATATTGACCTACAAGTCACATTTTTTCTGTAGTGTTATAAATTACATACATTCCATTATAATTTATTAAATAATATTTTAATAATAAATTATTTATTTATTCCATGAAATTGAGGTCAACAAAGCAAAGACTATTTCCGACGGCCTAAATGCCGTTGGAAATAATGTATTCCTTTTTTTCTTTTCAAATGGAACAAGACTATTTTTGACGGCATTAAGGCCGTCGGAAATAGTGTATTCCTTTTTTTATTTTCAAATGGAACGAGAATATTTCCGACGGTCTAATGCCGTTGGAAATAATGTATTCCTTTTTTTTTTCCCAAATGGAACAAGACTATTTCCGACGGCATTAAGGCCGTCCGAAATAGTGTATTCCTTTTTTTATTTTCAAATGGAACAAGACTATTTCTGACGGCGTTGAAAGCCGTCGGAAATTATGTACTCCTTTTTTTTTTTTTTTTTCCTTTTCAAATGGAACAAGACTATTTCCGACGGCATTGAGGCCGTCGGAAATAGTATATTCCCTTTTTTCTTTTCAAATGGAACAAGAATATTTCCGACGGCATTGAAGCCGTCGGAAATAGTGTATTCCTTTTTTCTTTTGAAATGGAATAAGACCATTTCCGACGGCATTGAGGCCGTCAGAAATAGTGTATTTGTCGGAATTGAGAACAAAAATGACGGCTTTTTTGACTATTTGGCCGTCGAAAATGTGGTATCATATTTTTACTCATTTTCGACGGCACTGAAATGGCCGTCGGAAATAGTTCGTCACTAATAGATTTTTTTTTTTGTAGTGTCTTCTAGATCCATACTCTCAAAAACCACCAGAAAAAAACGGGACTTTTTTAGGAAGAAACACCGACTACTTCCACACTAGGGTTTTAGAGAAAAACCCTAGGAGAAGACCGTGTTTTTTGAAAACTACTTCTTATCAAAGTTTAACAACCCTACAGACCATCACTATTTTATTATGACATCGTTTTACTAAAAGTTTATTAGCTGTTAATGCAACGGTTTATATGTATTTTGTCTATGATCTACATAATTTTATATATGCCGATACTAATAACAATTTTAAAATTTAATTTTATTCCATAATATATTAGAGGAAACCAAACCGCTTCTATTCTCTACCTGAAGTAACATTTCTTTATGTTGATTTTGAGGAGGATGAAAGGTACAACTATCGTTGAGGAGTTGACCACTCTTACCATGCTCTTAAGCACAAAATCCCTTGCTTGCTCAAGATCATAAGGTAGAGCGATAGTCAATAGAACAAGGAAAATTGTGTTGCGATTCTATATGATATATTGATATGTGCTCAAATTGTATCAATAAATGGGGTGCTATAAGGGAAGATGAAGAGGTTAATGCTACATTTGGTGGACTTTAAGATACAGGAACTGTAAGGGTCAAGAGAAAGACTAATGACATCCTCCAGAAGGCCAGCCAAGCTACACAGAATGCATGAAAAGCTTCTCCAAGTTAACAATCATATCATACCCCTGATTTGCTACAGTGATCTGTACATACTTTTTTTTTCCCTGATCAAATTTTACTCCTATACTCAATTGAGAGTGGAAGAAAAAGCTACATTCTACCATCAATGTATAAATAACATAATAAATAAAAATACATGGTCGCATATTAACTAATTATGTTTTTATCATTCTCTCTATGATTTCAGTTTTAGTAAACACTACATCTTCAAATTTTGGGACCCAAAAGGCACAATTTAGAGAGAAAAGATTCAGTATCAAACACAATATTTTTAATTTTAAATAGCACAATTATTTTATTGTTCCAATCCTACAAACAGTTTATTTGTTACAATAAATCATATCAAGATTCAAGGATTAGTAGATTACCACTACAATGAATAACAAATAAATGGCAATATATTATTATCATAAGTTTCTTTGGTTGCTTCAAATATTTCTCCCCTAATTGCTATCCTACCATAACTTCTTCTGAAGAGATTTCACAACATTCTGTTCCAACTGAAAGGCCTTGGAGAGAACATGAGGATTAATGGCCGGATTCGAACCGAAGATGGCGTTTCCTATGTTGAACTGGAAGTGAATCAGCCCAACTGGAAACCAACATAAAGAGTCCCCTCCTGGACTACCAGAATCTCAGTGGCTCTAGGGTGAGTGTGGGGTGGGTTCAGGCCACCATATGGTGTGTGATCGATACGAACCAGGGAAATGGAAGTGGACATATATTCTGTAGATATATATAGAAAAATATTTTTTCACCTGCAAATTTTGGACATGGAAGTGGTCTCATGATCAAAATTCAATTGACTGGAATAACACTATCTAGAGAGTGCATATACATAAAAGGAACTTCTGTCGGCTCTTCACTACTCTTGATCATGTTGATTAAATCCCAGTTTTGCATGTATTAATTTAACCAAACCATTTGAAAGGTTAATTAAATTTGCTAATTTATTAGTTTGTAAATTAATGAAACGAAATTAAATTAAGAAGAGACATTATAGCAGAAATGAGAAAAAAAAAAAAAATCAAAATTCAATCCTAATTATTATTATTATTATTTATTAATAAATATTTAGGGATATTCGAATAAAAAATATAATTTAATTATTCAAAAAATTAAATTCTGAATTTTATTATTATTTAACCATTGAAATTTTATTTTTAAAATTTAGTCAGAGGGGTATTTAGGTCATATTATTATATTGTTTCTGGTTTGATACAATTATCTATATAATCAGGAGAACTTATTTCAATTTGCCATGACAGAAAAATGGACGGCATTAGGATTTGAGCCTCCGTTGCAAATAAAGGAGAGTTCAGGGGGTTTAGTTACCATTTTAAGAATTTAGGGGGCATATCAACAATTCGCGAACAATTTAGGGGGTATTCGTACTCTTAAGCCTATTTTTTTTATTACCACCTGGCAACTCAAGTGTGGAACTGCATGAAAGTCAAAAGAAAAAGAAAAGTGTGCAATATGTGTGGTAGTTTTTTTTGTTTATGTTTTTGTTTTGATCAAATATGTATGGTAGTTTGTAAAAAGGTGTTTGGATAGAAGCAAAATGTCCAAAATGAGAATGATTGTTTGTTTATTATTTTTTGATATTACGATCTGCAGTGGCGGCAACTCAAACGTGAGATATTGACAAACTAAATGAACGCCACCGTAAGAACGATAGTTTGTTAAAATACTATTTTCATCATCTTAATTTAATATAATTTAAGATAATATTTTTGTTATAATTTTGTTCTAATCATCTCAAACAGAATTTTGAGCTTCACTCCTATGACTAGCTTGCAACTAGCCAAAGGAGTGAAGCTCACGTGATATAATAATCATTGACTCGCTAACTTTTTCAGGTGAATCAATTTGAAAAAGTTACCGAGTCAATGGTTACTCAAAATAAAATAAATTTATCTCAAGTGATATAAGTATAATTGAGTTGACTTATAACAATCCGTCTCACTGTAAGAAGCACGAATATTCCATTTGGTGGAGGTAACTCTTATCCGGTTTAGATATTCTCCGGATACATATATGATACGCCAAATGGCGTATCCATCAAGTTTAACTTGAGGATACATGGGGGATACTTGGAGGATATAGCAAGTATACAGTGGGATACATGGAGGATGTGTCGAGATACGTAGTCCAGGATATGTTTGGGGCAATATTATAATTATTTTAGTATAACAAGCTATAATTTAAAAAATTTAGGTGTTAAAATGAAATTGTAAAGAAATTTTGGTTTTGATTCCATGGACATGGAGAATACCGGGATACTTGAGATTGCAAACATTTTTCTTGATGAACTAGAGTTACAGGCCGAATTATTTTGATCCTTTAACAATGTGAATGATGATAATGAAATTAATTAGGAATTTAGAATATGTTTTATGACTTTTTTTTTAAATTTTTTTAAATTTATGTATTATTTGGATTTTGTAATATGTTATGGCTTATGTGACATATATTTTATTTGGATTTTGTAATATTTTACGACTTATGTGACATGTTTTATTTGGATTCAGTAATATATTACATTTTTATGATTTATGCAGTTATGCGAAATGTTTTATTTGAATTCTGAATATGTTTTGATTTTGAATGAATTATCAAATATGTTTTCATATAATATCATTTTTTTAAAAATACAAATATATATTATTTTAATTGACATTTATTATTGCCATATCCGTATCCTAATTTTTAGAGATTTACCGTATCCCCGTATCGTGCCATATCTGTATCCCGTACCCGTATCCATATCAGTACTACATAGGTCTCACTAGTATGATAGTTGGTGCTAATTTACCACACCATCAATTTATCACATCATTTTTCTTTTTAACTCAATTGAGTTGGTAAGGTTTGTTTTTTTTTTTTTTTTTTTTTGGTATCGAGGATCCCGGCGTCCAGACACCCATCAGCCTGTCCTCCCCAATTGCGTGACTTGCCATGGCCTGTATGTTGGATCGTGGAGTAGGACAAATAGGAAACCCCAGCCCACACCCCTAGCCCCACAAGGATGCAAGCAGGTAAATTAGAACTCGCCCCCGCCTGGGTAGGATTTGAATCGCTGACGTTAGTCCTAGACCTGGCACGGTTCCAGTTCGAACTGGGGAACCGAACCGAAACTGAAAAAACCAAAATTGGAACTGGATTTCAGGTTTCGATTCCAGAACTGGAATCGAAATCGAAATCGAAATTGAAACCGGAGGAGGCCAGTTCCGGTTCCGGTTCTAAGGTTTGAGGAACCGGGCGGTTCGAACCGGAATGGAACCGACGGTTTGCACAATTTTTTTTTTTCTTTTTTTTGGGTTACCGTTGGAGGCCCAACAGCTACCCCCCCAACACTCTCCAACACTCTCAAGTCTCTCAATCTCCAAGTTTCCAAGGTTTTAATATTTATTTCATTTTGTAATTGTTTTATTTGAAATTAATTTTATTTGCAATTTGCAATTTATTTTACTTACAATTTATTTTATCTCCAATTTATTTTATCTCCAATTTATTTTATTTCCAATATATTTTATTTTCAATTCATTTTATTTCCAATTAATCTTATTTCCAATTTATTTAATTTCCAATCAGTCAATAATCAATTACTAACTTTCCAATTTCATTTTCATTTATTTGCAATTACTAGTTTACTACTTTTGTACTTTACTACATAGTACCTACTATTCTACATTTCTACTAATAGTCTAATACCGTTATTCTTCTAAGTTCTAAGTTCTAAGTTTCCAATTCTCTCCCAAATTTATTTTAAATGGCAAGTGGAAGTGGAAATGGAAGTGGAAGGGGTCACGGCCGTGACGGTCCTAGGCGTTCGATTTCGATGAAAGGTAAGGGTCCTATGATCGATAATCTCGGTCGTAACGACTCCACCTATCACGATTATCTGCAACGCCGGGCCTATGTTGAAGACCTAGGCCTAAACTGTCATACTCCTCCTCTAATAATTTCTGAATCCGATCCCAATGATACCACCCCCAATTTGACAAGCCAGTCATAAAATATGCATGATATTGATACACCTCCGGGTTTTGGTTATGATCCACCGGAAGTGTAACTACAAGAGGAGGAAGATCTGATACAGAAGTTGAACAAATATGATATCTTCGCCAAACATATAAAGAAAGTTAGGAAAGAAGATGTAGACTATGTAGCGGCTTGCAATTACTGCACCAAAACATATAAGTGGAGCAAATCCGGAGGATATGATGCTTATTGGAAGCATATTGAAACCAAACATCCAGACGCAATGACCAGAACGAGGTCACAATCACAAATTCCCAGGTACGCTACTCCTAACCAACATTATTTCGTTATACTGATGAACAAAATAGAGAAGAATTAGCTAGGATGGTAGTAGTAGAACACTTATCATTCAGTTTTGGTGAAAGGGTTGGTTTTGTTAACTATTGTCGACGAGCATTAAACCCTGCTGCATGCCGTGTCCCTAGAGCCACACTCACACAAACACTTGAAAAGATTTATTCGAGAGAGAAAAGAAAGTTAGAAAAATATTTTGAAAAATATAATGGTCGTGTTAGTGTATGTGCCGACATATGGACTGACCATTGGTAATCGCATTCATACTTGGGTGTCACTTGCCATTATATGGATAATGCATGGACTATCCAAAAAAGAATTCTTACATTTAGAGTTTTTGATGATGCACACACTGCTCAGAATATTTATAGACAGTTTAGAATTATTTTTTCAGAGTATAATATTGAAAACAAAATTTTTGCAATTGGTTTTGATAATGCTTCTGCCAATACCGTTGCTATTTCATCTTTAATTGATTTATGCAAACCCTTTCTTGGTGGTACATTTTTTCATCAAAGGTGTGCATGCCATGTTTTAAATATATGTGTTCAAAAAGGATTAGAAACTCTTGGAGAATTTATTGTACCTATTAGAAAAGCCCTAATGTTTTTATGGAGACAGCCTTCTACAATGAAAGCATGGGCAAGATATTGTAAACAAAATGGTAGACGTGTCGTTAAATTTGCTTGTGATGTTCCAACATGTTGGAATTCTACTTATAAAATGCTTGCTCAAAGTTATGAGTATAGGGATTTATTAGTTTCTTTTATTCAATTTCATGTTCCTACCATTGAACTTTTTGAAACTCATTGGGATGCTTGTTACAATGTTTTCAATTTGTTAAAATTTTTTTATAATGCCACAAATAATTTATCTAGTATTTATTTTCCTACAACACATTTATTTATTATTGAGAGTATTAATATTGCTGGTGCATTTTTTTATTGTGAATCTGACCGAGCAATAGCGGAACCGTTAGTGCTATGAAGGCAAAATGGTTAAATTATTATGAGGAGTTTCCAAATATTTATTTGATTGCTATGGTTTTTGATCTACGTTGTAAATTACAATCTTTGTCTTATTATCTAGATGGTTATTATGGCAAAAAAGGTTTAAATATGCAATATGATGTTGAAGCGTGTTGTGGTAGAGTTAAGAAATTATTGTATAGTTTATATGATGAATATGTTACATTGTATGGATCCTCACCGAACATAGATGTTACACGAACACAAACTGCATCTCAGCCTCCATCATCCTCCTCTAGATTTTTGAATTTAGGGTATAGTATGTTATTAAAAAAACCAAAAAACCAAAAAACCAAGATGTTCTTCATCAAGCTCCGGTTCGTATTCCGAGCTTGAATCTTATCTAGCTTCTTCTTGTGAGTTTATAGAAGCATTTGATATTTTAAATATTGGAATGAAGTTACAGAGTACTATCCAATCATGGCTATGATAGCCAAAAATATTTTTTCAACACCTGTTTCTACTGTGGCGGTGGAACAAGAGTTCAGCGCCGGGGGGAATATCTTAGATGAAAGACGTTCGTGCTTGACACCGAAAGCACTTCAGATACAGGTTTGTGTTGATGATTGGACAAAGGTGGAAAACAGACAACAAGAAATCGATCAGGAGCTAACATACGATTTCTTTAAAGATGATGAACCTGAAGGCTCTGGAGCAGTGGAGCCGGAATAGCAAACCTGTAATAAAAATTACTCCACGACTCCACCGTCTCCACGTCATCACCAAACCTGTAATAAAAGGTAAGAGAACTACGTGGCCTTTGATTCCTCTAAACCCCCCCAAGAGGATACGTAGGCAACTTAATTGTGGTAAAAATTAAGTGCAAGGCTAATAAGTTTACATATTATTTTTTTGTTTGTTTTTTTAAAAAATTTAATTTTGTAATTTGTCATTTATTTATTTTATGTTATTTTTAAAATTTGGGTGACTCAATTTCCAAATACCCAATGAAATGTAAATTGTAATTTATCATTTTGTTTAGTTTTATTTTAATTTAATTTTGTAATTTGTCATTTGTTTATTTTATTCAAATAATAACCCAATGAATTTAATTTAATTTTGTAATTTGTCATTTATATACTTATAAGTTACAAGTTGTCAAGTTAGAACTTAGAAGTCTTTTTTTTTTGTTTATTTAATAAAAAAAAAAAAAAAAAAAAAAAAAAGGGTTCAAAACCGCCGGTTCCTATGGAACCGGAACCGGAACCGACAGTTTTGAAACCGAAACCGAAACCGAAATCAAAACCAAAATCGGAACCGGTAGTTTCGAAACCAGAACTGAAATCGAAACCGAAACCGAAACCGGTGGTTTCGGAACCGGTGGTTTCGGAACCGATGGTTTCGGAACCGGAATCGAAACAAGAACCGGCATATAGCGGTTCCGGTTCTGGTTCTGGTTCTGGTTCTGGTTCTGGTTCCACCAAACCATGGAACTGGAATTGAACCGGAATCGAAACCGAAGCCGTGCCAGGTCTAGTTAGTCCTATGTCCACCCTTCCACCAATAAAGCTAAACGCCCTGAGGGCTGGTCACAATGTAATTGCCAGGAGTAGAATCAATGACTTGGGTATTTAATCCCAAGCCTTGGACCACCAAGACAACCACCTCGTAGTTAAGTTTCTTTAAGATAACAACTCAACTCCCATATAAATTGAGAGGTTGATAGGGGCCATGGCCCCCGCTTCCCTAATTTTTTTTTTTTTTTTTAAAAACATTCTTAAAATTTAATCTTGTAAATCTTTTACTTTGTCCCTTAAATATTGTATTTTAGTGCATTGATATCCTAAACAAAATGTTAAGAATCGACCCAGATTGAGAGTAAAAAAAATTAATGATGGGGCAGTATATATATATATTTTGGTATCCGTGGATATCCAGACCAGCTTGCACACACCTCGACTAATCCCACGAGACCCTGAAGTTAACAGCCGGGTAAATCTCCAGTGGCCCCAAGAGAAACGTAGCTACCAGTGATCGAACCCAGGACGTCTGAGTTTACGGCTCGTCCTAGTGACCAACGGCACCACCCCTTGGGGTTTATGGGGCAGTATATAGTTTGCAAGTAGTACTATTTTGGACTAGTTGTAAGCATTCAATTGGTAAGAAACGATGACAAAGCTGGTTGGTTATCTCAAGGGAGAATAATAACAAAAGGTAACAAAAGATGAGACAATAATTAATGTTGATGGGTCGTCAAGAGGCAATCCATGTGCTATGGGTATTGGTGGTATTCTACGAAATCACTTTGGTGATATTCTGTGTATGTTTTCTGAGTTTCTGGTTTTGGTCTCTCTTCTGATGCTGGAGTTTCAGCAATTCTTAAAGCTTGTAAGTTGTCTGAATCGGCTAATTGTCCTTATGATGTTTATATCATCATCGAAAGTGACTCTAAGTCTACCGTGTCTTGGGTGAATGGGAAGGGTGGTGTTGGAAATGTAAAGCTGATGGAGTCTGTCTTGGATATTAGGGAGTTTTTGCACAGGTTTGGGGCGAGGGTTTTGGTTCAGTATATGCCTTGGAGTGGTAATGTTTCGGCGGATCTCCTTGCTAAGTTGGGTGCTTTGAGCTGGATGGTGCAGGAAGTGTGGGTCTAATTTGCTCTAGTTGGTGTCTTTTGTTTTGCTTTCTGCTGCGTTCTTCTTTTCTTTTTTTTGGTCCTGGGTGTTTTTGGTTTTGTTTTGTTGTTTTGTGGGTGCTTTCTGTGGGGGTGTCGCGTAGTCTTGGTCTGTTATGGTTGTTGTTTCTGTTTTTGTTCAATAGTTTGCCTTTTCTAAAAAAATAATAATGATAGGTTATTGGAGTGAGAGTTTGTAGTTCTAATAGGAGTTATTATAGTACATATGATTTCTGTACTAATTTTTTTTAATATCGAGCACATCACTTCTTAGCACAAGTAGTAATGCATATCCCTTCCATATTGGTGCAAAGGGGTCCGTGTTGGATATGGCTTGAATTCTCCAATAGTTACCAAACACGATTTACCAATGCAGAGACTTCCTAGAGACGTGAGAGTGTTTGAGAGTATGAGGTTGTGCTTGAGGGAGGTTTGGAGGACGTGACCAACAGTAGAAGCGAAGAACAATGCAAACCGCTATCACTGCCGCTGTGGCTTTGACAACGGTAATTATAGCGGTGGTCATTGCTGTGAATTTTCGTAGCGCAATGGAGAGCGGTCCAATTCTAGTGGATACTGCTGTAGCTTCCACAGCGGTACCAAGAGCGGTCAATGATGATGTGGCGCATGGATCACGGTTTTCTGAGTGGTCAAGTTCAACACGGTTTAGGAATCGGGTGGCCAACTGCAACTTGAATCGTAGTCAATCACAAGCATGCGTTAAATCAGGAAATATTCATGGAAGATGAACTATGTTGCTTCTAGAAGTTCTAATAGGAAAAGGATTTCTCCTTTCAAAAAGACTTATCATAAAGAGGAAATTGTATTTATGTGAAACAAGTAAATCTTGTACGACTAAGATATAGATTTCCTTGTTAGTCTAAACTCCCTATAATTCATATAAATAGACCATAATAACTAGGTTATTGGTAGTTGGAGCAAGATAGCAAATACTAGAGAGATCTCAAAGTGAGCATTGGGTGTAATTGGGTTTGGGGTATTATTGAGAGAGAGATCCTGAGTGTGTGGTTGTAACAATTTACTACATATTGGAACTTTCTCTTGTCGTCCTGATGGCTGCGGTTTTTTTCCCTGATTTGGGTTTCCTCATAAATTATTATGTTGTGTGTGATTAGATTTAATTACTTCTCTTCATCTTGTCTTTTCTTTGTTATTGTGTTTGTTTGTGTTCTATCCGGCAACGCTTCCGCGCGTATAGTGACGTTTGTTCGTTAACAGTCCGAGTCTCACCATACGCATTTTGTAGGTATTGTTTGGGGAGTTTTCTTCCAGTTGATAGGGAGTAAGTATTCGGACTGCATATATATATATATATATATTGTTTGATATTAAAATTTAATACTTAATTTTTTTTAATATCGTAAAAATAAAAAACAATTGGTAGGTCCCGACAATCCTATTGTAATAGGCTTGAAATCTGCATCCAATGGAAGCATCAATATTTCTTCTAATATGATGGCCCATTGACCGTGTAATGTAAAATATAAATATTTGTCTCAAGTTACTAAGTAAATCGGTTCATAATTCCTCAAACAATACGAGATGAGTTAGACTGGTTTAGTCATATGCCATTTACACTCTAAATTTATTGTAATAATTGATGAAAAAAAAAAAAAATAGATAAGGAGTTCAAAAGTTTAATTATAACTTTTTGAAGGATTACTGATGTAGTAAAAGTTTACGTTCAATTTAAATTAAAGTTCGTTCATTGGGATCGGTGATTTAATCGGTTGAAACTACTTAGTCTAGGAAAAATCTACTCTAAGTGCGTGAAAATTAAATTGCATAATGCTTTGGGTTAGGAAAATGGTTTGGTTCCTTGCAAATGCTTAAAAATGCAAACTTATAACATAGAGATGCAAACTTGTGAATTAAAACTAAACTAACACAACAAAGAAAACACACAAGTAGTAAATATATGGAGAAAGCAGTAGGGAATTGATGCAACCCTCTTAGACCACTCAATGTTCTCACTTAGGGGTCGTTTGTTTTTTTGTCTGAAGACTGAATAGTCCTGAATTTTACTGAAGACTAAATAGTGACTGAAACCTGAATCTGAATGACATGTTTGTTTTTTTTTTTTTTCTCACGTCTAAATGTATTGTCAACATGTTTGCTTTTTAAAATTAAAAGAGTGGCGATATTGGTATCCCTTAAAAACTGTTTGTACACCCCTTTCGTAAGCACACCCCTAAAATATTTTTAAAATCTCCGGTTCGTAAATAAACCCCATTTAATACCAAAAATATCCTTTCTTTAATTTTATTATATTATATTTTTGTAAGCACACACGGCACACCCACTATTTTCTTATCTAATCACTTTTATTATTATTTAATATAATTTTTTAGAAAGTTTATTTTATATCTTTTTATTCCAATAAATAATTTATCGTTTAAAAAAAAAATCCAACTCCTGTAAAAACATTTGGGATCACTTAAAACATTTCTGAACAAAATTTCTTTTCATTGTATTAATTTTTTTTTTTTAATTCTTTCATTTTCCATAAGCTCAAAATTCTCTCAATTTTATAGAGGTGTATGGAAATTTTCTAAAATTTAAAAGAGCATTTAATGAATTTTGAAGACATCTATTTTTTCTATTGAACTCAGAAGTCAGAACACAGAAAATCATTGGTGTTAAAATTTCATTACTGAAATATCTCGCCTTTTGGACTGATTGTTGGAATATTCATAGACCAAATTTTATATTGTTTAACTGATCTGAACTCAATTATTACTTCTATAATTATTTTAGTTCTATCAAGCTGTAAAGATTATGAGTTGTTTATTCCTGAAAATGAATCTTTGAGGCTGCAACAACATGAAACAATAAAACAATTTTTACTGGACGCAACTCCGCAAGTCACACAACTGTGATCAAAGTAATAAAAATTAATTTAAAACTTACTATTTCACAACCAACCTCGTCGGATGATTTTGATTCATTCTCCACATTTCTCAATCAATTTGTATTCCTTAGAAGAAACTAAAATTAGTATTTAAAATAGAAGTTAGGGTTTGAGAAATAGAATTGTTTTATTATATTGTAAATATGAACAGGAACTTCCTTTTTCTTTATCTTTTTCTTACAAAGGATTAATATAAAACCAATTAATAATTATTGTTTGGTATACTTTCAAACTATTTAGTCCCTTTAAGTAATTTTGCTCAAGGGTAATATTGGATTTCCAAAAAAATACCACTTTGGGGTGTACATACAGTTTTTGAGGGGTGTAAATATCGTCACCCAAATTAAAATTGTCTGAAAAGAAGTAATTTTACATCTATACCCATACTAATTAAAAGAAGTAATTTAACATGCAACACTCTTTATAAGATTTTGCATGTTCTTCCGCAAACAAAGTTTAATTTAACAAAACAAAAAATTCATGTAGGAATATAATTTTGCATGTTATTCTGCAAACAAAGTTCAAGTTCAATTTATTGTTAAAAAAAAAAAAGTTCAAATTCAATTTTACATAATGTCCAAATATCCAATATATAATTCTAAAAACCATTTTTTTTTCCTGGATCATATGGAACCAGAAACCAATTTTTTTTTTTTTTTTTTTTTTTAAAGGTTCCTAGATACTCTTTTTTTTTTTTTTTTTTTTTTTTTTTTGAAATAGGTCCCTAAATTATATACACCGGTATATATATATATATAAACAATTATTCTATAACTTCTTCAAGCCATGAAATCTACTCAATATTGAATGCAACCACAAAAAGAATATTTGATAAATTATATAACTGCAATTATGACAATCATAATAAATTATCATTCTAGATTATGTTTAAAGAGTTCTATAACTGCCACTACACGTAGATAAAAAAAAAATTAAAAAAAATTAAAGAGTTCTTACTAGGATTTGGTAGGAGAAAAATTCAATTATTTAATCCCAGGAAGATTTCAATATGAGAAGTGATTAGGATTTTTTTTTTTTTTTTTCTTTCTAAAAGCCTTTTAAAATAAGAAATATGTTAAAAGAAATAATTCTACACCATATCAAATTTGGATAAATTTAGAAATATATCCTTTTTTGGAGGATAGACTTAGAAGAAAATATTTTAATTATAATTTAGTGATTTGGAATTAAGTTAAAAGTCAGGATTTTTTACTTTTTTTATAAAGTTGTTTTTTGATATTTTTAAGTTATTTGACCACTTAAAAAACAAACAAAACAACTTAATGAGTTCAATTCAGACCCATTAAATCTTAAGTGGAAAAAAACAAACGACCCCTTAGTCTCATTAAGCATTTCAATCCAATTTTAGGACTTGTTTTAAGATAAATCCATTAAGTTCTAGGTTTTTCCCCTTACTCACACATGGTCATGTAGCAAGCAATGGTCAATCCCCCCTATTTAATATAAAACTCTAAGCCAAGTTGACATAGCATGGTCATGCATACACCAACCCTCCCAATTACAAAGCTTAGGGTGAGAATTAAATGGAATGGTCATCCACATTTAAACTCAATCTCTTAGATAAACTAACTCACAAACCCATGTCCCTTGTGGTCACAACAAAACATGAATAGAGAGATTAGAGCAATTAATACAATAATTGAGACTAAAATCGAATTGAATTAGAGAATAGACTAATTAATTACATAGAGTAGTCCAATATGATTACATCAATCCCCTATATGAAGTTTAGTTACATATCAATGGAGAAAATAAAAGCATAGAAAAGTTGTAGAGAAAACCCATATTGGTCAACATAAGCCTCCCTTTTCTCTTTGTAGTTCTTGAGATCTTCTTGGACAAGTTGAATCTCCTCTTCTAGCTTCAAGAATCTCCAAGATGTGGGTGGATTTGGTGATGAGAAGTGATGAGCGATGATGAGAGGTGTGTGTGGAAGAGATGGTGAAATGAGAGAGTTTGGTTTGTGGTTAGAAAGCTTAAAAATGGAGTTTTTGGGGTTTTGGTTTAGAGGTGGTTCTATGGTGATGGGGGTTGTTTGTGGGTTGTGAAAATGTGATGTGTGGTCCGTCAAGAACAAAGAAAACATGATATATATATAGCTGCCTAGAAATTAGGTCTGAAATTCGTCACTTGGGCTGAGCTGGCATGGAAGTTTGCTGCCAAAGTCGTTGTTGGCGGGGGTGACCACATTGGCAGTGAAGATCTCTGTTCTTTTGGAGTTGAGGAGGTCGCTATTAAGTTGGCTGTTGACGGGGGCGACCAGCAAGGGTGCGAACATCTCTAGAGTGTTGAGGGAAAAAGGTCACTGCCATATTGGCTTCTGAAGGGGGCAAACTTTATGGCGACCACCATGACGGCGATGACCACTCTGCATGGTGACCTGGAAATGGTGGCAAACTGACCGAGGGAAGGCACGCCGTCGATCTGGGTGGAAAACCGTCGCAAAACAGGTCAGAAAATGGCTAGAATGGTGTTAGGTTGAATCTGGGTTATGCGGGGGGTTGGGTCGGGTCGGGTCGGGTCGGTTTAGCGGGTTTGAAATGGGTCAGCTGCATGTAGAACACGATGTGACGTCACACTTAGGTCAGCCAACAGCCAGCCAAAACACACCGTTTCATTAATGACGTGGCGTGCTGGCATTGGCTGGTAAATTACTAAATGTACCCCTAAACTCTTCTCTAATCACATAATCTTCAATATAATCTCCATAGTTTCACTTTGACCCTTGATTCTCCAAAATTACGCCAATGTCCCAAAACTCTAAAAATACCTGAAACACTTATTTTATTATATTAAAAAACCCGGTTTTACCCAAGGAAAAAACACAAGAAGTAGGAATTGAGGACCTAAAAATAGGAACAAAAATAGTACAATCAAATACCCTCTAACCTATCTTTTGCTCGTCCTCGACCAACACTAAGAACGAAAAACAAAAACAAAAGACATGACAAAATGATTCTATCTAAAAATTTCCTAGACATCAATAAAGACCAAACAAAAAGCCGCATGCCCAACCGGTGATGAGATACAATGGAGTGTGATAGACAGATGTAAGCTCATGCAAAATGTTCTAAAGCAAATCAAAGGCACTCAAGGAAACTCACACAATCACAAATCCCACACCTAAAAGTGCTCTCATATTAGGAACTACTCACTCTCACACCTAGAACGTAATTCACTTCGACTCTAGGCCTCACATGGATTCTCTCTTTTCTTTCTGCTTGGAGTCCTAAGTTCACACTCATGCAAGGTATGCAAAGATAGAGTTTATGCATAGAAATCTAATGCATTGCATACAATTTAACAATGAAAGACTGCTAATATCTTTGTGAACTAGCCTAGGAAAGAATCAAATGCCATGGACGTGGAAAGATCATGCTTCAACAAACATTCCCAATCTAGATTTCTTTGAAGATCAAATAGGTCTTCCCCTAGGTTGTAATGGGGCCATTGGGTGAGATGTGGTGAAAGAAAGAATAGGAAAAATTGGATTCAAAGGTCACCAATCATGCTAAGACATAATACATAACACTTACTTTAGCTCTACTTGCTTGCCATCTTTAAACGCCAGCATCTAGGCATAACTTTTCATTACACTTGTGCTTTCACATTTCCACTCCAATTTATTTGAGTACATTTACATTTAATTCTTCAAGACTTTTTTTTTTCTTTCTTTCATTCTTTTCTTTTCTTTTTCATCTTTTGCTTTTGACATTTTAAAGCTCATAAGTGCTCATTTTTAGCACTTTTACATTTTTGAGCCTTTGCTAGCACATTACACTATTTTGCCTAAGTACACGCTAATTTGACATCTTAGAGCTATTCCTTTCAAGACCACAACTACACATCCTAACATAATTGGCAACAAGGGTAGGCATGTGTTTAGGCTTGTATTATATGGTTATGTTGTGGTTCAAAATGAAAGGTAAGTGTTTGGCCTCAAAGTTGGCAATGGAGCACACATTAGGGACATGGATAAGTGTTTAGGCTAAATATGGTAGTTAATACATACACATTGCCTAAAATCATCTCAACCAATCCATCTATCAATTAATGTAAGTGTCCATCAAGCAATCCACAAATATGATCAATGTCCTATGGCACATGATGTACATGACAAGAAAAGTGTTTAAGATTTGAAAAATGATAACACTCAAGTGCGTTCTTTAAGGCTTGTGTTTGTGAACTCACTGGGTAATCTCCACTATTAGAACAAGGCGTTTGAACACTGAGTCCCTTCAACTTAAGCACAAAAAGGATGGGACTAGCCTATGAAAGTGCAAGAGAAACCCTAAAGTGACGACAAGCTACTAGTAAGCTCATCAAACATAAATAAACTCACTAAAAGCACACGCTAAAGGCATCACACCCAAGCTATTTAAAGCTCAAAAATTTTGGTTATGCAACAAATTTGAAAAATTTGACACCAAAAAGATTCAAGACTCAAAAGACGACTCATAAAGGCGACTACACCCCCAAACCAAAACTCAACATTGTCCCCAATGTTGGAAACCAAAGAGTTCGGCCTAACGGCGTGCACCTAACACGATGCAAAACACAAAAAACACAATGCAAAAGACCATCTCAACATGGAGGATTAAATTCCAAAAAACCGGTGACTTTTGAAATCAACCTATGTCCGCTCTTCAGTGCATATGTTCAATACTACTCAATACAAATTTCTCAAATTTTGGGACATGAAAATAGACATGCAAATGCATACTTTTTATTTATAAAATATTTCAAAATTCACATTGGAAAAATGTGTAAACGGACGTCGAACATGGTTCACGTGCAGTTTTTCAAAACAGGGCATCGCCCATGACCTTTGGTCGAAGAAACGTTTATAACTTTTGAATCCCAGTCCAGAATTTTACGTTCTTTATACCCTTGGAACCGTATCAAAAAATAGAAGAATGCTACATAGATGAAATAATTTATTTCCTCACCAAAATATACAGTTTAAATGAAACATTTAGCCTCAAAAGTTTCAAAACAAGGTACTTTCTCAATGGTCAAGGAAAAACTTAAAAACGTAAAATGAAAAATGATTCAAATAATGAATCCAAACCCCCAAACCTAATTGAAACATTGTCTTCAATTTTTATATGACATGAGATGCATGAACAATGAATAAACAAAGCATGGGAGGCAAGAAACATAAAAATCCTAGGCACTAAACACAACACAAAAATCCGCACACTTATTCTAAGCAAAAATGTAAAAACAAATAGAAACAAACATAAACTATGAAAGAAATTTACCTAGGTGGGTTGCCTCCCACCAAGCGCACGATTTAATGTCTAGGCAAGACGTAGTGAGAGCACTACGGCTCTTTAAGCACCAAAACTTCGTTCTCCTCTTGATTTAAAGCTTTTGTCAACTATGCACGGCTCTCACTCTTTTTATGAGCTCTCTCGACTTGCTTGTCCCTCCAAGACTTGCAAGTTTTCGATGTTTCAATACGAGAGAATAAGAACCTAGCTTCATCAACACGAGCTACAAAAACTAGCTTAGAACAAATAAACTTGCAACACTACAAGAAAATAATACCTTTCTTGACAGTTAAAAACTGTTAAGAATAACTTTTTATTTTTATTTTTATTTTTATATTTATACACAATCCGGCCACTAGCTTCGGCCCCCGCCGGCTGGCCGACCGTTCGCCGGCCACCTTTGATAATTGTCATTAGTGGGTGTTGAACTTGTGACCTCAAGTTCAAAGGTTGTAAGTCTTTACCACTTGACTACAACCTTTGATGTGTTAACAATTGAACAATATTTTTATATAACCTATATGAGTTGTTACAAATAATTAAGAAAAAAAAAACATTTTAAGATAAATTTAAATTTATTCAACTAATCAAAATTCTAATTCCTACGACAAACATATATTAAAAATATTTATTGAGACTTTTAATAAAATTATATTTTTAAAAAATATAGTCAAGTTATTGGTCAATATTCTATGGTCACGTTTGGTTACATGTTGGAATGGTAATCAGAATGAGAATGAGAATGAGAATGGAAAAGAAAGGAAAACTAAGTTTTTTGTTTGGTTGGAACTTTAGAATTAGTCTTTGAATCGGTATTATTTTGTTTGGTTAACAACGAAATGGAATGGAGTTAACTGTATTTGACCAAAATACCCCTAATTATAAAAATTCATAATAACATGATATATTATGGATAATAATAATAAAATATAAAAGTATATTATAAATATAATTATATATTATTTAAATAATAATATATATAATATATAATACAGAATATTATAATAATACATAAAATATATTATATATATAAATATATATAATATATATAATTTATAATATATATATTATACAATATATTATAATTATTTATATAAATAATATATAATATACATATTATATATATATATAATATGTAATAATATAAAATATATATATAATAATATAATATATATAATAGTATAATATATATAATTTATATAATAATATAATATATAAATATATATATATATGTGAAAGTATACAAACGAAGTAAATTGCTTAAAGCATACCGGGGGGGGGGGGGGGGGGGGGGGGGGGGGGGGCGTGAATAGGTTTTTACACCTTTTTCAAACCCTTGAACAAACTTTCATTTGCCCCTCAAGGTAGCCTTACACACCACACAATAAGCAAGGAAGCCATACATAGACAATACGATAATACAATCATAAGAGCAAAGTCTAAGTATTAAACAAGTTATGTGAGGTATAAGAACAAATAAACACAAGCTTGTATTTCAATAAGTGTTCAATGAGTTAAAGAGTGATCAAAATGTCACTATACAAAAATTACAAATATAAAAGAATCAAAGATACAAAATTGATCTATAGAATGAATTCACTAATCACACTATACAAAGTCTTGCTTCACAATACATACATGTGAATTATGAATCAAGATAAAAAAATACAATTAAAAATAAGAGAAAGAGATAGGAAGAATTAACACAAGAGATTTTGTAACGTGGTAAAACCTCCAAGGAGGAAACATCCAGGGTTGAACTACAATCATTGGGTACTATATTATTGGAAAGTAAACATAGAACATTCACAAAGGACCAATCTTACCTCACCCAAACCTAGTGAAGTCTAAGCTACCCAACCCTATTGGAAAGTGTGAAATCCCTCAATGATGCGAAACACCTTATATGGACACCACAACAACCACACATCGATGGTAGCATTAGAAATTACTCAAGAGTGCATAACCTCCGTGTACCCTACTCTATCGGAGTCTATGTCTAACCATACGTATAGGCCTACCAATCAAATAGCCATTCCCTATCCAAGACACTCTTGCTCTAGGGAGCCTCACATGCAGACTATCCGAGTCCTCCCGACTCTAGCCTGACTCCTTGCTTACCTATCCGAGTCATCCCGACTCTAGGTAAGACTTCTTGCTTGGCTATCCGAGTCACCCCACCTCAACCAAGACTTCATGCCTTTTACAAGGATCATAGTGTGATCATGGATGCAAATGATGCAAACAATCAATACAACACATAGAACATGTGATCAATACATTCTATGGCAAAAATAGACCTAAACATGTGATATCACAAGTAATCAAGTCTAGATGCAAAATAGCGAATAGAAACTAAGCATGTTGTTGACGGTGAAATTGGATTGCCACGCACTCAACAATTAAATCAATTCAATATGAAGCAAGAAAATAAGAACACATGCAAAGACAAGTTGTAGTGGGAAAAACCCTTGAATGGGAAAAAACAACCACGCGCCCCTTAGGGAGAAGATAATACTAGGTTTTTCGTGCTTTGTTACCACTCTAATCTCACAATTGCTCTTTTTCGTCTATATTCTGAACCCTTCCTCGTGGGATAGGTGATTCTATTATACATGTTTATTTAGGGTTTCCCTGGGATTTGTATTAGGATCCTTTTCTGTCACGGATGGGTTTCTTTCCTTTTTATGATTCCTTGTTGCTTCTGTGTTTTTGCCGAGTCGGTTCGAGCCAGTGGCTGGTCCGGCGAGTACCTTTATTTTCTGTGGTATTACGTATCTGGC